>JAZKJV010005862.1:600000-763014 GCA_037367405.1 Ottelia alismoides | reverse complement strand
TAATTTACAACTAATAGTGTATAAAACTAAACTTCAACGGAAAAGTCAAAGTGATGTAAGTGTTTATGATGCAAATTTGTTCCGTGACCATAAACTTCACCTGAAATTTCAACGCATGTGAATTAGTGCAGTATTAATTTATATGTTATCTTCTAAGAAGTTGAAATTCATTAGCGAGGTAGTAACAAAAATAATCCAATATGTCCAGTAATTAGATGTTTTTCTTGCCTTATAGACAAAATTCACATCAATTTAGTATTTTTCTATATGAACTCCTATTTGTTGCTGCTATTTCTAAATTTTGGATCAGTTCATGTGAAGGGGTGGAGAAACTCATCTACGAGTATATCGAGCTCGTCTTTTACCATTGTCAAGGCATTGCCATCCTCTTTAAACCGAAGGTATAGAAAACATAGATCATGGCATTGTCATCCTCTTTATGCCCAAGGTATAGAAAGCATGAATCATAATATAAAAAAACGTGACTCATTGTTCTTAGTTATTTGCCAACAAAGTATTTGACAGAAGCTTTGTATAATTCAGGAGCTATTTATTAAGAGATGAACATTTCTATGATTTTGTGCTAAATCTTTCCCATATTGGCCAATACTTTACGCATTATGTGATCACAATGTTCATCAACCTGCGCATTCACATTTCTAGATCAACGGTATTCGCCAGCATTGAATCTCAGCTTTCTATGTAGAAAGTGTATTCTTTTCGGAGGAAGATATCGTCTCCTGGAACATCTTCCCTGTAAGAGCTTGGTCATGTCAAGCTATTGTTTGTTCTAATTGAATGATATATTCACCAAGTGAGCCTCGATTTCTCTAAAAATATAAAAATGAAGCAAATTAATCAACAAATTTGAAATCAAATACGCTCAATATATGAGGTCTGGCAGGAAATTACTCCAACAACAGAGGTGCTTCCCTCTGACCTTTTGAGCAAGAAAAACTACATTTTGATATAAATTTAGCAAGAACTCGTGGGTCTTTGTATAGAAGCTCTGGACGATCGCAAGGAAGGCGAACGGCCTGGCGACCCACCTCGGGAAATCGAGATTTGCGATTGAGGGCATGCCTCACAGGGGAGAACGTTAGTTATTTGCTAGAGGCGATATGTTTGCTGCTATGGAGATAGGCATCGCGGGATCTTCAATGTGGTTTAATCGTTGCTCCACGTGTTTCTCCATTGGAGTGCTACCGAGCGAGCATAAGGAGGAGCTCATCCTCCACCATTATTGATCTCGCCGTAGCAGGCAATCTTCGGTGGGGGCATTGTATGTTTCGGGCACTATCTGGCGCAAGAGGTGTCTTCGGCGGAGCGGGGAGGGGGAGGGGTGGCCGTGGAGGAGACCGCCTTCAAGATTAGTTAATAGAATTGATGGCCTAGTCAGAGGGGCGGAGGATTGATGGGGTACCATGAGAGATGGAGGTAATAGCGACTGGGTTCTTCTCCCGTGCGCGTGCTCTCTCCCCTCCTCGGTCTTCGGCTCCTCCCTCTGTCACGCAAGTGCCCTTCTCACTCGCGCGGCCTCCAGCTCTTCCCCGATAACTGTCGCACCCTCTCTCTTCCCTGTGTGGCCCCTAGGCTCCGTCCTTGATCACGTTTGCGCCATCCCTCCTCGACACGACCCTCAGTTCCTTCCGCGGTCATGCTCCAACCTCCTCCACACCCGCGCAGCCCCCGCTCCTTTCCCGGTGGCACTCGCGTCCTCACTCCCCCGCAAGGCGCCCCCGCTCCTTGGTGCCCTCCCTCCCCACGTGACCTGCTCCTGCCTCGGTGTTGTCTTCGAGTTACGATCTGAGCCATAGTGAACTGAGGACTCCCTCACACTTTGTCGATCGTCGCAGTTGAGCACTTCCCGTTGTTGCTGCTCCTCGTGCGCTGCCCGTCTGACATCGTCAACTTAAACCGCTCAACACTTCTGTTCCTCACATTGGTGCTCGTTGTAAATGCAAAAGTTTGATGATCGCAACAATGCTCCCTTCTAACCAGATTCTATTTTATTATCTGTGGTGAGGCAGATTGTCTTTTTTTAAGAACATCTATGTAGACAGAGATATAGTTATTGTTACCCAATTCGAAACTATTACACAGAGTTTAGTTTGACGAGAGATGGGTAATCGCATTAATTTCTTTGGATGACAAATTCAATTCTTCGAAATGCAATATCTATAGACTTCGGAACTATAATATTGCTATGTATAATTTTGGTTTTTTATCACTTGTGCCCTTTCGAGATATCGCAATATCAGATATGCCCCTATCTTTTTGGTAATATCAGTTGTGCCCCTCGCTTCTTGCAAATCTATCACTTGTACCCCTCGGGTTAGTTTCCGTCCATCCCAAACACAAATGGACGTTAACTTTAGGGACACATCAGAAATTAAATGAAAACGAATGAACCGAAAAGTTCAACAATTGTTCATCTTCCTTCTCCCCCTCCTCTTCATCTTCCTCATCCCCCTACCTCTGCCTCCTCCCCCCGCCCCCTGCTGCGCCCCCAGACCCCCGCAACCCCACGCCCCTCCCCCTTGCCCCGCCGACCTGCCCCGGCGACCCCATGCCCCCGCAACCCCGCGCCTCCCCCTGCCCCACCGACCCGCCCCGGCGCCCCCGCCCCAGGTCCGCCCCCCGCACCCCCTCCCCCGGTTGCCCTCCGCCCCCACACCCCCTCCCCCGGTTGCCCTCCTCCCCCCGCACCCCTCCCTCGGTTGCCCTCGTCCCCCGCACCTCCCACCTCGCCCCCCGCACCTCCCATCCGGCCCCCGCACTGCTTCTGCACCTCCCCCCTCCGCCCCCGCCCCCGCACCCCCTCCCCCCGTCCCCCTTGCCCCCTGCAGCTCCCCCTCCAGCCCCTGCAACCCCTCCCCCTCCCCCTCCGCCCCTGCCCCCCACCCCGCGCCAAGGTCGCCCCTGCACCTCCCCTGCCTCCGTCGCCCCCCGCGCCTTCCCTGCCCCCGCCGTCACCCCCACCCACCCATGCCCAGGTCGCCCCCGCACCCCTGCCCCCGTCGCCCCCGCGTCTCCTCCTCCCCTTGAAACTGGGAGAGCTTTCAGTTTTTGTTAAATTAAGATAAATTTTTGATTAATTGATTCATAAAAATTCATAAAAAAATTCAATAAAATTCACCGTTTGATCAATAATGAGTGATATATCCGTGAAAATGCAAAATTTTAGAGATTCAATGGATGCATGAATGTGTCACTAAGAGAAGAAATTATGAGGAGAAAAGAAGAAGAACAAATGCATGAGGAAGAATATAAAGAGGCCTGGACAATAATACCCCTCTTAACTGCACCAAGGTTTGAAGAAACCATGGTTAAGTCAACTCATTGACAGTCAATCTGACGGAAGGGTACACATGATAACGGCGAAAGAAGTGAGGGGCACAACTGATATTACCAAAAAGATAGAGGCATAACTGATATTGCGATATCTCAGAGGGGCACAAGTGATAAAAACCCTATAATTTTTTGATTTCTTTTGAGGAGGCCTAATGCTTTCAGTTGTCAAGAACCCAAAGGTATCAAAAGAAAAAAGGATGAATACATAGATGCTTCTTCAATATAAGGTTTTCAATCACTTATGAGCCCTACCGCTTCCGCAATATAATCAATCCTTATTGGACCCACCAATGGAGAAACGTCAGTCAAATCAACACTTACATTCTTCCCTCAAGCCTATTTAAATATTAAAATATATGCTGATCTGAGTGTCGATCTCCCTTCTTGTAGATCTGTCAAAAAATTCACGGATGCTTCTTCTTTGAAGTAACACAACATGTCTGAGTACATCATAAATGACATACCTTACAAAGTCATGTATTTTAAAATCCGGGAGTTCACGACAATGAACTGTATGTTTCCAAAAGCGTCTAAGTAGAATTTGCGGTATAGTGGATAAGATGGAAACAGATGAATCATAAGGCGATACTTGAGGATAAAACGATAATTAATGGGTGACATATGAATTCCACAACCCTCAATAGGAATAACAAGGAGGAAGTTTTAAGCATAGTCAGCTTGTAAATAATGAAAAATTGCTTTTTATCTAGCAATCTTGTCAAACATTACTTCTATTTCTTCAACAATTTTGCTAAAACTGGAACTCCTTAAAGCATTCTGGGTTTTAGGAGGGACGATATTCTTGTTAACAAAACATGTAAGATCGAGATATGGAAGTGGGGCATTTAGGCCCTCCAATACTTATAGAAAACCAGAATTCATACCATGTATCCCACTATCTTGTAAAATGTGACCTTGGATCGTCCAAGATTGAGCTCTAGAAGCCACGAAAGCATATGAAGAACCCTCAAGTGCTGAATCCAGACCAAAATCACCGAGTTTTATGGGTAGTGACCCACCCATCATTGGAGGTCACTAAAGAAAGGACCTTCACAAAACACAATATCCTCAATAGCTCCGCGAAGTCCTTTGTTAAACCATGACATGTCTTTAAGCCAAACATGAGCTTGGCGGTACCTATATACGACAATAATAAAAGAAGCTCACTTTGTGGATCATCCAATTGAGGAAGTAAATGCATCAAGTCAACAGCTTTGGTGGCAACCATCACAGTCAGATCTTCAACAAAATCTTTATCCCTACTCACTGCACCTCCAAGTAACCTCACTCAAAATACATGCCTCCCAATATCCATGGAAAACAACCGTTTGCAGATCTTCTGTCCATCACATGAAGACCAGAAAAGCTCTGTTTTTGATATTCAGAATAAGCCCCATCTCTAGACCCCTGTGTTGTATAATATCAAGCACATGCAAGGCAACATAAAACGAAATGGGCCTAAAGGATCACCTTGTTGCACTTCGGTGGTTGACCATAAATGATTTTCCCCAATATATAATCTGATGGCTTGAGCATATATAAACTCCATCCATGAAGAAATATATGGACAACTCCTCCTAACTTCAAGAACATCAGAGATCTATCTATTATGTTGAAATTACAACCACCGCATTGAAGCATGCAACTACATGAATATGTAAATAATGGTGATTTTTTCCAATAAAAAAGAGATGGTGCTTGTGCTTGGGTGGAGCTAGGGATGAGCATCGGGCCGGGTCGGACCAGGCCCAACTTAGCCCATCCCGAGCTCAATTTCAATTTACGGGCTTACGGGCTGGGCCTAGGTCCGTTGAATTTCAGAAATTGCAGCCCAAGTCCGAGCCCAGCTCGCAAGTACATGGGTCAGGCTCGGGTCGGGCCAGCCCGCTATATTAAAAAAAATTTAAACGTGAATATAACACACATTTAATATGCAAATATACGAATTGATTATGTATTTCTTCAAAACATGAACATAGTTGATGTCTAAATAGCATAGAATAATGACAATTTAAGAAGGAAGATCAGATGTGATATTAGAAATCATAAATTACATATGAAAAAAACATCGGGCTTATATATGGGCCTACACTCGGGCCTATACTCGGGCCGACCCACGAGCTTCGGGCTCGGGTCCAAGCTTGCCCGAACCCGACCCGAAAATTGGATCGGGCCAAAAATCAAGCCCAAGCCCGCCCATTTATCATTCAGGCTCAGGCCAGGCACCGGGCTGGGTCGGGCCGGCCCTACCCAATGCTCATTCCTAGGTGGAGCGTTCCATGCAATCACATCCACCGCACTGAATCATGGTCAACTGTAGCTAAATGAAGTTGTAGAGGATTAAATCATAGTCAACCATAGCTACATGAATCTGTAAAAGGATTTTGCTTGTTGCAGCTCGAATTATTTCAATCAGTTATGGGGATTTGTTTGTTTGTTGTACTTGTTGTAACACCTTCCATTGTTTGTTGTAAGCAAATATGTTTCAAACTAAATGTCAGATATTATATTATTATCTCACCCTGCTAACTAATGCTCGTAAACGGCCATTATTTCATTTCTTTTCTCAATGTCCTTCTTAACGGTGATAAAATTGGGAAGGTCAGTGGATGGTTGTGTGCAAATGGTTGTAGTTCAAAAGGAACATGGATGGTTCTAGTTCATGAATTATTCATTTACTTCACTTTCTGAATGCAGCCTTTTATTGACTTAATAATATTGAGTAACTTTGGAAATGCAACATTGTATTGATGGATTTTTTAAGAAGCATATTTGGGAATTGCAATCCGTATGAAATATTTCCAATTTAGTCACTCAACAATTCGTTTAGAAGCACGGTTTTGATATATACTACATTTTTCAAAAGAAGTATGCCCACGAATTTGGGGGTTGTGGTCACAAAATTGAGCTCTGGCCACAACACTTTGTGGCATGTAGCCGTGTTATAAGTCTCTTCCTGTGAGTTCTCTGACCACGAATATGTTGTGACCATTACAAGTAACCATAGAAGTTACCATGACCACAATTCTGGTATGACGACTTCGACCACTTAATTGTAGCTACGAATAACTAGTGGTCACACAATTATCGTGACCACAAATTTTCGTAGCCACATTCTATGGCAACAGCCTCTTGGCCATGAAGGACGAAAAGGCAAGCCATCTATCGTTAACAATATAGCCTTCTATGAGTCGAGCATCGGTGAAGCTCCTTGAGGGATCTCATGGGATCTCCGTGCAGATTGATCATTCTAATTAGATTAGTAGCAGTTCAGAT
Source organism: Ottelia alismoides (assembly GCA_037367405.1). Lineage (NCBI taxonomy): Eukaryota > Viridiplantae > Streptophyta > Magnoliopsida > Alismatales > Hydrocharitaceae > Ottelia > Ottelia alismoides. Next base: position 756,384 of record JAZKJV010005862.1, on the reverse strand, counting down.
TACTTGCAATTCTATTGTTGATCTTAGTAACCTAAGACAATGCCATCATGTTCACCTTCATCCAATGCATATACTGTCCAATGCATGTACCTAAATAAATTATTTTTTTATTTTTAAGCAACATTTTTTGCTTGGATAAACAACGAATAAGAGGTTCCCAATAAATAAATAACAAATCTAAGAGAAGCCATATCCTTCCATTCTTCCATTAATACCCATCTAGTCTTTTTCCTGAGCATCATGGATGACTCCCATCGTGGCCTAAGAACCTTCATTGTGGTAAGGTTTGTTCTGCAGGAAGGTTGGATCTTTGTGCACAACTGGCGACCGGCCGGAGGAGCAACTGCAACACGACCCTACATTGAAGGAGCACGTGGACGATGACGGATGGTGACGAGCTCGAGGGCGCCTGGTGGAGGGGAGCGGTGTCGGGCGAGGAGCTCGAGGAAGGATTGGTGGACGAAAGGTTCAGTTTTGTTCCTCATCCAACAATGAGTTATTTCCCAGAATGTAGAGAGAGAGGGAAATATTTCCCATTCTGGGTACAGAAATGAAATATTTCCCAGAATGGACACGTATTGTTTGCCGTGCTGACGTGGTTGTTGCGGCAAATGGTTTGCCGCCTACGACAAACCATTTACGGCGCAATGGCCTTTCCTGCTTAACTGGAATAAGGGTTTAGGGTTTATTTACCAATAATTTATATGTATTTATATATAAGGGATATATAGAGTATTTAATAAGCAATGAGATTAAAAATTAATAGTAAATATTATTTTAAATTTGAATATGTATTAATATAAAATGATATATTATTTAGTAATATTTAATTAATTTAAATTATTAATTCATATACTTTTAATAATATATATTGATTTATTGATATATAAATCTTATGATATTTATAATTACTATGTTAGATATATCTGTACTAGTATCGTAAACATCTTTATATGTAGATGATGGTTGGGTTTTTCTAAAATTGATGTAAGGAAATATAGAGGAATAAAGTTCTTCGATTTATGGTAAAATTAAGTTGTCATTTTTAACATGTAAGCGGGACAGACATCTATTCATAAATTTTCAAAAGCATAGAAGCTAGAATATTTCATTTGCTTGATAAAAGATACATATGATACTACAGACGCAAGAGACCCAGAAAGTAGACATATATATCACTAGATTTCAAAATGACAACGTAATTTAGTAACTCTATTCACGACCTGATCTCACTCACTCTCCATGCAACGCACTCAGACGTGCATACTTCAATGCGATAATGTAATGCAGATCAGCTAAATCAGCGTATAAAGTTTCTTCCTCGTCACAAGGTTCTGCAAGCGGTGACGTCTCGCTCTGGATGAACTCGGAATCGAACTGTCTTGCGGGGAATAAGGGGTGAACTGTGAATCGGACTGGACCGTCTGAAGATGAGGTAGTATCACCACTGGCTCTAGTCGTGATGCGGTTGTTGCCCTGCTTGGGGCCGTGGTTGGCGGTGGATGCACTGACGATGGTGCCTGGGATGGTACATGGCTGGAGGCCCGACTAGGTTGAGCACACACTACTAGGAAACGGTTGTCGGGCAGACGCATCGACTTGCGAGCTGTGATACGTGTTTTGACCATGTCCTGTTCGGATGTTAATTAATTTGAAAAATTAATTAAAAAATCAACATCAATATCATCAATTATCATCAATATAATATTCTTTTGCAGCAATGTGGATAACAACATTAAAGAAAACTATACCAAAACATAATATTCTTTTGCTTAAATAGGGATAACATGTGGGGTACAATCAATGAAACCATTTTTTCGTGTGATGTACAATATGTGATAGTGGTCCCTTTGATGAAGACGCTTTCCCTTTCTCCCCCCTCTTCTGATCTCCTGTCCCTGAGCCTGCCTCCCCCTTCCCGATGTTGCCCCCCTATCCGCATCGCCCCGACCCCTAGCATGGTTAAAACTGTTCTTCTTTCAGGTTCAACAATGGTCGAACGTTCCCTTCCGATCGTTGATCTACCACCCCCTCTCTGACTTGATATGTCTGAAGCACGAGGTGGCTCCTGGATTGTCACCGAAAAGGATTCAGTGGATACCCTGGGAAGATCCGTTGCTGATGGTTGCATACCCCAAGTGACTGGTCCAACGCCATAACCTGAGAGTCCAATGAAAGAGGGCTGGCTTTGACTTTGCCCCATGTGTCAGAAGTATTGTTGTGCTTAAGAAGGCTGAGCTTCCTGTGTGGAAAGCAAGTCAAATGATGGTATTGCAGAACCCATTTGCTGCATCTGAGGAATATAGGGCTGGGTGTAGGACTGTGTCGCCTGATACGACGAACCAACTTCATCTGCTCCGGAAGTGTACTGATTACCCCACCGTTGAGATGCAAACTCGTGGGCTCGGTGTATGAGGTGTACATGGGGGGACATCATGTATTCCCGGATCCACTAGCGACATATTCTGGATGGTGTAGTCAACAGCTAATCAATTGTTGCAATTCAGTGCTCCTTCGATGTTCCGTCATTAGTTCCCCTCACACGAAATAAAGAGTTCACCTATAACGGAGAAGTTTAAATCATAAATTACAAAGAAATTATGTTTAAAATATTTGTATTAAGTAGAAAATTACCAGTTGGTTTCACCTCGGTCCATGTGGCTCATACGCTTGGCGGGGTGGTGGTATAGCCGTAGCAATCCAACGTCGTGTAATCTGCCAATACCAAGTAAGGTAGTCAGACAAGACATCAACATGCGTATTATCCAAATCCCTCTCTCCAATGACGTCGTTCAACCGATGTTGCCATTGAGCCAAACACTCTTTATGGTGTAGCCCCCAATCATAGGGCTCATCGTCTCGTGCTCTAGCCCGTTTGTCATCCGAGGAAATTTGCGGCATTGCATCCGGAATGTGTTGTCGTATCCCAAATTGCCTCATTACCCTATCGGGAGCATGCATGACAACGGCGTTGAAGTATATAAGCACTGTCTTCGAACGCTAGATAGCATGGCCCTCACGGCAAATCTCAGGTAGTTGCAACACATGTTGGGCCTCGTAGGGTGTCCACCGCATCTGTTATCGGTAGTGTGTGAATACTGTTCAAATCGTATTTACTCATGAGCAATTATGTAGCTTACGTACCTGATGTTCTTCTTGCATATCCAACTCATTACGATAAAATGACAGGTGAGTGGTCAACACATTCTCTCTGTGTGACGTCCTTCCGCCCGTCCACCTAATGAAAAACTGTAGAACATAAGGTCCACATTAAAATGAATACCCATAAGCAGTTAGGAAGTTATTTTGACCTTGCTGCGTAAGGGGTTGAGCGCAGAGTTGCCTCTACCAGTTGATACGGTCGTGGGCGACCAACGTGGATATGCTCCCAAGACCAGGTCTATATGATTAAAGAAATTGTATTATATACGTGTAGATGCATAGTAGCACAATTTAGATTTGTTACCTGTAGTAGGGTCCAAAATGCGTATGCTCTCCGAACGTTCATGAGAGAAAATTGGTCCAGCTGGTAGTACATCTGTGCTAGGATAGCTGCACCACATGCCCTACGTCCACAATTCTCGAGGTCCTCTAAGAGTAGAAGGTGGCGTAGATGCACCTTGTCCGCGCTAGCGTCTGGCAACATGCTTGTTCCAATTTGAAAGAGAATCAATGCACGAGCAACTTGTACAGCTTCGGCGGGATCCGTCGATTGGAGAGCAGCAGAGGTCAGGAGAGTCTTGGCTATCCATGTTAGCCTAAGCTTCCCACCCACTAGTTCCTGGTCCTTGCTATCGTTCGGATTGACACCGAAGAATTCTGCACAGTATGAACCCCAATCCAGCTGAGGGTGTTCTTCCAAGCCGGTCATGGGCAACGATTCCACTCTCAGCTCTGTCAGTATAGAAACATCCCTCAAAGTGACGGATGCCTCACCCTGTCGAAGGTGGAAACTATGAGTCTCCGGTCGCCATCTCTCAGCTAGTGCCTTCATAAGGGCCTGGTCAATGGTGGCCCATCTTAGATTGGAGATGCAATGAAAACCAGCGATCTCCAACTACCGATTCACGACATCGCTACGTGGCTCCTCAAGTATGCGATTAAGTGTCCGACCATGCCCGACAAAGCGATGTCCCTGAATTTAAGAATGCAACGATTAGATTGAAATAATTTAAATCACGATGCACATATTGATGACTGACCGCGTCACTATCTGTGAGTGGCCGACCAGAAAGATGTTCTCTCTTCCTAGTCAGTACTGATGCATCGGCAGGTCCTGCAAATGTCTCCATCGCTATGCTAGAAAAGTAGATGATTTTATATCCAAATTTGCAAATGACAACTTCACAAAGGTGCAACACAGGAAAAAGAGTTTACAATATTTTACAATAAAAATTACATACAAACTACCGTTGCCTTCTTTCACATGTTGTCCTGTTGTGACTATGCTCTTTACATAGACTACACCTTACTTGTACAATACCCATCTCATCCATGCTTCCACGTAGCCGTCGTCTCCGTGGTCGACCAGGTGCGGGTACAAAATTGGGGTGCATCAACGGGGATGACTCTAAGGGTGGCCAGAATCGTCGATCAGGAATGGGCACAAAGGCAGCCGCGTAAGTGGACCAGAATGCATTTACTGTATAGAAATCAGCGCAGAGTTTCAAGTGTTCGGTACTGACGTTCACGTTGCCACAAACCACAATAATGTGAGGGCAAATTATCCTCATGGCTTGCATGTAACCACAAGTGCATACTGATTGCTGACCGTTCATATTAACCGTATAATTTCCCTCAGCAGTCCGCACCTCGAAATCTGTAAGTGTGAATTGCTCGACCATTAGGCATCGCGCGGATTCCACAAGACCATCAGTTAATTTCTCATATCAGGGTATAAGGTGACCGGTCACATTAGCATCAAACTTACGTCTTTCGACGAAGTAGATGTTGAGGCGGTAAAAAATGCCAACACTAATGTCAACACCGATAGTCCACGTATGCCTCTAAGAACACTGTTGAAACTTTCTAAGAGGTTCGTTGTGGTCAAACCCCATCGATGACCTTCATCGTAAGCACATGCCCAATATTGACGATCTCCACCTTCTTGTCTCATTATCCAATCATACGCATCCGAGTCGGCTGTACGGATTTGATGCAAAATCCTCTCGTGCTCGTACTTGCTGGTCACGGCCCCTGCGTTGTAGAATTTTTTCTGGATCCATTTGTTTGTGTGTCCAGCTCGATGCATGTTGGCTTGCATGTGGCGAAGGCAAAAATGGTGACAGTAACCTTTCTTGATCGGGAAATGTTGTGGAAGCAAGTTCTTTAGTCCAGGGAATCTATCACTGATGAAGCATATACCCTCACGGTCAATGATAACAGACAGTTTATGGAGAAAGAATCCCCACGAGTCCAAATTTTCACCCTCAACAATTGCAAAAGCAATTGGGAAGAGGTGCCCATTGGCATCAATAGAGGTAGCTGCTAGGATGCGCCCTTTTATATTTTCCCCAGAGATGCGTGGCATCAATGCTCAACACTGGCCGTTAATGTGCAAAACCTTGTATTGATGGTGCGAAAGCCCAGAACAAACGAAAGAAGACGTCCCTCCCTTCTATCTGAGCACCTGTTTTAGGATGAATCACCGGTTGATGTTGGAACTCATAAAACGAATCGGGATTACAGTACTTCATCAACTACATAAATCGTCGGATGTCCGCATATGATCCAACAGCATCTCCGAAAATTTTCTCTAATGCTCGCCGCTTCCCATTCCATGCCTTCTTGTAAGATATGTGCACTTTGTATTGGTCCTGAACAGGTGACTGGATGACACTTGGCGTAAGAGTTAAGTTGGACCATAGAGTGACAAGAATAAATCTCCCAATGAATTTCGCTGTGCATGCTCGATTGTCAACAAGTAATATTGCATTGCGACATGTGTGTTCAGCACGATAGCTACGCACAACCCAATTGTCTCGGTGACTATTATACGATGCATGCAACCTCATACGCAATCATTGAAGATACAACATGCTGTATACTGGGAGCTCTTCGATGCGTCCACCTTGAACTAGACGTGCTTTGCCATGCTCCAAGTGCTCAGCTCGTCTACTAAAGATGTCTTCGAGTCGAAGGAACGATTCAACCAATAATCTTTACTGGACGCGCCTTCGGGTGTTGGCTCTGCAACTTCATTTAGAAATGGCATCTCCTCTGCAAATGTGCCAAAGATCCAATCATCTGACCCGAAGAAGTCTGGAAGATCCTCCATCGTATCCAAATCCATCCCATAGTCTACTGGTGGATCGAAAATAGGTTCCTGATGTATCGAATGAAGAAGAGACTCTTGCCCGATTGGTCAACACTCCCACCCTACGACAAGTACTGCTCCTGTAGTGTTTTTCATTTACCCTCCCTCTGGCATTTTCGTCTATATCTTCGTCCTCTTCCTCTTCGTCTTCCTCTTCCCCCTGATCCTCGCCTTCGTCTTGGTCATTTTCTTCAGCCTCGTCCGCATCATCGACCCCATCGTAAATAGATACGTTAGGTCCAAAACTTGCATCGACGATGATCCCACGTCGCGTTGCTTTGAAGAAATCTCTACCGCTTCAATTAATAATTCCATCATTCCCACTTGTCGACTAACTTGCAACATCAACTTCGTTATTCTATCTGACCCAATAACGATAGGACGAAACGAACTCGCATTGGTAGGCCACTTGCAGGTGATAGTGATCTCGAATATGTCGGGTGTATAACCGGTAAGACCGTAGACGTAAGCTAGTAAATCATTATAGCTACATGATACAGGTACTCCGATCATATTGCTCTGACTGCCTTTGTAACCGACCTCAGATTCTATGTTTGTCACTCTTCCGCCCCATAACACATAGAGGGCATCGCCGTCACATATTTCCTACAGACCACTAAAAGTTACTACCATTATTTTCAATTAAATTATTTGAGCTACGTTCTCTACTATTTTCAATTATTTACTAACTTATTATTATAATTAAGATTACTAATCATTACTAATCCATTAGTTAATTATTAGTTATTATTGATATATTTATTTAAATCCTTATTTAAGTAATTAATACTAATCACCTTCAAGTATTAATGATTACTAATTAATTACTAACTTATTATTTAATTATCATTGTTATATTTCGATTATAATTATAAATTATTACTAATTAAAATGGCTTAGTAATGGTAATAGTTATTAATTTATTTTAATCATAATTTATTAATAGTAATTAATGATTATAAAAAATACATTTTTAAAAAATATTCTTATTTATTACTAATATAAATTATATACATTAATGATTATAATTAGAGATATACATTATTTATTACTAATATACATTATTTATTACTAATATACATTAATTAATAATTAATTTTATTATTACTAATACACATTATATACATTATTTATTACTAATATACATTATATACATTAATAGTATATAATGAATGATTATATACATTAACTAATAATAACATGATTTCTTGTTAATAATAACCATTTCTAATTAAGTAATAACTAATTGTATCTTGTAATTACTAAATATATGGTAATTAGTATTAAATTTTAAATTACTTGTAATAATTATATAATTCCGTATTTGTTAGTAATTAACAAAGATTATTAATATAAATGTAAAATACAATTACAACTACATATTAATTTATACCATTTTTATATTCTATGTGTAGTTAATATTTATTGGCCAAAAGTTTTATCTCTTCAATTTGTGTAATATGTGCCTACGAAAATTTGAATAAACAAGTCTAACTATAAGGCAAATGTGTGAGTTTCTAACCTAAAAGCATTATACTACTATAGGCAAAATGATGAATCCAATAAATAAAAAATAATTCCTAAAATTTTTAACTTCAATTATATAAGAAAATTTATTATTTTTTAACAAATACAAGTAATGAATAAAATAAATTAAAAAATTGACAAAAATTTAAAATAGTAAAAATCATACCTTGGATGAAGAGTACTTGGATGCAAAGAAGAGGATAATGGGAGGGGAGAGAGGGCTCGGGTGCAAGGAAATGGGGGAGGGTAGTGTGAGGGGAGAGGGGACCCGGGGCCGGCTATATATACTACACCCAGCGGCACGACAAACCATATGCTGTGTAGGGCGGGTCGCCGACCGGGCCTGCCTCATCCGTCCCGTCTTTTGCGCCGAAGACTGCGAACCTCGCTGACCGTGCCACTGGGCACGACAAACCATTAGCCGCACCGTCCACGTCAGCACGGCAAACGGTTTGCCGCGTCACATGGGCGAGCGACAAACCGTTCGCCGATACGTGTCCATTCTGGGAAATATTTCATTTCCGTACCCAGAATGGGAAACATTTCCCTCTCTCTCTCCATTCTGGGAAATAACTCTCCAACAATGGGAGTTGTTTACATCGAACAGTGAAAAACAAGGCAGCAAGCAGGTTGGATCGAAAAAGTAGGGAGGGCCACGTAGGGGAGGAGTGAGGACCCGAGTGCCATCGTGAAAGGAGTGGGGGTGGAGGGAGGGCAGAGCATGACCGGGGAAGGAACCAAGGGCCGTGCCGGGGAGGAGGGATGGCGCGAGCGTGACCGGGGATGGAGCACAGGGGCCGCACGTGGGAAGCGGAAGGGTGCAACAGTAATTGGGGAAGAGTCGGAGCCGCGTGAGTGAGGAGGAATGACCGAGGGAGGAGCCGAAGACCGCGCAAGGGAGGATGGCAATAATGCTCCTGCGGTGGAGAAATGCCACAAATTTTGCCTTTTGAGATCAATGGCTGAAATTGATCTAAACCTACTGCCCCAATTAAAGCAGCAGGGAGTCTCATCCTCCGGCTCCTTTGGGGCTGCCCTTTAGGGGAGCTAACTTCGTTCCTCCCACATCATTTCATCAGTTTTTTTTATTTTTTTTTAAAATTTCTTCCATGAATATTTATCACTATATCCCTATATTTTGCTATTCAAATTTCGTGCGAAACAGAGACTCCTACGGCCTCCATCCAAACAGTCGTTTTTTAACGGTAACAAAATTGCTACAAATGACCATTCCGGATGGAGGTCGTAGGAATCTCGGTTTCGCGCGAAATTTGAATGATATAATATAGGTATATATTGATGAAAATCCACGGAAGAAAATTTCAAAAAAAATAAAAAACTGGACGAAATAGCGCGGGGAAGCCAAGTTAGCTCCTCCCATGGATTTTACCCTTTCCTCAAATAATAAATTGTCCGATTTCGGAAATATATAAATCGAAATTTGTTTTTTTTTGCAACTCTCAACAAGCGGTTAAGTGCTAATTCGATCACGTACAACATCTCCCACTTTGCACAAACGTGGCCTATTTACCACTAAATTTATTTAAGACATTTTTAGTGATCAACTATAAAGGTTGAAATATATATGCATGAGATATAGGTCTCCAAATTTTGGTATGCTTACGATAGAGTTTTGATTTTTTAAGTATATAAGCATGATGTGATTCTTGATTTATTTTTATATTTATATTCACACCTTTCTTGAACTATTATAAAAATAACTTCCTTCTTTAGAGTTAAAATGTGTTTGATAAAAGATCAAGAAGATTCCTTCTTAGTATATATGCATGATAACTACGTAACGGGGTTGAAAATCCAAAATTCAACCCCTTCACTTCTATATAATTTTTTAAATATTGTTAGACTTTATTATTTTATGTGCATTGTATTTTAAAGTTGAGCTTGGATAGTTTAGAGTCATAAAGAAATAATATAGCTCATGGAAGTTGGAATTTAGTAAATTAGGACATGATATTTCTTCTTAGTTATTAAGGTTTTTTTCTACTCCTATTTATATTTTTGTGTATACTTTAATGTTAAAGTTGAAATAATAATAATAATTTCAAAAGGAGTTGAAATTAATATATTATGAGTGTTGAAGTTCTAGATATGTATAATATATATATATATATGTATATATTTTATGTTTACTTGAGTCTATGTTTAAGGATTTCTTGACTTTCTTTCTTGTTCATGTTTCAACCTCATAAAACTTACCGCACCATAGGTTAATGCCTTAAATATAATTTACAAACATATATTCTTATCTTTCTTGATTATTTGATAATTCGAGAAATCGGCGATCCTAGCGTCCGATCTTGGAGGGCATGCGGTGTCCGACAAGTCGAATTTGGTAATCGACGTATCGACGCATCTCTCGGTTCTCAGAACCCAATCAACCAAATAGACCAATAATCAATCTACGATATATGATAGAATAATAAATAAATAATGGTGAAATTTATTATATCCTATATAAGATGTGTATAGCAACAACTGTAGGGGTCGAACCACTGAGAGCAAACGGGATATGAATAATTATTATTAATTAGTAAAAATCAATAATAAATACTTTTATACCTTTTCTACCTTTTTAAGATTTTTTGTGGATTTTTAATGATATTTAATTTTTATGTATTTTTTTTATATTTTTAATATTTTTAAATTATAATTTTTATTTTCTTTTTAATTTTGCAATTTTTTAGTTTCCTTTTTATTTTTAAGAGATAATGTACGTAGCAATAATAATATGGATATTATAAATAATTGAAGGTATATCATAAATAAATATATAGAAATATAAGGAAATATATATAGGAACAATTCTTTTTATTTATTTACAGGATTTAAATATATATTAGAGATTTATAAGTAATAATAATAAGTATATAAGTAATATAATATATACATGGGTCCTATAACTTTAAATATAGCTATATATAGTCAAAGTTTACAAAATAAAATATTTGTCTTTTTGATATTTTTTCTCTATTTTGTGATTTTGTATATAATTTTTGTTAATTATTATGTATTTTAAAGTATTTAAATAATAATGAGCATTATATATATACCGAATTGTTTTGGTTATTAAAAATAGGGGATATTTACACCCAGAACCCTGAGTAATTTTGTAATTACCTTAGAAACCCACTATAATCACGAATTACACCAAAGACCCTAAATAAATGCTTCGTTTTACACCTATAACCTTCCGTTAGTTTAGTTCATTAACTCAACCATATGAGTGAGTTAATCTAACCAACCTACGATCTAACGATTAAGATACCAAAATAAAAAAAAGAAAAGAATTTTCAAGAGGCCGGGAGGGGGGTTTCTAGTTTGGCGGGGTTCCGACTTTCCATCGGGGTTGCAGGCGGGGGAGGCACGGGAGGGGTTCTTGCTGGCGGAGGCGGTGGGGGGAGGGGGCGGGTTCTTGCTGGCGGGGGGGGGGGGGGAGGAGGGGTGCTGCTTGCAGAAGCAGTGGGGGAGGGGGTGGCTTCTTGTTGTGCGGGGCATGGGAGACGGGACTTGCAGAGGTGGTGAGGATTGGAAGGGCCATGATGCCTGGGGGTGGGTGGGGGGGGGCACTTCTGTGGTGGGCACTAGCAGGGGGCTTCCGTGGTAGGCGCTGCCGTACGGGGTGTCTTCGATGGGAGGGGTTTTTCCTGGCGGTGGGAAATGGGGGATTTGGGGGGAGGGGGCTGTGATGAATCTCATATTCATCATGCTAAAAATCACTAATTAAACCCCTAGCTTAATTAATTCAATAAAATTTACTAATAATTCCTCATTATTATCCTGTATTATATTATATATAATTAATCTATAATTACTGTATTTAATTACTTTGTAATTATTTTATTATTAAAAACCCCTAAAAATTAGGTTGATTAATTGTCTATAAGTTCCAAACCTTTAAAAAGACTAAAAACTTCAAAAAATATCAGAAGCCCAAAATCAGTATTTTTAACCCTTTAAAAATACCCCCAAAACTCACTTTTATATAAATGACCTCTTTTGGATGTTTATCCAACATAAAACTTGTAGATCTCATTGAGATTTACAACTTTCACGTTTTGACTTTTTTCCTAATTTTGCCTCTAACTAATTCTTTCATATTTATCTTTATTTTCGCATTTACGAATTATCTGATTGGGCCACATGGTGACCTCTAGGCCGTCCATGTGGCCCCGTTCTTTCTCAGCCACCCGCCTCCTCTTTCCACCATCCGATCTCTTTCTGAGTCCCTCCATCCTGACCACTCATCGCCCATCCCATTTCAACCGTCTGATCTGAGCTCTGATAAGATCTGAGCTGCCCCCTAGCGTCTCGCTCCCAGCCACCTGATCTCCCATCATCCTACGACCTGTCTTGCTCCACGTAGCCCCTTCTCCCCTCACCCGTGGATCAAACATATCCCTCCATCATAACCACTCATTAGCTCCTAACCATCAACCGTCCGATCAGATCCTCGATCTGATCATAGCCTCCAACTACGCCAACACCTGGGCCGTTGGACCACGAAATCTAATGGCCATGACTTCGTCCCCTACCTCCGTAACCCCCCCTTTTCCAGCCGTTTCACCTCGCCGATGCATCACCCCCTTCCAATTTGGAAGGCACCAGAGCCACTCCCTCCATGTTGTAACACCACCTCCATGAAGCCCTATCTTCCGCCTTCCTCGCGTGGCCATCTTTACTACGCCTCCTCCACTCCTCGCCATCATTCCATCCGTTACATCTCCACTGACCATCTGCTGTAACACCACCTACCTCCACCTATAAAACATCCACTTCTCCTCTGATCACCTTTATCCACCACTCCACGGGGCTCCGCCCTAGCCTCCTCCACCCTCCGGTGACAGCGGAGGGCGGTCTTGTCGAGGCGACGATGGTCGCCGTGCCCAGGTGAGATCCATGGTCACCTGACCATGCTAGCACCGCCGTAGTGCGTCGCTGAGCTCCGAGGACATGGCTGGCCTCATCGGGCGAAGACTTGAGGCTCATGAAGCCTCAGCACATGCCCTTCCTCCACTAGACTCCTCTCTCTGTTGAGGTCCTCTTCTTCTCTAATTATACTTTATTTTTTTCCTAATTTTCTCGCCATAATCCGCCATATTCATCGTCAACATCCCTCGATAACCTCCAACACCCATCAAGCACCTTCGTCGAACCCCCTTCCCTTCTCCAGAACCTCCCCTGCTCACGTCCATCTCCTCCTCCACCTCGCCGGAGGAGGCTCCCAGGTCCTCCACTCCCTCCGCTTCGATGGACCTTCACCCCATTCACAACTCCATGCACACATCAATCTTCGGCTATATTAATACTTGCAGGTACTGCACATCCTTAATGGCTGGAGTTTGACCGGAGCGAGTTTCTATGGCTCTGCCTCCGGCATAGCCCTATCATTAGCAGCTTCCAACCATTGCCATGCCCCCGCCGTCGTCCAAGCTTCAACGCCAAGCTCTCACGAATCTTCCTCGACCATCAGGCGAGCCTTCAGAGCACGGTGGAGAGATTTGGAATTCGCCGGATCCCCACCTCCTCCGGTGGTCAACGGCGGAGAACGAAGAGCAGGAACCATCCCATCGTTCCAATCGGAAGGTCCAGATGGAGACACGTGGCAATTCCGAGCCTTACGCAGAACCAGCAGGCTCGGAACCACCAAGCCTCACACCAGAGTACCAAAGCCAGCCACGTGGCCCGAGCCGATGACACCTCCCGAGACTAGCTCCTCACATGCCCAACACGTGAGCACTTGGGTAAATTGTAAGAAAGACCCAGATGTTTTTGGGAATTACACTTTGGTCCCCAGACACGTGCCTCACATGCGCACCTGGGTATTTTAAAGGGAGGACCTCGTATCTTCTAGAAATTACAATTTGGTCCTTACGTGCATTGGAAATTTTATAATAGACCCCTGACTAATTGCAAATAGGTCCCTCCAGGGATCTATTTGTGATATTTATCCTTTTATTTCTTGCATTTTTATTGCATTTATGCCCTTGCACTATTTTATTCATAACTTGAGCATAGTAAGTCCAAATTGCATGATTTTTATGTCGTTTTGTTCCTTGTTTTATCATCTAGTTCATGACATGTTTAATTTTCTCATCTGACACCAATTTGAATATGATGGATTTTTATGTTAGATGAGGTTCTTTGCTCTATATGTCTCTGCCATTAAATGGATGACTGCCTATATTATTATGCTTAAAATGACTATGATTTCAATCTTCATCTATGCTCATGACTTGTAGGGCATTTTTGTAGTTAATATTGAGAATGCATATTCTTTGCCTTTATTCATATATTATGCATTGCATATCATTATAATTGCATGAAAATCAACTAAAAATTACATGCATCATCTAATTGCATTGTATTCTGCTTCTGCATGAAGACCTTGGAATTGCGAAGTTATTCACAGATGTTCTAATTGACCAAAATTCGATAAATAGATAGAGTAGCTCGTGTCCCTGTGTTCGAACTTGGTAGACTTGCCAAGTTAAAATATTCCACAACATTCAAAGGATTGTGGTTTTTGCTGATCGAAATCCATCTTCTATACTACTACAATTTACGACTATTAAAGAGGCAGATTTCGTGTTCATCAAACGGCACCGTTGCCGGTGAAGGCTTAACTTTATTTATTTATTGGATTGTGATATTTTTGTGTTGAATATTTTTGTAAATTAACAGGTCTTCTTTTCATGTAGTATTTTTTGCATCATTTCTGCTAAATAATTTTCTTTCTATTTTTATAACATTTCTCTTTTGTGGCAGGGCCTATGAAGATCAAGAACGCTTGATCTCCATGGAGGCAAGGAGGTGGGAGCTCCCGCTAAAGAGGCCAAAAAGATTTGATGGAGAATTAAAGGAACTTTTATTAGCTCTGCTTGCATTTGCATATTGTAAAAAAATATTGCATGTGCATTTTTAACAATCCTCATTAGGGGGCTTGCAAGTTGTAAAAAAAGAAAAAAAAGTAGATCACTAGCACTAGATGATCTACCCCCCCACACGTACGCACCTGCACATATACACTCCCCCTCCCTCTCTTCTTCCTTTGTAAAAACACACCCCGCCTCTCTTGTATCTTAGTGTAAATACTTCTCCCAACACAGACCCCCCTATTTCATATCCTTTACCAAGGCTAATCTTAGCCTGAGTATAGGGGGACTCGACTCATTCACCCTCTCTCTCTGACACTACAAGAAAGTTTAGAACATGCGACGGTCATTATCAGTCGCCATTGACAGATTGATCGTCCCCTTTGATCAAAGGGGACGGTCAAAAAACTGTCTCCATAACATGCGTCCCATTTGCTATAAGCGATGGTAGTTGACACCGTCCCCTATAATCATACATAAGGGACGGTCGTGACCGTCCGTAAAGTCTATTAGAGGGGACGGTCGTGACCGTCCCTTAAAGTAAACTAGAGGGGATGGTCAGCTTCGTAACCGTCCCAAAAAGTTTGAGAAGCAGAGACGGTCATGACCGTCTCGTACGATAACTAAGGGGGCGGTCATCTTGACCATCCCCTTTGCTCTGTTAACAAAAAAAATTTCAATACCCCTGATTTGCTCTACATTTTACCCTACAAAGAGTGACATTAAACATTGAGTACCTGTAATAATAATTATATCTTCATCATAAAAAGTAAGATCAACACAGAAAATAATATTCATTTCACATTCATATCTAGACGAAATGTTTGAAATGACGACTACGCTACAATATTCAAATAAAACCACTCTAGCATAACTATTCAAACAAAGTAACCTACTTTGCAAAGTAATTGTTCAAATTAATTATACAATATACTAAACTATATCCTACCAACTAAACAAAATATCTATATCCTAATCGTCGTCCTCATCTGCATTGTCATCGTCGTCGTCATCATCATCATAATCATCATCGTCTTCTTCTTCTCCTTCATCATCGTCGCCTAGCCTCATAACTTGATTATTCACTTGTGTTGGGTGGCTAGTCGACGTTGCACCTTGATGTTCCTGTATGAATGCATTAAAAATTTCCATTTGCTATCGTAAATCCTGAATCTCGGTATTCATGCTAGACACTTGACTCTCTAATTCCCTCTCCCTTTGTGTCTTCTAAGAGGAAGATGACGAGCCGCTCCCTACTCCATACCAATTATGTATGGTGGCACAACTACCGCCACAATGGACTCATCCTTGATGCTCCAGACAGGTCGCCTGGAGGAAGGCTGCATCAGGCGTAAGAGGCGGTTGACTTGTTCCAGTGCTGTCTAGAGAGCCAGTGGTCGTGAGTCTGATCATCTCCTCCTGAAAATTTATTTAAGTAAGTTCAAAATCTATTTAAATTGTAAAGAAGATGCAAAATTGTTATGAATAGCTTACATGAATTGGACCATATGCAGGATCTATCCAATGAACTTCCCCGCCCACATCGCGACTCTTAGACTTCTCAAAGACTTCCATCCGGTTGGGCACACGATTATTCTCCACTGCCTAATGTGAAAAGATAACTAAAACTTACGATACGGTTTTAAGATATAATAATGGATGAAATTTAAACATAATTCATATAGTAGATTACTTACAAAGTCATCCTTTAGTTGATTTGTATTCCTTCTCCCCATTCTATGGGTAGGCTTGAAACTTTTCCTTCGATTTTGAGCATTTCACCTTGAGATACCCTATACAAAGATAATAATTTCAATAATAGAATCCCAAATAATTGATAATACGCACATATGTATCATGCTGCATGTTCTTCCCCCATCCAAATATATATTAATGCCCTCCAGTGTTCAACGGGTACATTTGGAGGACAATTAGCCAAGAGTGTCTCCAATGAAAGCTCCGGATCGAAGTACATATTTCATTGAGCAAAATGAAGAATAATGAACGCAAAAGAGTGTTGATAATCACCGGAAACTAAGATAGAGGAGGCCTATAATCACGAGAGTCTCCGGGGCGGTGAAGGGAACGACGGGCGGCGGGGAGGTTGAATAAGGTGAAATGGGAAAGTGCACAGGTCGAAGGGGTTTTTTTTGATCTGACCATCGGGGACGGTCGTTCTGACCGTCCCCTTTGGTAAGGGCGTCAGGGATGGTCAGTAAAGACTGTCCCCTTTGGCCCCCTATGTCGGTCGTGACACCAACAAAAGCGCAATGGGGATGGTCAGAACCATCCCCAAAGGCTCCCCCGGGGGGTGAATATAGACCAGTGACTTGGTGAGGGCATAAGGGAAGGTAACTAACGACCGTCCCCTTTGGCCCCCTATGTCGGTCGCGATGCCAATAGAAGCGTAATGGGGACGGTAAGAACCGTCCCCAAAGGCTCCCCCGGAGGGTGAAAATAGACCAGTGACTTGGTGAGGGCATATGAGATGGTCACTAACGACCGTCCCCTCTGGTCCACCACCCATGTCCCTAGACCTCGCGATGTCAACAGAAACGCAATAGGGACGGTCAACACCGTCCCCAAAGGCTCCTCCGAGGGGTGAAAATAGACTAGTGACTTGGTGAGGGTATAGGGGACGGTCACTAACGACCGTCCCCTCTGGTCCATCACCCATGTCCCTAGGCCGATCGTGGCGTAAACAGAAACGCAATAGGGACGGTCAGAACCGTCCCCAAAGGCTCCCCCGAGGGGTGAAAATAGACCAGTGACTTGGTGAGGGTATAGGGAACGACCACTAACGACCGTCCCTATTACTTCATTATAAAAGGAAACGATACCCCAAAGACCGTCTCCCAGTATGTGGGTATTGGGGACGGTTGTCGTTTGACCATCCCCGAAAACTATCAATAGGGATGGTCGTTGTGGAACTGTCGCTAGTTGTCGTCCCAAAAAGCCTAAATTCTTTTAGTGTGAGTCTCCTTGTACTTAGGTCAATTTTTGACCTAAGTATAGGGGCACCCTCCTCCTCAATTTTGCTACATCACCCTATATTTAACTGAGCCATGGCTTCATATCACTTGTGCTATGAGGAGATAGCAAATGTTAAGTATAGGGGGGTATACCGTTTATAATGTACATTTACTTTAGCCATAGTTCGTATTTTAAACTTTTTGAAAAATCTTTTTCGGCTTGGTTTAAGTAAACATGTGAACTGAGTTTTGTAAAAATCCTGTAAAGATGTTTTCTTAAAAATTGAGGTATTAAATTTGTGTAAATAAACCCTTTTCCAAAAACTCCATAAATATTTGAAAAATTAAAAACTTTCTTTGATTGAGACTTTGACTACTAAGCTGAGTAACTACTTTCAATGAGTGAACCTTGGTCTCCCTTAACAGAGTGGGTGGATTAGAGGGCACTGTATATGGCTCCGTCCTCAAGTAACACGGTTCCGTCTAACGGCCCGCACTTACATCCATACTGGCTGAGAGTAGATATATCTATTGATACTAGTCTTGGCCAGTCCTTGTCTCTCAAAAGAATTAAAAAAATAAAAATTAAAATGCATAAAAACTGCAAAAATAAAAATCACAAAAAATCACTAACTAAGGAGTTGATGCATTCCTGACACATTCACATTCACTCAAGGCTTAAGGATTTTGAGGACACTTGATTTCTGTGATCTTGAGAGTCCGAGATAACATGCCTTAGTCATTAGGATTTTTAAACTTAATTATCCACATTTCCCTAGTTTGAAAGATTTGAGCGCTATATTGCACTCTTCATCTCTACCTTCTAAAAGAATATGATCAACACGACACATTCACAACTGCATGATTGATGACTTGAGTAATCACTTGAGGAACTAGGACTGGTGATTTGTGTCTAGAACCGATCTAATGATGCTCGAGATGGATAAAGTTAAAGAAGACTTCAAGAAACCTGAGTGTCATCAAACCTTAGCCAATATGTGAACAAGTTCATATGCTATCTCTTTGATATTTACCTATGTGCTAGAGTGTGATGAAACTTAATTTAATTGTTGATCAGTGTGTGCCAACTTTTGGTAAAAGCAGTGGAGCTAGCCAACAAATGAAAAGAAAAGAAAGAAAAGCTCCATCCTCCAAAGTCAAATTACAAAAGAGCTTCCACTAGTGGCGAGTGCTCCCAACCATTTTTAAAGTGTCCACTTGGACCAAGCGCTAATTAAGACCAAGGAGTCGGGCTGACACCATAAAAGGGCCCTGCATCATTAGCGATACAAGTTTGGGTGTTGAAGGTATCTTAGATGCTCAAAAAAGACACACCCCAGTGTACTCCTAGAAAAACAAGTGCAGACGACTCCAAACTCTCTTGACGGACACAATGATTAACAAGCTAAAAATTTACCTGTGTTGAGTTAAAAGGCACTCGAGAGCCCCCTTGTTCGAATGTGAGGGAGAGAAAAATAGACACAATCCTATGCCCTCCATCATCTGGCCGCTCATCTACACTTTGAAGTCTGACAAACTAATGAGACGGTGGATTGAATGCAAGAATAGACTTATTTCCTAGTATTGAGGATTAGGTCTAGAGGAGAGTCTCCAGGTCTGGAACTTCGAGTGATGTCTTGACTCGACTCTCATGAGTGCAGTACACTAGTTTAATATCCTTATACTATATGTACAAAAAGAGAGCCCAATAATTGGAGAAGTTGGATTCCTTCTGATTAGAGCATGGTTAAGCCCAGAATTTTAGGATTACTTAAATGAGGGTCTTTGAAAAATTGAGCCTTGAAAATTCACATGCACTGTCAGGAATTAATTCGACTCCTTCATCCTCTAGATACTCGAGGACGAGCATGATTTAAGTATAGGAGTATGACGAATCTCGTATTCATCATGTTAAAAATCACTAATTAAACCCCTAGCTTAAATAATTCAATAAAATTCACTAATAATTCCTCATTATTATCCTATATTATATTGTATATAATTAACCTATAATTACTGTATTTAATTATCTTGTAATTATTTTATTATTAAAACCCCTAAAAATTAGGTTGATTAGTTGTCTATAAGTTCCTAACCTTTAAAAAGACTAAAAACTACAAAAAAATATCAAATGTCCAAAAGTCGGTATTTTTAACCCTTTAAAAATACCCCCAAAACTCACTTTTGTAAACATGACTTCTTTTGGCTTTTTGTCCAACATGAAACTTGTAGATCTCATCGAGATATACAACTTTCATGTTTTGACTTTTTTTCTAATTTTGCCTCTAATTAATTCTTTCATATTTATCTTTATTTTCGCATTTATGAATTATCTGATTGGGCCACGTGGCGACCTCTGGGTCGTGCACATGGCCTTCTCAGCCACCCGCATACTCTTTCCACCGTCTGATCTCTTTCTGAGGCCTTCCATCCTAGCCACTCATCGCCCATCCCATTTCAGCCATCTGATCTGAAATCTGATTAGATCTGTGCTGCCCCCTAGCGCCTCGCTCCCAACTACCCGATCTCCCATCATCCTACGATCTGTCTCGCTCCACGTCACCCCTTCTCCCATTACCCTTGGATCAAACCTATCCCTCCATCATAACCACTCATTAGTTCTTAACCATCAACCGTCCGATTAGATCCTCGATCTGATCATGGCCTCCAACCACGCCCACACCTGGGCCGTTGGACCACGAAATCAACGGCCATGACTTCGTCCCCTACCTCCGTAACCCCACCTTTTCCATCTGATTCACCTTGTCGATGCGCCACCCCCTTCTAATTTTGGAAGGCACCAAAACCACCCCCTCCATGTCATAACGCCACCTCCGTGAAGCCCTATCTTCTTCCTTTCTCGTGTGGCCATCTTCACTCCTCGCCATCATTCCATTCGTTACATCTCCACTGGCCATCTCCTGTAACACCACCTACCTACACCTATAAAACCTCCACTCTACCTTCAATCACCTTTATCCACCACTTCACGGGGCTCCGCCCTAGCCTCCTCCGCCCTCCGGTGATAGTGGAGGGTGGTCTTGTCGAGGCGACGATGATCGTCGTCCCCAGGTGAGATTCATGGTCACCTGACCATACTAGCACCGCCGTAGTGCACCGCTGAGCTCCAAGGACATGGTTCGCCTCGCTGGGCGAAGACCCGAGGTTCATGAAGCCTTAGCACAAGCCCTTCCTCCATTGGATTCCCCTCTCCGTCGAGGTCCTCTTCTTCTCTAATTTTCCTTTATATTTCTCCTAATTTTCTCGCAGTAATCCTCCATCTTCATCGTCAACCAACCCCCCGATAACCTCTAGCAACCATCAAGCACCTTTGTCGACCCCCTTCCCTTCTCCAGAACCTCCCTTGCTCCGATCCATCTCCTCCTCCACCTCGCCGGAGGAGGCTCCTATGTCCTCTACTCCCTCTGCTCTGATGGGCCTTCACCCATTCACAACTCCACACACGCATCAAGCTTAGGCTATACTAATACTTGCAGGTACTACACATCTTCAATGGCCGGAGTTTGGCCGGAGCAAGTTTCTACATCTCTGCCTCTGACGTAGCCCTATCATCAGCGGCTTCCAACCATTTCCTTACCTCCGCCATCATGCAAGCTTCAATGCCAAGCCCTCATGAATCTTCCTCGACCATCAGGCGATCCTTCAGAGCACGGTGGAGCGATTTGGAGTTCACCAGATCCCCGCCTCCTCCGGCGGTCTACGATAGAGAACAAAGGGCAAGTACCGTCTGATCGTTCCGATCGGACGATCTAGATGGAGACACGTGGCAATTCCATGCCTTACGCAGAACCAACAGGCTCGGAACCACCGAGCCTCACACCAGAGCACTAAAGTCGGCCACGTGGCTCGAGCCAGCGATACCTCCCGAGCCTAGCTCCTCACGTGCCTAACATGTGAAAGCATGGGTAAATTATAAGAAAGACCCATATGTTTTTGGGAATTACATTTTGGTCCCCAGGTGCGTGCCCTTACGTGCGAGACTGGGTATTTTACAGGGAGGACCTCGTATCTTCTAGAAATTATAATTTGGTCCTTATGCGTATTAGAAATTTTACAATAGAACCCTGCCGATTTTTGCTAATTACAAATAGGTCCCTCCAGGGACCTATTTGTGATATTTGTCCTTTTATTTTTTGTATTTTTATTACATTTATGCCCCTGCACCGTTTTATTCATAACTTGAGCATTGTAAGTTCGAATTGCATGATTTTAGTGTCATTTTGTTCCTTATTTCATCATCAAGTTCATGACATCCTTAATTTTCTCATCTGACACTATTTTAATATGATGAATTATTTTTATGTTAGATGAGGTTCTTTGCTCTATATGTCTCTACATTAAATGGATGACTGCCCATATTTTTATTCTCAAAATGACTCTGATTTCGATCTTCATCTGTGTTCATGACTTGTAGGTCATTTTTGTAATTAATATTGAGCATGCATATTCTTTGCCTTTATTCATATATTGTGCATTGCATATCATTATAATTGCGTGAACATCAACTAAAAATTACATGCATCATCTAATTGCATTGTATTCTGCATATGCATGAAGACCTTGGAATTGAGAAGTTATTTACACATGTTCTTAATTGAATGAAATTTGATAAATAGATAGAGTAGCTCGTGTCCTTATGTTCGACCTTGGTAGACTTACCAAGTTAAAATATTCCACAACATTCAAAGGATTGTGATTTTTGCTGATCGAAATCCATCTCCTATACTACTACAATTTACAACTATTAAAGAGGCATATTTCACGTTCATCAGGCTGCTTCTGTCATGTGCGCTGGTGGGGGTCTTCGATGACATGGGTTTTGATGGCTGTGGGGATCGAGGGAATGATGAGGGTTACATGGATCAACGGGAGGGGGGATTCGACAGGAGGGTTTCTTGCTGACGATGGGGATTGGGGGGGGGGGGCGATGATGGTGACGGGGATCAGAGGGGTGAGGGGACTACGAGGCTTGTTGGCGGTGGGGCTTCGACAGAGGGAGGGGATGAGGAGGTGGTCGGTGGAGGGAGGAAGGAGAGGTCGGCTGTGGGGTGGGTGTGGAGGAGTGTGCCTGGCTGGAGGAGGAAGAAGAGGAGA
The DNA here is from genome assembly GCA_037367405.1 of Ottelia alismoides. Lineage (NCBI taxonomy): Eukaryota > Viridiplantae > Streptophyta > Magnoliopsida > Alismatales > Hydrocharitaceae > Ottelia > Ottelia alismoides. Next base: position 733,561 of record JAZKJV010005862.1, on the reverse strand, counting down.
GGTCGGCGAGCGGTTGGCTGCTGGGAGGAGGAGTTGTTTTTTTTGTAAATAATGGAAACTTAAAGGGCATAAAATGTAAAATATCTAACGGATACCGTTATAGTTAACGAAAAGTAGATGGTAGTTAACATGGGGTTATGAGTGTAAGAGTTAAGCACTATTTTGGGTCCTAGATTTAATTCATGATTATAAAGGGTTTTTGAGGTAATTACGAAATTACTCAAGGTTATGGGTGTAAATATCCCTAAAAATAGATAATAGGTTCATAAATGTCCAAAACTATTTTTAATATATAATAATATATATAAAGAAAACATACAATAGAAAACTATTTTTTGGATTTTTTTTACTGATTTTTGTAGTTTTTTAGAATTTTACAAAATTTAGTGCTTTCTTCTTATATTTTTAGTGATTTTTGATCTAGTGTTATAATATATAGTAATATATACTATATATTTTTTTGTAATTTTTAAAGAAGATTTTGTATTTTTTGTATTTTATGTTTAAATAGAAATATTTAGCTCCTAAATGATTTTAAATAAACATGAAAATGCTGTAAATACTTAATTAAAAATATCAGCATGCATGAGCATTATTTAATGTATCTATAGAACTTTTCCCATAAATTTCAAGGTATATGAGCTAATTAATAAAAATGCACAAACAAAGAAATAAATAAAAGCCGGATAGAGGTAGATTTGCAATAAAAATATATTACAAGGGTCTCCATGTAATTTACCTTGAAATTCAACACTTATATTATAATTTTAAATATAAAACTAAATAAACAAAAGCTATAGGGGCTAACTCACAAATATCACAATGCCTCACGTGGTGCAACAAGTGAGGCACAATGACCTCTTTGTAATATTCAAGAAGTATGGGAGGTCCACTATAATAATTAGAAAATATTATAATTGCACTTAATATTTATAGGACCTACATATAAATACAATAGAGGAGGGGGTTGTATGTACTTTACCCCACCTAAGCGCTTCATCGGGCGACGCTCCTTGGGCCACGTGTGCTCCACTTAACTAATCGACGACCCGAAGCCTTATAGGTTCATGTCTGATCCGACAACGGTGATAGAATCTAGAACTCCTCCCTTGATCTGACGGTTCCTGTGTGTGGTGGAAGAACCACAAGAACGATGTTCTTGCTGAGCTTTAATCGATGATTGATGAATCTCGCTTTCACCATGCTAAAATTGATCAATTAGGCTATGTTCCCCAAAATCCATTTGCATTTAATAATTAATAGAGCATCATTAGCATATATACATGTGTAAATAATATTCGCATTCCATCATGCATAATTGCATTAAAAATTCCAAGTATAAATTGACCCAAAAAGCAGTTAACTTACACAATTTTCAATTAATTCATCCTAACTCCAATTGATCCCAAACAACCTCCATTATGTAGATATCACTAACAACAATCAATAAAAAATACAAAAAATACTAACTCAAATAAGTGTCAAATAAACCTAAAACAAATTTTGACATCTGACGGACTAAAACACACATATCTTCCAGTGTCCGATTTTAGTCTACTCACCTTTAAAATACTCCATTTACAAACATCTTCAAAACAAGATCAATTTCGTAAAATTCGGAGCTCGTATGTGAAAATTGGATTTTGGGCCTTTTTTGTGCATTTTAACTTTTTTACTATTTTTGACCTGAGTTTTTATGTACGCAATTAACCCTTTTTATTTTATTTCTTCTTCATTTATGTTCTTTAATGAATGTTTTATTAAAAGGCTTAAAAATCCAAATCCAAATCCAAATCCAAATCAGAACTGAAATCAAAGAAACTGACTGTATCCGAGTATCCTTTGTGAGTATGTACAAAAGACTCGTATTTTGTACATCTATTTTATTTCCTAATTTATTATTTATTAAAAATAAAAAATTAGTGTGTAATTAATTTTCATGTATTTTATCATATTTCTCTATAATTTTTATCCTCTTTAAAAACCATCAAAAAGTTACAAAACTCCAAAAAATCGATTTTCTATACACTTGGAGACCAACAAAATATCACTTTGTATAGAAGACCTCTTTTGCTCATGGATCCTTCATGAAAGTTATAGATCTCGTCGAGACGAACAACTTTCGTGAAGGAAATTTTTTGATACGAGTCTCCTTCTATTTATTTTCATTTTCCTTCATCTTTAAAATTTGAATTTTTTTGGGGTGACACATGGCAGTCCTCGGGTGTGCCATGTGGCACCCCCATTCAGGCACTCTCCCTCCTGGTCACGTGTAGAGCACGTGACCCGTCACCTTCCATTCTGGTTACGTGCTCTGCACGTGATCTCCCTCCCCATCCCTTCCGCCTGTAACGCACACGACCTCCGCCCTCCCCCGCGTGAACGACCGACGCCGCCCTCCATGTCCATTTCTCCACTGTGCTTGTAACCCCCTCCCCTTCCTCGCCGTTACTCTCCCCACCTCCATAATCGCCACCCTCACAGTTACCCATCTTCTCCCTATAAAAGCCTCACCACCATCTCCTCTAAGCCCATCTGCCACTTCAAGAGAAAAGGCCAGTAGCCTTGGTGACAGCAAGGCTCGGCCAGAGAAGCGACCTCCAGTGAGATCCAGCCCACCCTCGCGTGCTGCCACGAGCTTCCAAGCTTGTGCGAGCTTGGGTTCGTCGACCCTCGAGCGGAGACCATCAGGAGCACCGAGCTCCTTTTCCTAGGCAATTCACTCATATCTTTCTTCATCGGGTACTTCCCCTGTCCACCCATTCATCTTCTCCAATCATCCGTTGCTCTGCCTATCGGTTATCGACCCATCTGCATCCCTTATCCCTTCCAAAACCATTTCCACCACCGGCCTTGTAAAGGCTGGCCTTAGCTCCATTCCCTCCATCCGTACATGAGCTCTACCTCCCCTTTCTGTGTCGTTGTCTGATAACCTCTGCATGTGAAGAACGACCACTCCGCCAAGCGCCACCTTCTAGCAGCAAGCGTCTCCTACACAGCCACTCTGCCATCAAGCTGCTCGCGCCACCAGTCTTGGCTTCGCCTCGATTGTGTGTCGGCCAAGATCTCCAGCGCCTTCCTCCGCCACCTCCTCACGCTTCACGGCACATGCTCCTTCCTTCGCCGCCGCAGAGGCCCTCTGTCAGTCGTGCTCCAACCCTACAGCTCTGCCCTCGACGTCACCCCCCACACCTCTGCTCAGACTCCACCGCTCGATAGCCGTCGGATCTAGGATCTTCTCCTGATCCACTGATCAGGCGTCTGCCACGTGTCACCCACCCAAGCATCGGCCCCAGCCTCGAGGCTCGGGCCTCCCAAACCTCCCACTAATCGCCACGTGCCCTCCTCGAGCCTCGCCCCCAGCCTCGAGGCTCGTGTTGACTAAACCTTATCCGAGCCTCGCATAGCTTGCCGCGTGGAGGCTCAGGACCACACCTCAGCCTTTGCCCATGAGCCTTTGCTTCAGTCGCCCAAGCTGCTAGCCTCGCGCACCCTAGCCTCCAGGTCCGTCCAGACTGCACGTGCCTAATACGTGTGATTTGGTGTAATTGCAACAGGCCCCCGCTTATTCCAGTAATTGCAAAAATAGCCCCGCCGTCCCAGATCACGTGCTCCAAGCGTGAGAGCAGGGTAAATTGCAGAGAAACTCTAGAGACTTTTAGAAATTGTAGATAAGCCCGTTCAGGGACGTCTTTGTGAAGAAATTAATTATCTCTATTACAGTTTAGTTCATGACTCTTCATTTTAGCATATCTTTTCCATCTGAAATCCGATTTTAGCCTATAATATGTCATTTTGAAGCTTATTTCGTGCTCTATCACTTCTCTTAATTTGTGGAAATATCTGATGCTATTGCTGCATGATTCTTATTTAAGAAGCCTTTTGATTTGTGCAGGCAAAAATTGACATAATTATGCCTTGTGTTTATAGAGGAAATTAACGATATCTTTTGCAAAAATTTGGTTGAGGAATTTAATTGACTTAATTCTTTGAGATCTTTGTTGATTTTTCCTAAAGAATTAATATTTGAAGAGGCTCATTTAGGAACAATCTTGATGAATCTATTAGTAGTTCTGTTCCTTTATTGAGGTTCTGATCATAGTGGAGCTAGGATTGCTGGAGAATATCTGCCATTCTTTCTGATCATATATGTGTACATATATTTTAAGGATTTTAATTTAAATTTGCAGGGGTTTCAAAAGGGAAGAATGAGAAATTATTTCCTTGGTATTTTTGAAGATAATGACTATTCACTTGAGAAATAATTTACATCTTACAAACATTTCAGTAGATCCCTGAACTTATTACATTATTTATTGATCTTCTGATTACAATTCCTGGACAAATAATCTTTTGACCTGTGATTATCTTTAAGGAGTTATTAATTATATCTTTGAAAATCACAGATCCTGCGCTGACTTATTCGCTCTGTCATTTTTCACATTGCATTAGCATATTTTCTCTTTATTTTATGACATAGAAATTAATCGAGCAATTAATTAATTATTTAAAATTAACTTAAACCACACAACTAAAAATCATTGTTCCCCGTGTTCGACCTTGGTAGACTTTCCAAGAAATTCTCCACACCATTCAAAGAGTGTGGTTTTGCTGAACCGAATTTGCCTCCTATACTATTACAATTCATTATTATTAAAGAGGCAGATTTTACATTCATCAAATGGCGCCTTTGCTAGGGAACAATGCATTTTTTGGGTTTTAAATTATTTTTTGTAATTAATTTTTGTGAAAATAAATTTTTGTGCCATTTTTCTCTTTTCTTTTTATTTTGCATTCTGCATTTCTCTCTCACTTCTGATACTAACCACAATTTCTCTTTTCGTAGACTACTGGGAGCGAATTTTTGGGATATAAATCAAGGATCTACAAAGAAGATTAAATTTAAATTTTTTGTGAGAGAGAGCGTAATCTAGAATTAATTTCCTACATTATTCTCAGGGTCCCTCTCTTTGAACCCTTCTAATAATTCGAACTGAACTTCCTTGTGGTGTGTCGTGTCTGTTTCAACCCCTTCTGTGTGGTTGGGACCCGACTTGAGTGGCGTAGGAATTAGGCACATATACGCTTATTTATTTATTCTTGATTGTGCTCGTAATTTTTAGGCCGCACTTTTTCACTAACTATACACACTAGTAGATTGTTCAATTTAAACAAATTTTTAAATCAATTCTTTCCCGCTAATAGATCTATCCGCTTAGGACAATTTCTTCTGTGCATATCATTTAGTATAAATTTAAATTCCTTGTATTGCATCCTGCATGAAGAACGCGAGGAAACACTGTAAGTCTTCTTCTTAAGCATGCGTCATTGATTCACGCTTGCATTGGCTTTTTCGATTCTCCCTCCTCAGTTTTTCAACTTAGGAATTAAAGGAATTGGGACTGCTTGTTAGGCTTGTATTTTTATGCTCAGATAAAACTTCAATGATAACTCTAATCTAAAATTGGGACTGCTAATTTAGGCGACTGTAAATAAATTGACATAAAATTAACCATTGTGTCTAGTGGAGAATAACCAACTCATTATTTGTAAGGACTAGACCGCACACTTAGGACATAGCTAAAAATCAAAAATTTTCACTCAGACTATTATTTTAAAAAAAAACAATTAGATACTTCTTAGTGAGGGTTTCAGGTAGCCGTTTTACGGTTCGACTTCCCTTAGCAGAGTGAGTGGTTTAGAGGACCTTGCGTAAGGCTCCGTCCTCAAGTAACATGGGTAGTGATTTAAACGGTCCGTACTTATACCTATACTAGATGAAAGTAGGTGCAACTAGTTGTATGAACTCGGGACAGTCTTTGTGAAATATTTTGGCACCTAACAACTCCGCTTAATTTTCAAAGATTGTTTTGTCATTAAATTAAAAATTAAAAAGATAAGCGGCTGAGCCCTAACGTACCTTCACCAGTATTGAGTGGGTAAATTTACGAGTTTTGAATTGTGTTTGTTTTGAGTGGGTCTTCTGTACATTTGTACGCTCTGTGGATATTCCTTTGTACGATGGATTCTTCTGGAGTTCTTCGTTCAGACTATGTGAACATATTCCCAAGCTCCTCAAGTAACTCATCTCCTCGGTTTCCAGACGACCCTGTTCTCGAAACCCCATGGTATGGAGACAACCCTTTTCTCCAAAGCATGGTTCACCCCACACCTATAGGGATTAGTCAACCTAGGCTAACCCTCTCTCTTACTCCCTTCCCTCAAAGAAACTTTCATCTTTGGCAGAAACCCTAAACCTTCCAAGCACGAGCCTAACTCAGATTTGTTTGCATATGAAGGTAAAGAAGAAGACAAGATGCCTCCAAAGAAGGACGATAAGAATAATTACCCTATTCGTACACTTTTGGGTAGAATTTCTACTGTCGAACAACACAGTGACCTCCTTGGAGAACAGATGGTAGAAATGCAATGCGGTGAGGATGCTATGAAAGATACGTACCTCCCTAAATTAGATGAGGACTATAATTGGTTGAGGCTGATACCCCGCGAGTATGCGTTCGAACACAAACCACATTTTCTTGCGTTGTTGCCTAAGTTCGGAGGGAATAATCATGAAGAACCGTACATCTTACTCCGTGACTTCGAGCTAGTCTGCACTAACCTATGCCACCCTAGGGTTAGCCATGATCACATAAGGCTGAGAGCTGTCCCCTTCGCCTTGACTGATAAGGCGGCTTACTGGTTGAAGAATTTAGGGGAAGTGGTCACTACATGTGCCACCTTCAAGACAATATTCTTAAAGAAATTCTACCTTGTGAGTAGAATTAATTGGATGAGGATCAAGCTCACAAGCTTCACCCAACACCCAAGCGAGCCATTCCATGAAACCTGGGAAAGGTTCACAGACCTAATCCAGAAATGCCCAGGACACGGGATAAGCAAAATGATGCTGGTCCAAAGTCTTGTTAGTGGACTAAACCCTAAGACTCAAGGGTTATTGAGTGCATCCTATGAAGAAAGCTACATGTGACGCCACGAGGACACCGTCTACAAGGTGTTCGAGAGACCTGCTGAATCCAGCCGTACACAAACCACCAGTTGGGCTTACATAGCTGGCTCTAAAAAGATGGTGAATAATATGACAATCGATCAGAGTGCTGATATGGGAATAATAACTGATAAACTGACTATGGTCGATCAGATTTATAAGAAGGTGGATGAACTCCATAAGTCATCTGATATGTAGAAATTGTCTAAATTGCCTAAACAAATGGAGGAACTGGCTGACAAGGTATCTAAGATGCAGATACATGCCCTAATTTCATTCCCTTCCCCCATACACCAAATTCACTATATTCAAGGGAAAGGGGTGGGGTAGTAGAGATATTGGGGGGGGGATCAAGTCTTTTCCCATCAAACTGAAGAAACATCCATTCAAACCATTTACGAGGAACCTCCGCAAGTTATGGAAATAAACAGAATTTGGTATAACATGGAACCTGTCAACCGTTCAGATCAAAACTCCACTCCGAACCCTCGTCCACCACAAGCCCGGCCCACCTACCAACCTCAACAGCAGCAACGTCAGCAGTACCGTACGAGTTATCAGACCCCGCAATCGCAGCAGCAGCAATATCAATGCCAAGGCCATCAGGGCCAATTCAGACAATATCAACAACCTCAGACCAAGTAGGGCTAGGGTCCTCTTCTTCTTCTATCTCTCCAGAACTCCAGCAAGTGCTGGACGAACTTCATGATATGAGAGTCGACATAAATCGACTCTCTCGATGGAGAGACGATGTAACTACACCCCAAACTGTGATTCCAGCTCAAGTCCAGGCTAATCCAAATACCCTCAGACAGAATCAGGTATTAATCTATGAATATTCTTTACCTGAATATGAGATCTTTTCGCATGATGACACTTATCATATTTCTCTTAGGAGCGGAAGGACCGTAACCATGCTTGATCGAGCGAAAGAACGCGGTGGCATAGCCCCAGTGTCCACAAATTCACACAATCCTAAGAGAATTAAGAAGGAGAGGCATGAGGAGGAGAAAGAAGAACACCCTCCCACACCACCCATCATACACTAAACCACTGAGGACCATGGAGAGTCAGAATCTGAGTCTGATAAAGAAGCACCACCAAGACATCCACAACATTTGTCAACCAATTCCCCCACTTTTAGATCAGTTAGTCCGAATCCTGTAAATAATTTTAATTCCTCATTTAGTAAAAGTGATGTTTTTGATCACAATGAGTCCATCCCTTTCCCCCATGCTCTTACTACAGGAAATAAGAAAAACATAAAAAACCAGAAAAATGATGAAGAGATGGCCTGCATCTGTAGAGAAAATATTAAGGTCACTCTGTCCCTAGACGAGATGATAGAAAGAGACCCGGCTTTTCAAAAATACCTTAAGGTGAGGCGCACACCGACAAGGGCAAGCAAAAAGAATCCTAATCGAACAAAGAAGCACATACTCTCTATTGCTACATCTCGCCTGATAAAAAATGAGCTACTAAGGAAGAAAAGAGACATGGGTGCACACTTTGTCACTACCCAGATCAACGAAATCAAGTTTTCCCGAACATTATTAGGCAACGGATCCTCCATCAATCTCATCCCACAACTCTATTTGAGCATTTAAATCTATGTCCTCTTAAGAAATCTATAGCCATACTTCAATTCACAGATACATCAACTAAGAGGCCTAAGAGGGAGATTAGAAATGTTGTCATCAACATAGAGGGACAAAATTACCTGGTAGATTTCACAATACTTGATATGGATGTCCCTATAAATTGGAAAAAATCCCAAATGATACTAGGGCGACCCTTCCTTAGAACCGCAGGAGCTGTATTTGATTACACATCCGGGAGAATCCAATTTGGAAAAGTTGAACTTAAAATGAAGCAAAATAGGTTTCAACGACCTAACACTAAGTCTAGCACCGAGACTGAAAACTCAAAATCCGAGGTAGAAAATACGGAAGAAACAATTGGATACTGGAACCCAACCATAATGATAGAATCGTCCTCATCTGGAGAGGACATTGTTGATGATGTAGTCTGCCAGCTCATCCATGCATCTAACTATACTCTCGGAGACTCAGAGGCCCCTGTTGACCTGTCAGTCCATTCTCCTTATGGACAATCCCGGAGTGAGGTACACAGATCAGATGCGGTGCTTGCCACACCAGATTCCATCTTTAACGATTCGATCCCCAAAATAATTAAGATGGTGGCCAATATTGATACAATGCAAACATCCACATCACTACCAGAATCAACAATGAGAGGGCTAGACGATACAGACTTACCCGAGCTCAAACAATTGTCCCCTACTCTTAAGTATGCATTCCTTGCAGGAAATAAGGGACAGTTTCCGGTCATCATCAGTTCACATCTGACCTAAGAGCAGGAGATCCGTCTGCTTAAAGTTTTAGAGAAAAATCGAAAGGCTATAGACTGGAGATTGTCGGATCTTCCAGGGATAAACCCAACCCTATGCTCACACCATATTTATCTTGAGGATAATGCTAAACCCTCCGTGAATGCCAACGTAGGTTAAATCCAAATTTATGAGAAGTGGTTAAGACTGAGATCGAAAAATGGTGTAAGGTTGGTTTCATATATCCCATCTCAGACTCCAAGTGGGTGTCACCTTTGCATGTCCTCCCGAAAAAGTCAGGACTTCAGATTATCATCAATGAGGAGGGAGAGGAGATCACGACACATGTACCCACGTCGTGTTGTGTCTGTGTGGATTACAGGCACCTGAATGCCTCAATGAAGAAGGACCACTTTCCACTGCCTTTTATTGATCAAATCTTGGAGAGATTGGCAGGGAGAGAATACTTCTCTTTCTTGGACGGGTATTTGGGCTACAATCAGGTAGTCATCATCCCTGAGGACCAAGAAAAGACTACTTTACATGTCCTTTCGGCACTTACGCATTCAGGCGCATGCCTTTTGGGCTTTGCAATGCCCCGACACTTTTCAGTGATGCATGATTGCAGTTTTTGCTGAAATGGTTGGAGATTTCCTGGAAATCTTCATGAATGACTTCTTGATTCATGGTGATTCATTCGATGATTGCCTAGTGCACCTAGATCGAGTCCTCTAAAAGTGTAGGGAAGTAAATCTGGTGCTCTCTTGGGAAAAAAGCCATTTCATGGTAAAAGAGGGCATTGTATTGGGGCATGTCATCTCCAGGAAGGGAATGGAGGTTGACCCTACCAAGGTGGATGTGATCAAGAAACTCGAGCCACCTACCAATGTGAAATAAGTACGGTCTTTTCTGGGGCACGTCGGATTTTATAGGAGATTTATTAAGGATTTTTTAAAAATTACCCGACCGCTGATTGACTTCTTAGGGAAAGACACCGAGTTCATTGTAGATCATAAGTGTCTTGAAGCCTTCGAGCTTCTCAAAAAGAGGATCATTGAGACTCCCGTCCTACAAGCCCCCGACTAGTTTCTTCCCTTCGAGATCATGACAAACACTTCAGACTTCATAGTAGGGGCAGTGTTAGGATAAAGAAAAGATGGAATCCCGTATGCTATTCACTACGTTAGCAAAGTTTTAGACCCAACTTAGAAAAATTACACTGTGATCGAAAAGGAAATGCTTGCAGTACTCTTTGCCTTGGAAAAATTTCGATCTATACTTATAGGATCATAGGTGATAGTTTACACAGACCATTTTGCCATTCGATACTTAATGGTGAAAAAAGATGCAAAAGCACGACTTCTCAGATTGATACTCTTACCTCAGGAATTTGATTTAGAGATTAAAGATATATCCGGAGTTAAGAATGTTGTGGCTGATCAATTATCATTGATCGAACATAACAAAATTCCCGAGTTTGAATCTATCTGTGAAACCTTCCCAGACGACTCAATTTCTGCTATTGACTCTCTCCCACGATATGCCAACATAGTGAACTATCTTGTCTTCAAGAAAGTTCCTCGGGGTTAGACCAAGAACAGAATCAACCGACTCAAGTCGGAAGGCAGACATTACCATTGGGAGGATCTGTTCCTTTTCATTGAAGGATCGGATAGTATATGGAGGAGTTGTATTCCTCAAGAGGAATACCACGGTGTCCTCAATCTCTGTCATATCTTGGAGGCAGGAGGACATCACTTCGGGAAGAGGACCACTGAGAAGATACTACAATGTAGATTTTACTGTCTGACCTTGTTTAAGGATGCCTACAATTTTCTCAGGCAATGCCCGGTCTGTCAGAGAATGGGATGGACCATTGGTCCCAAAGATGTCATGCTTATACAACCAGTAATCATTTGTGATGTATTCGATGCATGGGGCATTGACTTTATGGGTCCATTCCCTAACAGTCAAGGATTTGAATATATTCTTCTCGTGGTAGACTATTTATCTAGGTAGGTGGAGGCTATCCCTACTCGAGCGGTAGACAACAAGACTTTATGCAAGTTTTTGAAGGATCATATTATTTCGAGGTTTGGAATCTCTAAGGTATTAATATCTGATGGGTGTAGCCACTTTGTCAATCGGGAGGTGAAGAAGTTGACTAAGGAATACGACATCAAGCACCGTGTTGCTAGTCCTTACCATCCGCAATCCAATGGCATGACCGAGGTGTCAAAAAGGGAGGCCAAAGGAATTTTACAGAAGATAGTCCGTCTTGACAGGAAGAAATGGTCCCAACTCCTGGACCAGGTTCTACGGGATTACCGGACGGCTTACAAGACCCCATTGGGCACCTCCCCATTTTGAATGGTATATGGAAAGCCGTGTCATTTTCCCGCAGAACTCGTGGATAAATCAGAATGGGCAATCAAAAAGATCAATTGGAACTATCATCAAGGAAAGAAGAACATAGAGATGAATTTGAATGAACTATCCAAAGTCCGAATCATGCCTACGAAAACAACACCATTACAAGGACAAAGTAAAGAAATGGCACGACAAGAGCATTCGAACAAAGACCTTTGTCCTAGGGCAGAAAGTATGGTTATTTAATGCAAGACTGAAAATTTTCCAAGGTAAATTGAAATGAAAATGGATAGGACCCTTCATCTAAGAGAGGTGCACAATAACAGAAGCGTTGTGATCTCAGAGACCACAGATAACAAACAAATATCTATAGTCAACAGTCAGCTACTTAAACACTTTGTCAAAATCCAATGAGTAGTTAGTGCAAGTAGAACAGATCTCCTTCACTCAGGGCGCAACATTTGACGAAAAATTCGAACTGCCCGGATAAACCACCTCTTCAAATCCAACACTCTTCAGTATATCCATCAACCCACTCATCTACTAGGTCCCCCAATACTTAGTATGGGGGGACGATACCATTGTGTATACATCACTTCTATTCTTTTCTCCGCGACCTCGACTGCCTTGTTTCTTATTTTTCTGCTGTACTTAGTCCCTCAAAAATCTATGTATAGGGGGGCACGTCGACTTCTTTTTATTTTTCACTCAGCTATATTTAGTACGAGCTATGTATGCATTTCACTTTGTGCTATGAGGACATAACACTTGCTAAGTGTAGGGGTATGTGTTAGCTCGTACTTTAATTGTTTTCATCTAACATCAGGATTGGGTACAAGTAGTGTATATTATGTATATAATCTAAATGCTTTCTGTAAATAATAACTAATTTTTTTAAACTTTTGGCATAAAAAAATCACTCATGGTCTTGCATTTCATCAAACATCTCATGCATTCTTTGGTTGATATAGTTCTGACACTTTCACATTCACTCGAGGCTTGAGGATTTTTGAAGACACTTGATTTTTGTGATCTTGAGAGTCTGAGTTAGCCATCCTTAGTCATTAGGGTATTGGAATTTAATAATCCACACTTTCCTAGTTTGTAAGATTTGAGCGCTATACTGCACTCTTCATCTCTAACCTCTAAAGAATATGATCAACACAACACACTCACAACTGCATAATCGATGAGATGAGTGATAATCACACTTTATCGAGGGTCTAAATACGTCGCTGTGGCGACCCAAAATAAAATGTAATTAATCAACAATGAACCCACAATCAAGTATCAAATAATGACAAGCAAATGTGGAGTCAAATTTATTTTTAACTCTACATAAAAGATGTATAGGTGCAAGTATGCAGAGAGTTCGAATGCAGGGAGCAAGCAGGGTAGTTCAAGCAAAGGTGCTCAAGTGTGTGTGTGTGTGATGTGTCTACACTAAGCAAGCAAGCAAAGGAATTTTTGTGGGTTTTTGATTTTTATTTTTTTTTATTTTAATTTTTAATTTTGTATTTTGATTTTTGATTTTCTGCTTTTTATAATTTTATATTTTATATTTTTTTATTTCTTTTTCAATATTGGAAAGTAAAGACAATATAATAAAAGACAAGCTAAAATATTTATAAAAATGTGCAAAAATAACCAAAAATTCAGAAATAAATTGTTTTTAATATTTTTATGATTTTCTACTGTTTTTATTATTTTTGGGGATTTTTCAAGGTGTTTTGGTATTTTTAAATACTGAAATAAGGGAAAACAGTGGAAATAGGGCTGGCTGTGAATAAAATGCGAGTTAAAATTAACAAACAGCAACCAAAATTTTTCACACCATTTTTCAAATAAAAAGAACAAAATGAGGAACAAACAGGAACTGAGTTTGTGATTTTTGGAATTTTCTACTTTTTTCTATATTTTTTTGAAGTTTTTGAGTGTTTTTAAATTTTTAGTGTTTTTCTTTTGAGATTTTTAATGATTTTTGGACTGACACTAAAATAGGATATAATAGACACTAGGTAATTTTTTTAGAATTTTTGGAGGTGTTTTACTATTTTTTTGGTATTTTCTAAGCTAGACAGTATACAAAAGGCATGTTTTTGATTTTTAATAAATATAAAAATAAAATAAAACCAAAAACTAAAATTAGTCCGTCAAAATACATGTATCCAGTAGCTTAAGTTCAAAATTTGAGAATTTTTCGAGTTAAAACAGGGGTCCAAATAAATAGAGCAAGTCAGCACAAATTACAGGCCTGGCAGGGGCAGTTGTGCAAATATTAAAACAACCAGGGGTACACATGCAAAATCTCCACAAAAGTTTATACTAAAACTCGCATTTAATGGGTTAAAGATAAATAACAAAACCCGCAAGGGTGTCTGAGCAATTTACCCACCAGGGTGCGTGACTTGCACGCGCCTGGGAGGGGTAAGAGTGCGAATACAAAAACCTAGAGGGTCTTGAATGCAAAATATCCCAAACTATTACACTTAATAGGCAACTTTAAGGACTGAACACAAATGTCAAAACCCGGAGGGGGTTCCCTACAAAAATGCCAACCCACGTGCTTTCACACGTGACCTGGCAGGGGTATCCCTGTAATATTACAATAATCCAAGGGTCGAGATGCAAATAGTCCCAGGTTTTTTTAAACTACAGATGCAGATTTAAGTATTAAATCTAAATGCAAAAAGGTGCAGGGGTTAGGATGCAAAATACCCCTATTTGCACGCGATCCAACGGCGGGGATGATTTCACTCGAACACGTGGCGCTCAGAGGACGGCCGATGACGCTTCGCAGATGTCCGGCTGAGATTAGATCACGGGGAAGAATCGGACGGTACTGGCGAGGATGGATCGGACGGCCGATGTTGGATCTGGAGCTGCGGCTCGATCAGACGGTGGAAAAGCGAGGAGGAAGAACAGGGAAGAACACCGGCGGAGGCGCACTTCCCTGACTCCGATCTCGCTCCCCAGGCTGTGTATGGGCTCCAAAATGGAGCTGCAGACTCCCAGAAGGTCACTCTATGGTCTGGAGGGCTCGGATTCGTCGGAGAAGCGTCGAGGTGCTGGCGCGGAGGCGGCGGAGCTCGAAGCTCCAGGTATCTCCGGCGAAGGTCGCAAAATGCTTTCCAGGTGCGTTCACTACTCTTTGACCTGCAAGAAATGGTGAAAAGGTCCAGGGCAAACTGCCTGGACCTCGCGGAGGCGTGGGGATGCGTGATCGATGGAGGGGAAGCTCGGAAAACAACTGTGGCAGGAGATAGCTCCGGCGAGGGTTGATTGGGCGAATCGACCCACGATTGAAACGAATGAATGGGGGAAATGAAGCGCGAGATGATAAGGAATGAAATGCAAACTAAACTAAAGGAGATAAAGCTGCCTCAAGCCCAGATTGGGCGAGGGAAGGGTGTACCTCGACGGTGGTCGCCGGAGGTTGGAACGCGCGGCGATCTGGACGCTCCCCCGCCGCTTGGATGCGTCAAGCTCGAAGCTGTCACCTTCGGGCTCCTATTGCTCGACCAAGGGAGGTGGATCTCTGAGAATTCGCGGTTCAAAAATCGAATTGGAGTGGCTGCTGGGTTATAAGGAGTTGACGGTCAGCGGAGGAAAAACGAGGCTGAGCGGTTGGTTCAGAGCTCCTTCGACCAAGGTAGCATCAGGGCGGGCATGCCCGATGTCCGAGGAGCAAAAGGTCAGAAGGTTCTATCATGAAATAACGTAAGGTTGGGCCTCGAAAAAAATGGAGAAGGAAGGGTCAAACGCGGGTCTGATAGGAGCTACAGGGTCTAGGTCACCTAGTTGACCGGGGTCAACTAGGGTTTGCACCTGGTTGGTCCACGTGGACCAACCAGGAAAAACCCTGGAAAAATCTTTTGTTAATTCATTTTAAAATACTAAATGGCCGAATTAAATCATGTTTATTAAATAAAAAATATTTGTTATTTTATGTAGTATTTTATTCTGATTTTTATTTATTTTTATGACTTCTATTTTTACAAGTTACCTTTTTAACCTTATATAGGTATAATACCTACATATTGCATCTTTTTATTTTTATTTTGTATATTTAAATTTTATTATTTTTGTTTCTTATTTTGTAAAATTATAAAATGCTTTTATACACATAAATATATTTTTATTTTATTTTTCTGATTTATTATGTATAATTAATAAATTCTAAGAGTGTTTTATACAGGTATATGTATAGGCAGTATACCTATGTATCCTTTATACAAGTATTTTTATTTTTGTACTTTCTTTGCATTTTATTCTGATTTTAGTACACCTATATGTTACAAGTAATATTTACATAATTATAAAAATATAAAAATGAATAAATAATGAATAAAGAATAAATTGAATATTTTATTCAGTATAGGTATACAATAGGGGTCCAAAACTCAACTTTCAAACTGTAGCCCCGCCAAATGCGAAACCACCACCATTGGATAGATTATTTTATTCTATATACAATTAAAGGTGAGTACACTGCATTTGGAGTTGTCAGTTGTGAGATACGGGTCTGGGAAGTTGGGATTTTGGATTTTTATTCAGACCATAACTTTTTATCTGTACATTATTTTTCTGTGAAATCAATTTTGTATTTTTCTTTATAAAATTATCTACAACTTTCATGTACAAAGTTTCTTTATTTGATGTATAAAAAGTGGAACCAAAAATAGGTCCCAAAAATGAATTAAGAATGAATAGAATGTATAGGTGTTTGGTCTGTATTTTGGCCCTTATCTCCCCCTACTTTATTCCTTGTCGACCTATTCATCAAGATGCCTAGGTCTCGGGGGTTTTGGGTCATAAAATATTTTATTCTTTTTCTTTTCTTTATTTATTCTATAATTTTGGCCTTAATTACAGTATTTTAGACACTATCTGAATGCACATGCATGAATGCTAAGATGCTCTATTTAAGGGTATTTACAGGCATTTGCTAGGGTTTTTGGTGCCAAAATGATAGAATAAAGATGATGAAATGTGGATTCATCAATGAGTTGAGTTATCACTTGAGGGACCGTGACGGGAGATTTCAGTCTAGACCCGATCTAATGATGCTTGAGGATGGGATAAAGTTAATGGAGGCTTCAAGAAACCTGAGTGTTAGCAAAACCACAACCAGTATGTGAACAAGTTCGCATGCTATCATTTGATATTGACTTATGTGCCAGGGTACGATGAAACATAATTAATTATTGATTAGTGTGCGCTAACTTTTGGTAAAAGCAGTGGAGCTAGCCAAAAAGAAAAGAAAAGAAAAGAAAAGAAAGAAATATTCAAAGAAAAGCTCTATCCTTCAAAGTCAAATTATAAATGAGCTTCCACCAATGGAGAGCGCTCCCAACCATTTTCAAAGTGTCCACTTGGACCAAGTACTAATTAGGATCAAGGAGTCGAGCTAACATCAAAAAAAGGGCTCTGCATCGTAAGCGGTACAAGTCTGGGTGTCGAAGGTATCTTAGATACTCAAAAGAGACACATCCCAGTGTACTCCTAGAAAAACAAGTGCAGACGGCTCTGAATTCTCTTGATGGACACATTGATCAACAACAAAAATATCTAAGTGTTGAGTAATAAGGCACTCGAGAGGCCCCTTGTTCCAATGCGAGGGAGAGAAAAATAGACACAATCCCATGCCCTCAATCATCTGGCCATCCATCTACATTTTCAAACCTGACAAACTAATGAGATGGTTGATTTAAAGCAAGAATAGACTTATTCCCTAGTGTGGAGGATTAGGTCTAGAGGAGAGTCTCCTGGACTGGAACTTCGGATGATGTCTTGACTTGACTCTCATGATGCAGTACACTAAAAGTCACATCCTTATATTATATGTACAAACAAAGAGTCTGAAAATTAGAGAAGTTGGATTCCTTTTTATTAAAGCATGGTTGAGCCCAAAATTTTAGGACCACTCAAATTAAGGGTCTTTGATGAATTGAGCCTTGGAAATTCACATGCACAATCAGGGATGTATCCAACTAGTCATTCATTCATGCTCGGGGACGAGCATGGTTTAAGTATATGTGTATGATGAATCTCGTATTCATCATGCTAAAATTAGTCAATTAGGCTCTATTCCCCAAAATCCATTTGTATTTAATCATTAATAGAGCATCATTAGCATACATACACGTGTAAATAATATTCGCATTCCATCATGCATAATTGCATTAAAAATTCTAAGTGTAAATTAGCCCAAAAAGCAGTTAATTTCTACAGCTTCTAATTAATTCATCCTAACTCCAATTGACTCCAAACCACTTCCATTATGTAGATATTACAAACAAGAATCAATAAAAAATACAAAAAATTACTAACTCAAATAAGTGTCAAATAAACACAAAACCAATTTTCACATCTGACGGACTAAAACACACATATCTTCCTCATACAGTGTTCAATTTTAGTCTACTCACTTTAAAGTACTCCATTTTCAAATACCTTCAAAACAAGACCAATTTCGTAAAATTCGGAGCTTGTATGTGAAAGTTGGGTTTTGGGCCTCTTTTGCGCATTTTAACTTTTTGCTATTTTTGACATGAGTTTTTATGCACATAATTAATCCTTTAAATTTATTTCTTCTTCATTTATGTTCTTTGATGAAAGTTTTATTAAATGACTTAAATATCCAAATCCAAATCAAATCTGAAATCAAAAAAACTGACTGTGTCTGAGTGTCCTTTGTGAGTATGTACAAAAGACTTGTATTTTGTACATCTATTTTAAATTTCCTAATTTATTATTGATTAAAAATCCAAAAAAATTAGATTAGTGTGTAATTAATTTTCTTGTATTTTATCGTATTTTTTCTATAATTTTTATCCTCTTTAAAAACCACTCAAAAAATTACAAATCTCCAAAAAATCAGTTTTCTATACACTTGGAGACCAAAAATATTACTTTGTACAGATGACCTCTTTTGCTCACGGATCCTTCATGAAAGTTGTAGATCTTGTCGAGACGAATAATGCACACTTGGCACCCCCATTCAAACACTCTCCCTTTAGGTCACGTGCAGAGCACGTGACCCGTCACCTTCGACCTTGGTCACGTGCTCCGCACGTGATCTCCTCCCCCACCCCTTCCGCCCGTAACGCACACGACCTCCACCCTCCCCCGCGTGAACGACCGGCACCGCCGCTCCCTGTATGTTTCTCCACTGTGCATGTAACCCCCTCCCCTTCCGCACCATTACTCTCCCCACCGCCATAATCGCCACCCTCACCATAACCCATATGCTCCCTATAAAAGCAGCGCCGCCAGCTCCTCTAAGCCCATCTACCACTTTAGGAGAAAAGTCCACTAGTTGGCGATAGCAAGGCTTGACCAGAGAAGCGACCTCTGGCGAGATCTAGCCTACCCTCGCGTGCTGCCACGAACTTCCAAGCTTGTGCGAGCTCGGGTTCGCGACCCTCGAGCGAAGACCATCAGGAGCTCTGAGCTCCTTTTCCCAGTGATTCACTCATATCTTTCTTCGTCAGGTACTTCCCCTGTCCACTCGTTCGTCTTCTCCCATCATTCGTTGCTCCGTCCATCGATCATCGACCCATCTGCATCTCTTCTCCCTTCCAAAACTATTTCCACCGCCGGCCTTGCAAATGCTGGCCAAAGCTCCATTCCCTTCATCAGTGCAGGAGCTCCATCTCCCCTTTCTGTGTCGTTGTCTGCTAACCTCTGCAGGTGAAGAATGACCACTCTGCCAAGTGCCATCTTCCAGTAGCAAGCGTCTCCTGTGCGACCGCTCTGCCATCAAGCCGCCCGTGCCACCAGTCTTGGCTTTGCCTCGGCCGTGTCTAGGTCGAGGTCTCCAGCGCCTTCCTCTACCACCGACTCGTGCTTCACAGCGCAAACTCCCTCCTCCTCCACCACGGGGGCCCTCCATCAGTCGTACCCCAACACTACAGCTCCGCCCTCGACGTCACCCCCTATACCTCTACTCAGACTTCGCTGCTCGACACCCATCGGATCTAGGATCTTCTCCTGATCCAGTGGTCAGGTGTCCACCACGTGTCACACACCCGAGCCTCGACCCCAGCCTCGAGGCTCAGGCCTCCCAAATCTTCACCGAACCTCCCACTAGTCTCCACGTGCCCTCCCCGAGCCTCGACCCCATCCTCGAGGCTCGGGTCGACCAAACCTTATCCGAGCCTCACATAGCATGCCAAGTGGAGTCTCGGGACCGCACCTCAGTTCTCCCCCTAAGCCTCTGCTTCAGCAACCCAAGCCACAGTCTCGCGCGCCTGAGCCTCCAGGTCCGTCCAGACCGCACCTGCTTAGCACATGCGATTTGGCAAAATTGCAACATGCCCCGCTTATTCCAGAAATTGCAAAAATAGCCCCGCCACCCTAGAACACGTGCTCCAAGCTTGAGAGCATGGTAAATTGCAGAGAAACTCCAGAGACTTTCAAAAATTGCAGATAAGCCCCTTTAGGGACCTCTTTGTGAAGAAATTAACTATTTCTATTACATTTTAGTCCCTAACTCTTCATTTTAGCACATATCTTTTCCATCTGAACTCTGATTTTAGCTTATAATATGTCATTTTGAAGCTTATTTCGTGCTCTATCACTTTTCTTAATTTATGGATAGATCTAAGGCTATTGCTGGATGATTCTTTTCTAAGAAGCATTTTGATTTGTGCAGGCAAACATTGACATACTTATGCCTTATGTTTATAGAGGAAATTAACGATATCTTTTGTAGAAATTTGGTTAAGGAATTTAATTGACTTAATTCTTTGAGATCTTTGTCGATTTTTCCTAAAGAATTAATATTTTCAAAGGCTCATTCAGGAAGAATCAACTTGACGAATTTATTAGTAGTTCTGTTCCTTTATTAAGGTTTTGATCATATTGGAGCTAGGATTGCTAGAGGATATCTACCATTCTTTTTGATCATATATGTGCATATATATTTTGAGGATTTTAATTTAGTTTTGTAGGGGTTTCAAATAGGAAGATTGAGAAAATATTTCCTTGATATTTTCGAAGATAATGACTGTTCACTCGAGGAATAATCTACAACTTACAAACATTTCAATAGATCCCAGAGCTTATTAGACTATTTATTGATCTTTGATTACAATTCCTGGATACATAATCTTTTGATTTGTGATTATATTTGGGGAGTTATTAATTATATCTTTGAAAATCACAGATCCTGCACTGACTTATCTGCTCTATCATTTTTCGCATTACATCAGCATATTTTCTCTTTATTTTTCGACATAGAAGTTAATTGAGCAATTAATTAATTATTTAAAATTAACTTAAAACCACACAATAAAAATCACTATTCCTTATGTTCAACCTTGGTAGACTTGCCAAGAAAAATTCTCCACAACATTCGAAGAGTGTGATTTTGGTGAATCGAATTTGGCTCCTATACTACTATAATTCATTATTATTAAAGAGGCAAATTTTATGTTCATCAATGATCTCTCCGACTTCAAGCGTCCGATCCCTTCTCTGACAAGTTCAACAGCTTCATGGGGGCACGCCACACCAACAGTCAGCCTCAATGAGCTCCAGGTCCCATTAGAGGGGACCTAGAGGTCTTCCTCAGTTCTCAGCACCTTGGAACCTCAGATGAGCGTTGAATGGTGTTTTAGGTGGCTCTTCAAGGTTCAATACCTGCATCAAAAGTTTCCTTGGCTCGAGGCGAAGGTCCTTGGCCAAAATTGAAGCTAGATGGACGCTGAATTAATAGGGCGAGTGAAGCTCTGTGATGGGTGATGGAGGAGAGCTCGATCGACCCCGATTCTTATAAAATCGAGTATGGAAACAAGGGGGTTTTTGCGAAGAAGGCATCATGGGACGAGGGTGAGGTGAAAGGGCAAGTCGAACATGGCTGAGGTATAGGAAATTCGAGCAGGAGCTTAAGGCTCCATCAATCTTAGATCTACAAATTAAGTTAAACTACGATGTAGATGCAGAAATTAACAATTAAACTACAAAGCTTGAATGAAATGCTACCTAGAAATGCGAAAATAACTGCTCAGACCTGATAGATCAGGGAGCAGAGGAGGGTTGCCGGCGAAGCTCCGATCACACTTGGATCACCACCTCTAGACCGTTCTTCTCCATGCCAACACCTTCACAACGTTCTTGCGGTCACCAGGATCATCAAGTGTAACAAGGATATGGGTTACGAAGGCTGAAAGGGGATCAAACTTTCAAAAGGAGGTGATGGAGTTGATTTATAGGCAAAGTTTTTGGGCAAAAAGGTGAGGAGATTGTGTAAAGGAGGAGCATTGTTGGTGTGTTCTATGATCTTAGTAAGATGGCCTGATGTATGGGGAAGGTGTTTGTGGAGGTCCCAAGGTTCATTGATCCAAGAATCAAAGACAGAAATTTGGATAAGTCAGCGATCTCGTGACCTCTAACAAAGGGGATGGGGAGGGCCGGACAGTTGACCGGGCGATCAATAGTCCACGCCTCCTGGTTGGTCCACGTGGACCAACCACGAAATTCAGGGAGAAAACTCCCTTATTAATTGGTTCTAAAATAATAAATGATTTCACTATTTTTAGGTTAAAAATAAAAAAAATATTTATTTTTATGTAGTATTTTATTGGTGTTTTCATTTATTTATACTAAGTTGTTTATCATGTTCTAATATTTACATGTATATATATAGGTATAAAGACATGTATTTTGGATATTTTATTTTATTGTATTTTGTATCTTATTATTGTATTTACATATTTTATATATTTATAACTTATTTAATTACACATTTACATATTTTCATTGTATTTTTCTAATTTTATATATACACACTTAAATAAATATGTACATGTATTCCTCATACAATGTTCAATTTTAGTCTACTCACTTTAAAGTACTCCATTTTCAAATACCTTCAAAACAAGACCAATTTCGTAAAATTCGGAGCTTGTATGTGAAAGTTGGGTTTTGGGCCTCTTTTGCGCATTTTAACTTTTTGCTATTTTTGACATGAGTTTTTATGCACATAATTAATCCTTTTAATTTTATTTCTTCTTCATTTATGTTCTTTGATGAAAGTTTTATTAAATGACTTAAATATCCAAATCCAAATCAAATCTGAAATCAAAAAAACTGACTGTGTCTGAGTGTCCTTTGTGAGTATGTACAAAAGACTTGTATTTTGTACATCTATTTTAAATTTCCTAATTTATTATTGATTAAAAATCAAAAAAAAATTAGATTAGTGTGTAATTAATTTTCTTGTATTTTATCGTATTTTTTCTATAATTTTTATCCTCTTTAAAAACCACTCAAAAAATTACAAATCTCCAAAAAATCAGTTTTCTATACACTTGGAGACCAAAAATATTACTTTGTACAGATGACCTCTTTTGCTCACGGATCCTTCATGAAAGTTGTAGATCTTGTCGAGACGAATAATGCACACTTGGCACCCCCATTCAAACACTCTCCCTTTAGGTCACGTGCAGAGCACGTGACCCGTCACCTTCGACCTTGGTCACGTGCTCCGCACGTGATCTCCTCCCCCACCCCTTCCGCCCGTAACGCACACGACCTCCGCCCTCCCCCGCGTGAACGACCGGCACTGCCCCTCCCCGTATGTTTCTCCACTGTGCATGTAACCCCCTCCCCTTCCGCACCATTACTCTCCCCACCGCCATAATCGCCACCCTCACCATAACCCATATGCTCCCTATAAAAGCAGCGCCACCAGCTCCTCTAAGCCCATCTACAACTTTAGGAGAAAAGTCAACTAGTTGGCGATAGCAAGGCTTGACCAGAGAAGTGACCTCTGGCGAGATCTAGCCTACCCTCGCGTGCTGCCACGAACTTCCAAGCTTGTGCAAGCTCGGGTTCGCGACCCTCGAGCGAAGACCATCAGGAGCTCTGAGCTCCTTTTCCCAGTGATTCACTCATATCTTTCTTCGTCAGGTACTTCCCCTGTCCACTCGTTCGTCTTCTCCCATCATTCGTTGCTCCGTCCATCGATCATCGACCCATCTGCATCTCTTCTCCCTTCCAGAACTATTTCCACCGCCGGCCTTGCAAAGGCTGGCCAAAGCTCCATTCCCTTCATCAGTGTAGGAGCTCCACCTCCCCTTTCTGTGTCATTGTCTGCTAACCTCTGCAGGTGAAGAATGACCACTCTGCCAAGCGCCATCTTCCAGTAGCAAGCGTCTCCTGTGCGACCGCTCTGCCATCAAGCCGCCCGTGCCACCAGTCTTGGCTTTACCTCGGCCGTGTCTAGGTCGAGGTCTCCAGCGCCTTCCTCTGCCACCGACTCGTGCTTCACAGCGCAAACTCCCTCCTCCTCCACCACGGGGGCCCTCCATCAGTCGTACCCCAACACTACAGCTCCGCCCTCGACGTCACCCCCTATACCTCTACTCAGACTTCGCTGCTCGACACCCATCGGATCTAGGATCTTCTCCTGATCCAGTGGTCAGGTGTCCACCACGTGTCACACACCCGAGCCTCGACCCCAGCCTCGAGGCTCAGGCCTCCCAAATCTGCACCGAACCTCCCACTAGTCTCCACGTGCCCTCCCCGAGCCTCGACCCCATCCTCGAGGCTCGGGTCGACCAAACCTTACCCGAGCCTCACATAGCATGCCAAGTGGAGTCTCGGGACCGCACCTCAGTTCTCCCCCTAAGCCTCTGCTTCAGCCACCCAAGCCACAGTCTCGCGCGCCTGAGCCTCCAGGTCCGTCCAAACCGCACCTGCTTAGCACATGCGATTTGGCAAAATTGCAACATGCCCCGCTTATTCCAGAAATTGCAAAAATAGCCCCGCCACCCCAGAACACATGCTCCAAGCGTGAGAGCATGGTAAATTGCAGAGAAACTCCAGAGACTTTCACAAATTGCAGATAAGCCCCTTTAGGGACCTCTTTGCGAAGAAATTAATTATTTCTATTACATTTTAGTCCCTAACTCTTCATTTTAGCACATATCTTTTCCATCTGAACTCTGATTTTAGCTTATAATATGTCATTTTGAAGCTTATTTCGTGTTCTATCACTTTTCTTAATTTATGGATAGATCTAAGGCTATTGCTGGATGATTCTTTTCTAAGAAGCATTTTGATTTGTGCAAGCAAACATTGACATACTTATGCCTTATGTTTATAGAGGAAATTAACGATATCTTTTGCAGAAATTTGGTTAAGGAATTTAATTGACTTAATTCTTTGAGATCTTTGTCGATTTTTCCTAAAGAATTAATATTTGCAAAGGCTCATTCAGGAAGAATCAACTTGACGAATTTATTAGTAGTTCTGTTTCTTTATTAAGGTTTTGATCATATTGGAGCTAGGATTGCTGGAGGATATCTGCCATTCTTTTTGATCATATATGTGCATATATATTTTGAGGATTTTAATTTAGTTTTGTAGGGGTTTCAAATAGGAAGATTGAGAAAATATTTCCTTGATATTTTCGAAGATAATGACTCTTCACTCGAGGAATAATCTACAACTTACAAACATTTCAATAGATCCCTGAGCTTATTAGACTATTTATTGATCTTTGATTACAATTCCTGGATACATAATCTTTTGATTTGTGATTATATTTGGGGAGTTATTAATTATATCTTTGAAAATCACAGATCCTGCACTGACTTATCTGCTCTATCATTTTTCGCATTACATCAGCATATTTTCTCTTTATTTTTCGACATAGAAGTTAATTGAGAAATTAATTAATTATTTAAAATTAACTTAAAACCACACAACTAAAAATCACTATTCCTTATGTTCAACCTTGGTAGACTTGCCAAGAAAAATTCTCCACAACATTCGAAGAGTGTGATTTTGGTGAATCGAATTTGCCTCCTATACTACTATAATTCATTGTTATTAAAGAGGCAAATTTTACGTTCATCAATGATCTCTCTGACTTCAAGCGTCCGATCCCTTCTCTGACAAGTTCAACAGCTTCATGGGGGCACGCCACACCAACAGTCAGCCTCAATGAGCTCCAGGTCCCATTAGAGGGGACCTGGAGGTCTTCCTCAGTTCTCAGCACCTTGGAACCTCAGATGAGCGTTGAATGGTGTTTTAGGTGGCTCTTCAAGGTTCAATACCTGCATCAAAAGTTTCCTTGGCTCGAGGCGAAGGTCCTTGGCCAAAATTGAAGCTAGATGGACGCTGAATTAATAGGGCGAGTGAAGCTCTGTGATGGGTGATGGAGGAGAGCTCGATCGACCTCGATTCTTATAAAATCGAGTATGGAAACAAGGGGGTTTTTGCGAAGAAGGCATCATGGGACGAGGGTGAGGTGAAAGGGCAAGTCCAACATGGCTGAGGTATAGGAAATTCGAGCAGGAGCTTAAGGCTCCATCAATCTTAGATCTACAAATTAAGTTAAACTACGATGTAGATGCAGAAATTAACAATTAAACTACAAAGCTTGAATGAAATGCTACCTAGAAATGCGAAAATAACTGCTCAGACCTGATAGATCAGGGAGCAGAGGAGGGTTGCCGGCGAAGCTCCGATCACACTTGGATCACCACCTCTAGACCGTTCTTCTCCACGCCAACACCTTCACAACGTTCTTGCGGTCACCAGGATCATCAAGTGTAACAAGGATATGGGTTACAAAGGCTGAAAGGGGATCAAACTTTCAAAAGGAGGTGATGGAGTTGATTTATAGGCAAAGTTTTTGGGCAAAAAGGTGAGGAGATTGTGTAGAGGAGGAGCATTGTTGGTGTGTTCTATGATCTTAGTAAGATGGCCTGATGTATGGGGAAGGTGTTTGTGGAGGTCCCAAGGTTCATTGATCCAAGAATCAAAGACAGAAATTTGGATAAGTCAGCGATCTCGTGACCTCTAACAAAGGAGATGGGGAGGGCCAGACAGTTGACCGGGCGATCAATAGTCCACGCCTCCTGGTTGGTCCACATGGACCAACCACGAAATTCAGGGAGAAAACTCCCTTATTAATTGGTTCTAAAATAATAAATGATTTCACTATTTTTAGGTTAAAAATAAAAAAAATATTTATTTTTATGTAGTATTTTATTGGTGTTTTCATTTATTTATACTAAGTTGTTTATCATGTGCTAATATTTACATGTATATATATAGGTATAAAGACATGTATTTGGGATATTTTATTTTATTGTATTTTGTATCTTATTATTGTATTTACATATTTTATATATTTATAACTTATTTAATTACACATTTACATATTTTCATTGTATTTTTCTAATTTTATATATACACACTTAAATAAATATGTACGTGTATTATATAGACATAGTTTACCTATATATTTTATCACTTTATTTATTTTAATGTATTTTTAATAGTGCCATTCTATGTTTATTACTGAAATATATTTTGAATAATATTTACAAGTATATAAAAATATAAGGAAGTTAAAAATATAAAGAATGAATATATGAATATTATATACAAGTATATGGTACAATAGGGACCCAAAATCTAACTTTTGCACCTAAACTTCAAATTAAATGAAAACACTTTATCAAGTAGATAATTGAATTTTATGAACAATGAAGGCGAGTTTGCTTAATTTTGAGTCTGCATGGAGGAGATACAGGTCTGTGAACTTTTCTTTATGGGCTTTTGTTCTGAGTGTCTTGGGTGCATTGTGTATTATTTTAATGTAAAATTAATTTTGTACTTTTCTTTGTATTTTTATATACAAGTTTCATGTTGAGGATTTTATTACTTGAGATATAAAAATGGGAAAATAAAATAGGGTGCAAAGACATTTATTGAGGTATAGAATTAGATTTTTTGAGTGTTTTCTGTATAATTTCTTTGCCCTATCTCCCACACTTTATTCCTTTTTGACCAAATCATCATGGTGACTGAGTACCAGGATCTAGGGTCATTCAATATCTTTGATACTTCATTTCTTTATCTTTTATTCCCTTTCTTTCTTTTATTTTGAAACTAAATACATGTATTTATAAATTATTTGTTGTCAACTATTGAGTGCATTTTGTACAGATTAATGCTATAAACATGCATTTAGCTAGGTATTTAAGGCCAAAATGAAAGAATAAAGGCGATGGAATGGATATTCATCATTAATATGTATATATGTCTACATATGTTATATCCTTCTTTATTATTCTCTTTTTTCTTTTGTTTTATTCTTTTGTTCTTTTTTATTTTATTAAAAAAAATTTTATTGACTGAGTAATCGTATGAAATGTGATGTATATGTTATTTACATGTGTTTACGAAGGAATTTGGGTCAAAATTCAAGCACAAAGTTTATGAATAATGGATTTATTAGTGAATCAAAGGCATTATTATCCATTCTAATGCATATCCAATGACTTTATACCTTCTCCTTGTCATTTTTAATATGATCTACGATGTGTGGATATTATCGAGATTTATGGATGTATGTTGGATTTGATCCTCCCTAGAGATTTGCTCTTGCTGTTGGTATCTTGTATACTACTGTTGATATTTCTACATACTCGAATGTTACTTGGGATGGGGTTGTTAATGTTAGTGATATGAACACAATGGATTTGATTTTATTTAATTTGAAGTTAGTATCAATTAATTAAAATAGTTAAGATTAGGTCAATATGCATGTTAATATATACACAATAAAGATAGGACTTTTATTAGGAATTTAATATACACTAATTAGCCCTAATTATTACACACTATGGATTGATTATTTCATTATTTTAAGGGTTTATAGATTGAATTATTTTGGAAATTAAGCTAAGATCAAAGAATAAGGTGGATGAATTGTGGATTCATCCATCTTATACCTTAAATCCTATGTCATCACTTTAGATATTGGATAGATGGATCAAGAAAGCCAAGTCACGTGTAAGGACACGTTGATAATATAACCGTGGTCATAGTTGATTGACCAATTTGATAGGATGATCATCTTTCAACCTTGGCTTTTGTTTCATGGGTGACTGGTTAAGCCATCTTGAGTGATATATCAATTGCGTTCTAGTCTGCTTCTGATCGATAAATGTATTTGGTTGATTGATCGGGCTAGACCATTGTTGCAAGTGCTCTATCAGTTGTTTTGTGTGGTTGATTACCAACAGTCGCGGAAAAGAGAGTTGATGGTGGAAATGAAGGTGTTACATGAATAAAAAGTTGATTACTGGATATGTTCTATGACAAACCAAACCCAAAATCGTGAGTAGTGGTGATCAATCAAACCCATTGAGATGATCGATCGACCGCATTGGTGAGCCACTTAAATAATAAGTTTGAGTGATTAATCAATCACCGTTTATGCAAGAATTTCACTATCAATTATCTGATTTCTTTCATATTTGTGCACCAGAAAGAATCTAGACCACTATAAATTCCGATTACCATATCATCGACATATTTCTAATAAATGAGTCAATCCCATCGAAAGATGCTTTCCTTACCCTCGACTCTCCACTCCTACGTCATTGAGAGCAGTAGGGAGGCAGTTGGGAAGTTTTTTCCTAGGGAAGGAAGGAATCGAATTTATACTACATTTGCTTCTCTTCCTCTGCCTTCAGACAAAATAAATTAGGATGATCGATCACTTGCATATTGAGCTAAGTAATAGTCAGGACTGATCGATCAACCTCTTAGGGAGATTGATCAAAGTCGAAACCTGGACATATTATGACACCGAGAAATAAGGATTAACTCATGTATAATTGATGGTTCAAATGATATCACGAATATTGAATGGTGGTACGTTTAACATAATATAAGGAGCTTGGTTTAAATTATCAAACAATCACGATATCGAGGAACCTGATGTGTTTTCATTGCTGTTTATCTAAACTGATAGTGAATCAACCCAACTCGATGATTATCGTAGAGTGGTGATATGTACATTCGTTCAATACAACAGATGTATCTGAAATTTGTGTTGGGCATCCCACAACAATCGCAACTAATCTGAGCTTATTGCATGACAACATGTTCACAATCTTAAATGGTGTTTCTCAAAGCAGCATCATCCTCCAGAAAAGGGTAATCGGTGTAACCCACCACAGGATCAGACGTGTAAAAAACTTTCCTGTCATATGTGTTCAGGGGAGCATCCAGAGCGAACCTCTTGGGAAGATCAGGGTTTGCGAGGAACAAGCGTCCATACACGACCAGATCCGTATAATTGTCCGCGACGACTTTGTTCCCTTCTTCTCTGTCATATCCACCAGCAGCCAGGAATGTCCCCTTGAAGGCCTTCCTGATGGGGAGGAGCCTATGTGGTATCTGTCGCCTGCCTTCGACTATGGACATCCTCGGCTCGACCACATGTAGATAGAGCAGGTTGCGCTTGCTCAGTGATTCCGCCATGTAGACACCAAGTCCATTTGGATCTGAGTCCCAGCATTCCATGTAATCAGCAAATGGGGACAACCTTATGCCCACTCGGTCAGCTCCAATTTCATCGACAATAGCATCGGTGATATCCAAGGCGAAGCGGCAACGGTTCTCTAAGCTGCCACCGTATTCATCGCTCCTGTCATTGCAACTGTCTTTCATGAATTGCTCGATCAAGTAGCCATGTGCACCATGGATCTCGACTCCGTCGAAACCTGTAAATTTTCCACAGTTCAGAATGTAAGAATCGAAAACTGGCTGCTGCTGGAAACTGTACTGAATTATGTTATGCAAAACCGACCGGCTTCAATGGCATTCCTCGCAGATAATCTGAAATCGTTGACAATTTGAGGGATTTCGTCTAGCCTAAGGCGACGTGGAGGCGAGTATTCCGGGACAGAACCATCCATTTGAACCATGGGTTCTAGCTGTTTGTCTGTGCTTGACACCGGGGCTTGTCCATTTGGCTGAAAACCTGCATAAATCAAAACATCTTAGAGAGAACTGCAGGTAAACTGCACATCATCGGATTATCAAAAAGATCGAATTGGGTCTAATCCTACCGTAATTGGAGACGCGGCCACAGTGCCAAATCTGGCAAAAGAAGACACCCCCCTTCTCGTGAACAGCATCAACAATCGGCTTCCATGCCTCCACTTGCTCCTTGGTCCATATCCCCGGAGTGTCAGGGTACCTGGAACAAAAATCTCGACAACCAACATGAGAATTTCATATCTTCGTGTCCTCGGTGAGTTCTAGATCGATGATCACTTACCCCTGGGCGGAGTCGGAGACCCCGGTGGCCTCGGCTATTAGAAGCCCCCCTTTGCTGGCCCTTTGGGAGTAGTACAACACCGCGTGTGGCTGCGGAACGTTCCCGTAAGATCTGCACCTTGTCAAAGGAGCAAGAACCACCCTACACACGCATGATACTCGTATGAATCTAACCGCATCGGTAGAAGGCGGTATATTTGAACGAATTGGTGAGGCGTACCTGTGAGAAAGATGGAATCCGCCCATCTTGTAGGGAGAGAGGAGAGGAATGGTTGCTGCTTCACCCATGCTGGGATTTCGAGCCGATGCCTTCCCTTCCACAAAGGCTTCTTTGCTGGGATTTGGAGCCGATGCCTTCCCTTCCACAAAGGCTTCTTTGCTGTATCAGAAACTGGGAGTTGGGGTCATTTATATAGGGTGAAGTTGAGAGGAGAGAGAAAGATTCGAGGTCAATGTGTTAGCTTGGAGGATGAACATTGGGCTAGGCTAGTCCGATCCAGTCCGAACGGCTCACATAGTCCAGTCTAAATCAAACACCAAACAAATTTTGACGAGACTCACAACTCAATTATTAATTGGGCTAGGCTCGAGCCCAGCCCGTTAGGCCCACGAACTTGGCCCATAAGAAACCCATGAGCCCACCTAAAAGCCCAACTAACTCCCATGACGGGCTTTAACCCGAGGGGGGTTAGGATTCCAAATCCTATAGTGGTGTCTCTCTTAGTTGCCCCCACCTCTTCTTTTCTCTCTCCCACTTGTATGAATGAAACCTAGTACCCACACCAGCCCTAACCCCCCTTCCCTTCCCCTACTGTTTCCCCTGCTACCCCGCGTCG
Source organism: Ottelia alismoides (assembly GCA_037367405.1). NCBI lineage: Eukaryota > Viridiplantae > Streptophyta > Magnoliopsida > Alismatales > Hydrocharitaceae > Ottelia > Ottelia alismoides. The sequence continues at coordinate 701,892 of JAZKJV010005862.1, read as the reverse complement.
TCCAACATCGTCCTGCCACCCCTCGCTGCCCTACATCGCCCCTTCTCCTTCTTACTACTTCACGACAACACAAGGCAAGCTCTAAGGCCCCTAACCCTCGCATGTCGTGCCTCCTCTTCTGTACTATTATGGTTCGTCACTCATACTCTTTTCCTCTCTCTGCACTTACATTATTGGTTACTTTGATGTATATGCGATTGGTTGATTATAGTCACATGCTTTTGCTAATTTATCTGTTCATCTATTTTTGAAGATCAATTGCTTCTGGAAAGAGCTAATGTGATCTTAGTCAGATATCTTCTCCAATCATACGTCATTAAGACTGACTAAGAATCTGGAGTCTTTAGTGGAGGGGTATCTTAGTTGGATTGAAATGTTGTGTGAATGATACATGTGTAGAGTTAACTATTTTGTTCAACTGGTATATGTTCTATTATTATACCAATATTCATATTTTACTGAGGAAGATGGCTTTGGATAGTGACTTGAATCTCACTGATTGAAGATCTGGGGTTGGGTGGGGATTTGACCCAATGGCATTGCAACCATTGTAGTTGGAAAGGTTGTATGACATCTCTTCTTATTGTATGGTTGGGTAATTGGATGCTATTTGATATTTAATTTTGTATGCTTCCGCCCTTAAGGTATGTCAATGACAGTAATTAATGCAAAGATTTGTTAATTTAGCAAGTCCCTTCCTACTACCAATATATAGCTGGCGACATAATCATCCACGTTAGGCACCTCTTTCATTAGGCTTTTTAACCATTGATGCATGCATGCTTCTACATCATATTTGTATGTGTTTCTTTAATGCCTTTATGAAATTCTTTCCATTAGATACCACATTTGAGACTGTCTATTAATGAGTGGTAGAGATCTTGTATCTCATCCTTCCCAGAGAGGATCAAATGAGAATGAATCTAGTAGACGCCAAATCCTTATTGTAAACGAGGAAACTCATTATTTTCTAAGCAGAAGAAGGTGCATCCAGAGTAACGGGAATTGTGTAAAAAACCTCATTTGATCTACTTATATCAATATTCATCACATCGCGATATGAACTGAAAAGGCCACTACATATGTCGGGCTATGGTTTTCAAAAGATCAAATATATCAAAAAGAAAGGATCTTCTCCAATCCACTCTGCTTCTTGATCCCGCTTTGATCCGCCTCCGCATTTGATGTGAAAGAAAAGTAATGGAAGGCCTTTAATGAGGTCTCAAGCTGAGTCTGATAAAGGGATTCCTTTTCTTCATAATCCGGTAAGAGGAAATTCGGTGAACAGAATGGCCAAATCCCTTTCATAAAAAAGACCAGTTCGATAAATCCTTGACCATGAATGCAGGGGGGGTTTCAGTCAGATCTGTAAGCATGGCCATTAATGCGCATGGTAGTAAGAGAATCCATAGTCGACGTCTCCCTTCGGTAAGGGGACCGGTACTACCAAAAAGTACGAGGTCACGAGGGTCTCCTCTCCCCCTGCATCTCCTTCCCGAAATTCTTTATCAGGATGAAGGTCCATTTTCTTCGACCTTTTCAATATATTTGAATTGATCAATTTCCTCTCTCTTATGAAATATTCAAGTAGTACGTCGTGCCCTTTAGGGTAGGCCTCGAATAGGGTTAGTACTTGTAGGGAGCAGGTTGAGGCTCTTCTCGGGGAAGTCTTGTAGACTGAAAGGAGACGGCTTTAGGTGTGCGAAGGCCCCGAATATCTAGTTGCGGTAGGACTCGAGGGCCCAATCTCTTCTAGTCTTCAGCCTTGCCTTCATTCTTAGTCCAGTTCATCACTCAAGCAAGTAGCCAGAACAAAGTCCTTTCAGTCTCTTTACCAAACCGTGAGAAAACAAGGTAGGTGACAAATTCATAAAGGGTTTTCACCACCTTCCTTAGGTGTCTTGGAGTTAAGCCCTTGATTCAGGGAAAAGTCTTTGAATTTTCTTTATTAAAAGAAGATCTCAATGAAAAAGAAGAAATGTGCTTCTCTTCATCCTTTCCCGTAGTATGTGAAGGCTCTAAGCTAGAGCACTGAGACTAGTGAGAAGGGAACAAGGGTCGACCTAGCAGAGTGCTTTTGCTTCTTTCCGATCTCTACACATTTCACCGCTCCACCGGTCTGTCTCTACCGTACTCCAGCTTGGTATTTTCCATGGGTGGATTTGACAGCTGACTTGAAAAGCCACGCTTGATTCCCCGGATAAGGCTTGCATCCTTCGCCTGACCGCGCACGGAGTTAGCCTTCCTTAAGTCATTGCTTCTTCTCCGAGAAAAGAAGTTCACGACCACGTCAGGCTTTCGGAAAATTTCCCACTGCTGCCTCCCGTAGGAGTCTGGGCCCTGTCTCAGTCCCAGTGTGGGAATTGGGGGGGGGGGGGGGTAGGCCTTTTCTGGTCCCCACGGCTGGGGGGAGAAGGGGGGAAGGAAGGCGGGTTGAGGGGGGGGGTCCCTTTGCGGGGGAACTCGTCCCTTCCCACAATGACGACTCTGTTGTCTTGGGGAGCGTTGAAGCTTACTTCTTCTCCAATCTTTTCTTGGTCATCCATACCACTACTTCTAGACTTGGAGAGAACCGATCTTCTTCTCTGAACAAGATCTAGTGAGGGAAGAAGGTCTTTAGATCCGCTGATGTAGTTTGCAAAAATCTGACTCGTAAGCTAGTGAAATCAATCTACATGCCACTAGTCTATGGTAAGACAGTGCTTAGTTCCTCTTCGGATATTCAGAAGAGCCAGGGGTTGATAATCAAGCTAGTCAAATATGAGAGCTATGTGTAAAGATCCAATCTATTTGAGAGAAGTTATGGGGAGAGAGTAGTATAGTTTTCAAAAGTCATCATCAATTTCATTCTATTAGTAAACGAAGTAGGCTGGTTAGCTGCTTCCTTGAATCATCCTGTTCGTTAGAAGAAGAAATTCATATAGTCAGCAAGTCCGTTCCAAAAAAGGTGAAAAAAGCTTTTAGTAGCACAGCTTTATGATCAGAAGCTAAGAAAGAGGCATCAAATCACTCTAATAGTACCGCTCTCTATAGTTCTTCAAAAGTCGTATGAAAAGCATCAGAGCCCAATTTCATTCATCAGGGGAGCTGAACGACAGAACCGTTGGGCCAGAGCCACTGATGAAACTGCCAGCCTCAAATCATTCCGTATATATTTCAGAGACCTAGGAAATGACGTACGTATTATATAGAATCCTGCTTGAGTTTTGACGACCGGGTGTGTTGATTCAGCAGACTTTTTCTCCTGTCTTCCTTGTTCTTGCTCTTCGATCAGATAGGAGCCTCTTCCGCAGCGCAGTGGCTTTTGCAACGAAACCTCTGTCACCTTCCATCCTCACCTGGAACCCCTCCTTCCTCTTCCCTCAGCGACTACGTCCCCTATCGGTCGATCTAGCCGCCTGTCGGCATGCCTCTCCCTTATCGGTTCCATCTTCTCATCCTAGGTAAGATATTTCAGGCGGCCGGCTCGCGGTCTGCTACTTCCTCTGTTGATTGAGAATTTCCCGGGATTGATTGGTCTCCGGTTACCAAATATAGGATACAGGGCAGCGAAGTGTTGAGGCTCGTCCGTCTTTCTTCGGGTTAGGAATATGTTGTGACCTAATTCATGAGAAACACAAGAATTATCCAACAATATTGAGGAAAAAACTTATAAAACCACAACTGATAATGAATATCACAATAAAAACACTGACCAAGGATGTGTGTAGGAATGGAGATTATACAACACATGTATCGACCTGACCCATACTCATAAATTTTGGGTCGATCTAAGTCCAACAGATATCCAACATTTAATGAACCATTCCGATCGACGCCCTGCCCATGATAATGGGACTGGACTTGAGCTTGGGTGCCAGATTGAGGCCCAGAAAATAAAAGTAGTAGACCTAAACTTGGTCCAAAGCTCACAATAATAATTGAATTTGGATCTGTATCCTATAAGGTCCGGTCCAAGCTTGACCCATGCTCAACCTTAGTAGCTTGGCATCCAAATTCGTTTGGGTGCTTAGCTGTGTGCCCCTGTTAACTTTGGATGTTTATATTTAATAACCAAAAATAGCGTGCTCAAAAATCAGCTTTCTACAGTACCAATCGGTGTTCACAGAAGAAAATTCAACGATTACTTATCATGGCAAATAGCAAAGGCTTTCGCGTTGACGTTGGACGGCGAGGGAACGTCACTACGGATCTCACGAAGATGAGACCTAACGAGCAGGATATATATATAGAGAAAAGAGCCGACGGATCTTACATGGCATGACGTCGCTCCTGACGATGATACCTCAGTCAAAGATGCCCATTTTTTTCAAGAAAGAGCAAAAGTTTCTCCGCCACTGTGTTATAAGCATTCATACTTTGAAGCCAATTCATGGACGCATCTCTTTTCCCCTGAATTTGGAATTGTTGAACCAAATCCAGATCTGATCACACCATCAAGGGGACTTATTTGCGGAATAAGTTATCTCAATGTAAACATGCATTTCGGTATCACATCATCCCGTATGCATTTGTCTATAATATTTATTCCTTTCTTGTCCTACATCTTATTCTTTATCCATTACAATAAAATGAGCTTATAATGAGTTTTTTAAAATCCGTCATTATATCGTACAAAGTTAAATATATGACGTGACGGTATTATTCGTTGCAAGAAAAAATATCGTTGTAAGCAACAATAAATGTATTATCAATTGCAATATCATTAGTCAGAATTCATATATATAACAACTATGATTTAATTCTATTTTCAAAATTTGAACTAATTATCGCTAATTTTAAACTAAAATTTTAACATGTGTGAGAGCACTTAGAATTTCTTGAATACACATTTGTTAGTGATTTACCGAAGAGTAAACTATTTACCCTTGATATAACTCATGTTTGGATTTGATAAACTCCTTTGTACTCTTGTATTCGTTGGTTGCTGACTAATGGCATGAGTAAGCCATTTCCTTTATGAAATCTATAAAGCAACCATATATAAAACATATATAATATTATTATTATTATTGATATTATTTGAATCAACCATCCATTAAGTTGAACCCAGTTGGAGAGCCGTCACATGTACTCCCCGTCACACCATACCCCACCAGACGGGGCCTATTATGGTATTTGACTCCATTTGAGTTAAGGATCCATCTGTATCGGGAGTAGCTTATACACTTAATAAGGTCAGGGCTCTATATATCATATATATTCTTCTTTCTCCATATAGTAGTTGATCATATCACTCCTGATTGGGTTGACGCTGTTCGACTTGAAGTTGAGCAACTGATCAACCTTGTAGAGAGATACATCTGCCTTAAAGGTACGACTTCGAAGACATGGTGGCATTTACACTACAAGTTACTGAGTATGCATAGTCTCGAGTGCCCTCCCCTTATAGAGATGCTATACCAGGAGCAGAATATGGACAATGGATTGTTACTATAAATGAGGAGACATAGTCTCTTCACAAGAATTAAATATGAGAGCTTGTCAAGTTGTCAAAGAGGAGGAAAGTCATTGGATACAAATGTGTCTTCAAGAAAAATATAGGAATCTTAAGCAGTGAATACATTAGATACACGGCACGCCTAGTTGTGAAGGGTTATAATCAGAAGGAAGGTGTGTATTACAACAAGATATTATCTCATATTGTAAGGTATACATCCATCAAGGTGCTACTAGCACTTGTAGCATATTGAAAGTAGGAGCTGGAGCATTTAGATGTGATGACAACTTTCTTGCATGGTGTAACTCAAAGAGGACATTCTCTGAGCCAACCAAACAGATTCACATTTTAGGGTAAGGAAGACCGTATTTGTAGATTGAAGAAATCATTTTATGGGCTTAAACAATCTCCCGAGCAATGGTACAAGAAGATTGACAATTACATGATTGGTCATGGGTCAACAGGATCCCATATGATCATTGTGTTTACCACAACAAGATGGAGAATAGGTCCTTCACCTATATGTTACATTACGTCGATGGCATGCTGATTGCCACCAAGAAGAAGAATACAATTGATGATCTAAAGGAGCTCCTTAGGTCAGAATTTGACATGAATGACCTTAGTGCATCGAAAAAGATTTTGGGATGGAGATCATTAGTGATCATGCATAAGGGAAGTATTTCTTATCTCATCAGAACTACATTGAGAAAGTTCTAATGTGATTTGAGATGCCTACAACCAAGCCTTTAGATACTCCATCCACTACGAATATTCATTAATCAGTTTCTTTCGCACCTCAGTCAAACACTAAGAAGGAACACATATCACACATTCCATATGCCAACATAGTTGGGAGTCTTATGCATGTTGTGAGCGTTGTTAGCAGATTCACATGGAATCCGGGAAGGGAGCCTTGATAGGCATTTATAGTCCCTAGCAAATACTTATGCCTATAAGTGCAGAAAAAGAAAATAAAGAAAAGAAAATGAAATAAGTTGAAATGATTTTCGACTTTTAAACTTATCTTGATAAAGTCAAAGTTTAGAACTCATTTAAAGCCTTTAGATTATTGGTGTGTTGGGAACCGCATTGAAGTTAGGAAGTGTGACACAACAAATCTTAGGTTTCATAATCTTATTATCCGGTTCTCTTTACAATCTGGTCATAACCATCCACTCATTCGCATACTCTCGCAATCTTGAAATGATAGAACCATGTGTGTGAATTTTTCAGCCCTTTCAAGATAAATCACTGAACAATAAAAGAGCCCGCTCCTCTGGTAACTCGTCCTCGTGGAGACAGATAATTCTTCTAAGGTCAGGTGGTACCAATCTTTAAAATCGAAAATGGGGAGAAGATAGAAGAAAGGGAAAAGAAGTGGGAAGGGATTCATGTTATCTTCATTCCCTTGTGAAGCTTGATCAATATAGCTGAGTCTTCACCAAGAAGCATGCTTTTTCTGGAAGCTCAAATTTTTGTGGAATTTTTGGTATTGGTTTCTTCTTTGGATTTTTCTTTGACAATGCATTGCTCTGCACTGTTCCCCTACAAATATAGAGTCTTTTGGTCTGCCCATGTTTTGGGGACATGGAAAAAGTTGCTTCAGTAGAACATTCCTCATCCGAAGCATTATCTCAATTCAGTCTCTAATATTTAGATATCATGGCTACCAGAAAAGTGGGTTAGAGCACCGGTTTTGGAAATCCACAAGAATGGTTCTTGAGTCACCCTTGATGAAGCAACCTAGCATCGTCCCAACTTAGACCAAGATTTTTCAACAATCCTTCTGGGTTGAGCTAGGTGTTAAGTGCTATGTTTCTATCAAGCCACTGTCTTAAGAATCGTATGGATGATATGAAGGGTTCTAGTTAGGCACATTGAATAGAGTCATGAACATAGTCTCTTGGAACCTAAAGAATTAAGTCAAGGTGACATGAAGTATCTCAATTCCAGTCCTTAACGAGTTCCTCTGTAATTAAGGTATATTAAGGTCTATCCCAAGCTCCAATCTTTAGACTTTATTTCAGACTTGTTCAATTGTCTTGATCATTCTGAAAAATACTGATGCTATGTACAGAGCAAGAAAATATTTTTATGAAGAAATTTTCTTATTTTGATCTTTTTTATGGATTTTTGAAAAAAGTTTTCGTAAAATTTTATGCAATTTTTAAAATATCTTGTAATTTTTTATGGGTTTTGATTTTGAATTTTTAAGCGATTTTCATAGAGGATAGTGAAAGAGTTATGTGCAGATATTTACATGGGAGTGCATCACTATTTACAAGAATTGATTCAAGCATTTACACTGGGTATTTACAAGAATTAAGTTAGTGGTTATTTACGGACTTGTATACAATGATTATGTATATACAAAATTATGTTCAGGCTATTATTCCTCATATATATGTACAAGGTTAAAAAATAATTTGAATTATTTTAATAAATATTTTTAAAAATTTTATTTTTTAAATATTTTTTACAAACAATTTTTCGATGACTTTACAAAATTTGAAAATCATTTTGCAAAGATTTTTCAAATAGTATGTATAGATTTTGCAAATTATTTTTACAACTATTTTTCAAATCATTTGCAAACTAAAATTTTCAAATATTTTATTCAAAAAATGAAAGAAATTTTTGCAAAAATTTGAAAAAGATTTTTACAAAGGTTTAAAAATGTTTCACAAAAAGATTTCCAAATAGTTTTCAAAAGATTTTTCAAAGTAGTTTACAATCATTTTCAAATCATTTTACGAAATACTTTTGAACCGGTTACTAAACATTCTTACAAAGAATTTTGAAAAAAATCTATACTTATTTTTATGATATATTATCCATAGTTATTGAAAAAATACGCAAGTACGGGTTATGGCTAAAGTATATACAACATATATGCGACTCCCCTATACTTAACTTGAGCTATGTCCACATAGGTCAAAGAGAAAAAGGAAGAAGAAACTCATGCTAAGTATAAAAGTTTATATAATAATGACTAAAATATTAAATGAGAAGTTGATCATCCCCCTTATACTTAGGATTAATTAAGTATAGTAGGTTGTATACAAATGGGGATGATCGAGGATCTAGAATGTACGAAATTAGCGTACTCGGCTTGTCCCCCCTGTACTTAGGGTAGAATATCCCTAAGTTTAGACATGATATCAAAAATTGGGGAACAAGCGAGAGAAAGAATAATGAATAACCTGAGGGCACTCACCCACTATACTTAGCATGAAGCATATCCTAAGTATAGAACATATGAATGCGGTGAGGACAACATGGAATAAAGATTTTGAAGAATGAAAATGAAAAGAAGAAAAGAAGAAAAATCTAATCAAAGATATTGATGGGAGCATTGTCTAGCTCCACTGAAGCTGTTGTAGTGATGAATTCATCATAAAAAATCACTTGTATAGAGTCGAAAATGGCCAGGAATATATCGTGCTCTAAGTACAGCTTCAGCAACTGACCATTGACTATGAAGGGTTGAGAATCGACTGAAAATTCTGATATCAAGACACTTCCGTTGTCATGCACAATCCTGACTTTTTACGACCCAATCCATTTGCTCTTTAATTTCCCATGAAAAATCTTCAACTTCACGTCAAACAACCACACTTTCTGTCCCGGTTTGAAGGTTTTTCTTTTGATATGCTTGTCATGCCAGCCTTTGACCTTCTCTTTGTACATCAAGTTGTTGTCGTATCCATAATCTCTGAATATTGGGAGTTTGTTCAGATGCAGTTTTCTCTGCTGACCACCTTTTCGTGAGTCGAGGTTGCAGATATTCACTGTCCAAAGTGACTTATGAATCAATTCAATGGGCATGTGGCATGGCTTCCCTTTATATAATATGGTAGGGTGACATGCCCAAGGGAGGCATGTAGGCCATTATGTATACCCAAAGAACTGATTCCAAGAGTTGTAACTAGTTCTTTTTGTCTGACCGCACAAGTTTCTAAAGAATTGTTTTGATTTCTCTGTTGGATAATTCTGCCAAGCCCTTTGACTACGAATGATAGGGAGATGCAACTCAGTGATCGATGCCATACTCCTTCGTTAATTTCTTAACCTCTTTATTTATGGAGTGATTGCTTGTTTAACAGCTCATATCAGGTGAGGAGGGTCTTGCACACTACACAAGGCAAGAGCGTAGTCAATGTGGCGACCGTTCACAGAGACCAAGCGATTAAGACAACAATTAACCCACATAATATAATAAAACAATGCAAACTAAGGTGTGAATCAAAATTTATTATACCCTACAATGAATGTGTATAATGGACAAGCAGGTAGGAGTCGAACTCACAGAACACACATATATCACAGATATTTTATTTGTAAATAAATAAAATATGTATAAATATATATAGATATGCACACTATTTACTTAGATTTTTGTGACTTTTTAATATAATATTTTTTTAAATATTTTTTATTTTTAAATTTTTTGATATACTTTTTTATTTTAAAATATTTATAAAATATTTATAATAATAAATAGTATTATAACTTATATATTATTATATATAGACATATAATACACTATAGGGTAATATACTTATAAATATAAGTGAAAATAATCAAAAATAGCAAAATAAAATGTTTTTGTGTGTTTTTTTAATAATTTTCTACTGTTTCTATGATTTTATTTACTTAGATTTTTGTGACTTTTTAATATAATATTTTTTAAATATTTTTTATTTTTAAATTTTTTGATATACTTTTTTATTTTAAAATATTTATAAAATATTTATAATAATAAATAGTATTATAACTTATATATTATTATATATAGACATATAATACACTATAGGGTAATATACTTATAAATATAAGTGAAAATAATCAAAAATAGCAAAATAAAATGTTTTTGTGTGTTTTTTTTTATAATTTTCTACCGTTTCTATGATTTTTCTAGTATTTTTGCTAATTTCTATGTATTTTTAAAGTCCAAAATATCCCAAAATATGGATTAAATAAATAGGCCAAATTAATTTGGGGTTTAAAAATAGCAAAAATCCTCAAAATTTTTCCAAATCAATTTTAATATATATACAAATATATATAAATAAAAATACATGATAGAAAGAAATATTTTAGAGTTTTTAAAGATTTTTATATTTTTATTGGATTTTGGAACATTTTATTTTTTTTTCTCATTTTCTTTTTCTATTTAGGGATTTTTGATCTGGGGGTGCTATATGCTATAATAAACACATACTATTTTTTGGAAATTTTTAAACACGATTTTATTTTTTTGGATTTTTTAAAGCAAAGGAAGATCCATGCACTATTTGATTTTTAATAAATAGGAAATATGCATGAAATACAAAATACAAATTATGTGTGAAAGAAGACTACGTTGGGCACATTATCCTTTTGTTATACAATTTTTGAGCACGGATGATATTTATAAAAATTGAAGAAATATACACAAAAATACTTGAACTTGCAGAGGTATATTTGCAATTAAAAATAAATGCAATGGGCAAACTACAAATAGCCCAAAAGATAATAACTAATATCTAAAGTTTATATATTAAACATCAATTAAAAGAATCCAGGATGGTTTACATGCAATTTTTAAAAATTAACACGTGAAGGTGCACGTGACGGGTAGGGACTATATTGTAATATTAAAAATATTCGAGGTGGTACATGCAATTTCTCCACTCTTTTTTAAACTACATAAAATATTCACACGACTAACAGCTATTACAAAAATGTGGAAGGGGTGTCGGTAATTTACCCCTTAAGCGCCCTTCATCGGGTCATTTTTTGTATGATGCATTGGAGATCGTTTGGCTGAGGTTGGGCAGCACTTCGAAAAGAACCAACGACGTAGATTAGATCTGGGTCGTGTTCCTCATCAGGCGACTGCGAAGAGAGCATAAAGAACTCTAAAGAACACTGGCTGGGGTTGCTTTCTTCTTCGATTCCTAGCATTTTCGATGGTCTTCCTTCAATCTGATGACTGCTACATGTTGCTGGTATTCCTCCGCATCTGCAGGGGAGCTTAGAAGAGCTCCAAAAGGCGTCGAGTATGATCTGGGAGCCGGGTCATTCAAGCTTCGTCTGGGAGGTATCCAGGTGCTTTTGTTCGCCCCAAAAGACTCGGAGTGATCAGAGATCTGCACAAAAAGGTAAAATTACGGTAAATCAAACACTGGAACTAGAAATTAGCCATGAGAAATAAAACTAGGGGTAGGATATTACCTAGAAATAGCAGGAAAATGACCTCGACTAAGCTGGAAGCTCAGGAAGCAGAACCATCAGTGCAAGGTCCGGTAATGGGTTGGATCAACTCTCCTAGAGCTCATCCTCACCGCGGATCGCCTCCAGATGCTATCGTCACCAATGACAAGGAGCTTAGGTGGATACGAGGGGCTAAGAACCTAAGAAGATTAATCAAACTGATAAAAGGGACGAGGGGGGCTTTATTTATAGGCGATTTTTCAATGAGTTTCGAGGGGGGTTTACGTGTGAAGGAGCAGGGGTTGGTGAGGATTCGGGTATGGGCGAGGATCGTGGACGATCGGGCTGTACAGAGGAGGCGCAACTCGAGGGAGAAGAGATAGGGTGGAGGCATGGAAATTCAGTAAAGGAGGGTGTCCGTGACTCTGACTAGGGTTAGAGTGTGTTGGGGTACAGTTGACCTTAGGTCAACAAAAGAAAGATCCTGGTTGGTCTACATGGACCAACCAGGAAATATGGAAATAAATATTGCTTATAAAATCGATAAAAATAGAAAAAATTAATTAATTATTGGTTATAAAATAAAAATTGTTTCTAATTTTATGTAGTATTATATATATTTTTATTTATTTTTATGACTTACTTTATTATATGTTACTTTTTACAAGTATACATATAGGCATATTCGTCTATATTTTCTATATTTTATTTTTATCTTGTGTTTTGATTTTATTATTTCATACACATAATTTATATATTTATAACTTATTTAAATACAGTTAAATATATTTTTATTGTAGTTTTCTGATATACTATGTACACTTAAATAAATTAGGACACTTATTATATATGTATATGCACATTATATTCATCTACGTATTTTGTTCACTTATTTAATTATTGGTAGTTTTAATAATTAATTCTAATTTTATTATGTATATGTGTTATAAATAATATTTACAAAATTATGAAAATATAAATATATGAAAAATATGAGGAATAAATAAAATGAATAAAATATACAAGTATATTGCATAATGTGAGCTCAAACCCTAACTTTTGCATCTTGACTCCAAATTGAATGAAACCATCTTCATTAAATACATAATTAAAAGTTATATACATTAAAGGTGAGTTGGTCCATTTTGATACAGTATGGAGAAGATACATGTCTGTGAAGTTTTATTTATGGCTTTTTATTCTGTGTGTCCCAAGGATATTATGCATTATTTTTTTGTGTGAAATAAATTTTGTATTTTTCTTTGTATTTTATTTACATCTTTCATGTACAAAGTTTATTGATTTGTATAGATGATAAGAAATAAAACAGGTGCCAAAATCACTTATTGGCCTATATTTTTTAGGGTTTTTAACTTGTGTCATCTTTGGCCGCCCTATCTCCCCTACTTTATTCTTTGTCGACTCAGTCATCATGATGATTGACTCTCGGGGGTAGGGCCACTCAACACCTATGGCGTTTCGTTTATTTTTTTCTTACTTTATTCTTTTATTTTGGACTTAAATACAAGAAATGTACAATATTTTATACAATATTTGTACAAATTATCGGGTGTTTATTTTGACAAATTAATGATATAAACATGCATTTAGCTAGGGTTTAAAGGACAAAATGAAAGAATAAAGGCAATGAAATGGAGATTCATCACTGCCTCCATCCGAAATCAGAATCTTCGTAATCCCAAACCATGAGATGATGTTTTCTTTCAAGAATCTGCAGACTGTTATGCTATCTGTAGCTCGAGCTGGAATGGCTACCACCAATCGGCTAACATAGTCTACGACAAGAAGGATGTATTCGAAGACCTGACTATTACGAAATGGACCCATGAAGTCGATACCCCATGCATTGAACACATTAGATATCTTGATAAATTACAAGGGCATGTTGTCTTTAACACCAAGAGTTTTTCCATTTTCTGACAATCGGTGTAGGCTTTCACATAGTCATTCACATCCTTATCGGCCACCAGAGGCCACACTACAGTATCTTCATTGACGTTCTGCTTCTAGAATGGTGTCCGCCAGATTTGAGCTTATGGCAGTGCTCGAGGATACTTGTGTACTCCTCTTGAGGAATACACCGACGCCAAATACAATCCACTCCTTCCCTGAACAAGTATGGGACTTCCCACTGTAAAAATTAATATCAGACACGAACTTGTCCTTTATCTTCATCCAATCTTGTAGAATTACCCAATGACGAAGTAGTTCACTATGTCGGTATACCAACAAAGAGGCCCAATGCTGAGGATGGATTCATTAGGGAATGTATCTGTGATCAGTATACGTCTTAGGTGAGTATCTGGGCTTTCAATTCTGGATAGATGATGTGCCACCACATTTCGAACTCCAGGCTTATCTCTGATTTCCAAGTTAAATTCCTGGAGGAGAAGGATCTATTTGAGTAATATGGATTTAGCAGCCTTCTTATGCTATAAGTATCAGATGGCAGAGTGGTTAATGAACATAATGACTTTCGATTCAAGAAGGTAGGATCTAGACTTCTTTAAAGCAAAAACTACCGCCAATAACTCTTTTTTTGTGACTGTATAATTCCTCTATGATTCATCAAGTGTCTTGCTGGCGTAGTGAATAACATAGGGCAACTTATCCATTCTTTATCCTAGAACAATCCCTACTACAAAATCTGATGCATCTGTCATGATCTCGAATGAAGGAAACCAATCCGATGGCTATAGGATTGAAGCTTGAGTGACGAGTTCTTTCAACTGATAAAATGATTGCAGAATCGTCTCATCTATAATTAATTTGGTCTCCTTGCAAATTAGCTCAATGAGAGGTCGGGCAAGCTTGTTGAAGTCCTCGATTAATCGATGATAAAAGCCAACATGCCCTAGGAATTACCTCATATTCTTCACATTCTGAGGTGGCTTGAGTTTAGAGATCACATCCACCTTCATCAGGTTGACCTCCATGCCACGCTTGGAGATGACATGGCCTAGCATGATTCCTTCTGTAACAATGAAATACCTCTTTTACCATGATAGTACATGATTAATTTCATGACATTTCTACAGTACTCTGTCTAGATGCTGAAGACAAGAATCAAATCTATCACCATAGATGGAGAAATCATCCACGAAGACCTCAAGAAAACTTCTGACCATGTCGGCAAAGATGACAAGCATGCGCCTCTTGAAAGTTGTTGGAGAAATACATAGTCCAAAGGGCATTCTTTTGAAAGAGTATGTGCCGAACGGGCATGTGAAAGTTGTCTTCTCTTGGTCCTCAGAGGCATTCACCACTTGGTTATACTTGGAGTAACCATCTAAGAAACAAAAGAAATCTTTCCCTACTAGTCTCTTAAGAACTTGATCAAGTAATGGCAGAGGGAAATGGTCCTTCTTTATCGCTGAATTCATGTGCCTGTAATCAACATATACATGCCAAGATTTCAGTACTAAAGAATAAATATCCTCTCCTTGGTCATTCTTCACCATAACGAGCCCTGATGGGGCGATTTGATGGAAGACTTCTAACAGGATACCGGAATCTGGTCTTCGTGAAGGCAGAGGAGGCTGAATCTCATACTGGGAAGCAAGCTGCAGTTCTTCGTATGTCAAAGGGGTCCCGTCGACCTGGTGGCATCCTTAAAAGGGACATGCTTTTTGAAAAGAGGCGTGAGACATATATATATATATATATGTGTGTGTGTGTGTGTGTGTGTGTGTGTGTGTTTAGGCCTAGGTAGTTGTTCACCTGAGAGTCTGCCCTCACCTCTCTTCATTTGAGATCAAAGCATTTGTTCATCCTGGTGATTGTCTCAATATGTGGCTGGTAGTCCCGTGCGTCGAGTCTTCCTGTAACCCCTAATTGACCTAATTAGTTCACACAGCCTGCACCATCACCTTCAAGAGATGATCTTGGGAACTACATGTAGGGGGCTCACCCATTTGGGGTCAGAGATGAGACAAATGAATCCTGCTTGATACCACTTCGTTATTTCTTTCATTACAATATCCCGCAGATTAGGGTCAGTCTTCTTTGGAACTCTCGTGATGTCTTGCGATCATCTTCAAGATATATGTGGTGTGAACATAGAATTGGATTTATCCCTCGAAGATATAAGACTTTCCAGACAAGTGCATTGTGGTTTTTTTATAGAACATCGAGAAGTCGAGATTCTTGATCCCTGGTCAGCCTACTGTTGATAATGACCAGACACATGTTCTTCATCCGTAAGGAAAGCATACTTCAGATCTGTCAGGAGTGATTTGAGTTCTAGTAATTGTTGAGCATGCTCCATGATTACTTCAGAAACAATGTTGGTAGATGGCTGATCTGCTAATTTCATTGAGGTGGCATCCACCTCTATCACTCCCGACACTGAAATAAATGTGCCGAACATATCTGCAATGAATTCCTCATGTTCAGACTGGCATGAATATTCTTCGAACATGTTGCTTAGTGGCTCGAATTCTGATTCAGTCTCCAAATCGGCAAGGAAGCATGGGCTAACTGTGCTATCCAGGTCCTCCCTAGAAGAGAGGATTTACTGTGTGATAGTGTTTCTCAGAGAAATTGATTGGTTTGTAAAGACACAATATCATGGTCTACTGCTGATTCTGCTATCCCTATATCAGATATGGCTTTTAGCTCGCTGACCAAATCCATGGTGACTTTCTTGGAGCTAGAGCTGAAGGTGATCTTTCCAGACCCGTAGTCGACAACTGCCCTGGTTATGCGAAGGAACGATCGACCTAGAATGATAGGGGTCTAAAGTAATGGTGCAGGTGAGTCCATGTTTGGGACTACAAAATCAACTGGAAATTTCATATTCTGTACAATTACGACAATGTCCTCTAACTTACCTCAAGTCGCTTCACGGATCAGTCCACAAATTGTAGGATCATTCTTGTAGGTTTAAGAGGTCCAAGCCCAAATATTGCAGTAGTGAGGAGGGCATGAGGTTTATTGAAGACCCGCTATCAAAAAGAGTCCGCTCAAAAACTTGGTCAAAGATCTGCCATCTGATGTTGGGCTCCTGTCCCTTGTCTTTTTCTACGAGAGGTAACTAATTGCATTCACTGTGACCATGGTCAGGATGTCTTTCTCACCTCTACTACACCTATTCTTGTGGTTCGGATGGTTGGAGGTACATGTTTATTTTAATCCTTTCCTCATAACTGACATGCAGTTCATGACCTTGATGAGTGGTGTTTTTAAAACAAGATTCTCAATAATTTCAACCACTCTAGGGTTGGACAATGCCATTTTTCAATTTGTAATTTTTGGTATTTTTCATAGCTTCAAGGAATCGAATTTTCACAGAGGAAAATTCTGTGTTCCTAATTACATACTTAATTACAGATGATTGGCCAATAGTTGGGCCATCGTGCAAAATAGACAAAAATTTATCAACATGAGCTTGGGCTTCGTCGGGCTGCTTTTGATCGGCTGCTGGTGTTGGCTCCTCAATGTTGGTCCTTCTAGACTTGAACTCTGATTTCTTTTTGTAAAATTTCATTTTTCTAATTTTTTTGTAAATTTTCTCTTGATGGTGGTGGTGGACGGTGGTTGGTGCTATTGCTGCTTCTTCATCATCTTCTTCCTCACCGACTCAGTTGCTGGATCGACTGATGCATAAGACGACTCTCCAAAAGTCACTTTACTCTTCCCCTGGTAGTGGCAGATGGCTATAAAGTTCTACCACTCCTAAGAGTCATTACCTGAGACGATGCATAATATGAAATATTTGACTCTAATGGGCCAATTGAAACATCACAAACTACATGCTCTTTGCGCTTGAATTATTGGGGTTCTCCCCAACCTACGTTGGAATAGGAGTTTTGGGGGTAATGAGGTCAGCGAGCCTTTGGGACATCTCTTCTAGGCCCTTGACAGGTGGGCCAAGCAACCGAGCGTTGGGTTCACTGGAGCGGCCTCAGATGATTCAGCATGCTGACAACATTGAGAATGATACTGCAGAGGCTGGGAACTCTAAGAATCGTGGTGAGGAGGAGGGAGGTTGCTGCTGATGAAATTACGGAGGAGGAGGATACTGGTTATAAGAAGCAGCCGCATATGGATGGTACGACTGATATTGTCGGTACACTGGCTATTAGTATTGCTGGTTCTGCCTCTAGTTGTTTTGATATTGCAAACGTGGGTGCTGTAGAGGCTGGTTCAGTCGGAAAAACCTTACACCCTGATGTTGGTGATACAACTGAATAACTGAAGATTAGCCCTACTACTGTATGCATGGACGGTCCAATTGGACATCATTGTTCCAGATGTCGTTCACCTCTTGGATGATAGGTGGTGGAGGTGAGAATAGATCATAAGAAGGGGGCTGGAGTTCTGGCTGGTAAAGGCTGATCTACTGAGATGGTCACGATGACTGGTCAGGTGCCCGCACATAGTATATGTGCTGGACATGAGACTGACATGTACTCGGCTGAGGGCGGTGTGGAGATGATGGTTCCTTCTTCTCAACGGGAGTGGTGGTGCTCATGCTCACAGATTGTATGACATTGATTGTGCTTACAGGCAACTCCAGCTACTTTGAAATCTTATCCAGCTTGTCCAGGTGCTGGGTCCTCTATTTGATTACAGACAGTTTCTCTAGGTCCTTTGATCGCTTTCAATAATATCAACTTTAGACAGGTGGCTCCCGACGATGCCGAGGTTGGAGCTCTTGCCCTATCATGCTAACTGGATGTCGTCATATTGACGGGCTTGTGGCGGACTTGCGGCTGTCGTTGGTAGGCTCATGATGAGGATAGAGCGGCGTCTCCTTCGGTCATCTCTTCAAAAATCTACCAAACACTGCCCTCATCCTTATTGAAGTATGAGTACCACATGCGACATCTACTAGCCTCTGACTTTCAGGAGTGAGGCCCCCAAAGAAGTTCTGGACCAGGCTGGTCCGAGGAATGTCGTCATGGGGGCACTTCTCTTGTAAATCACAGAATCTCTCCCAGGATTCATGTATTGATTCATAGAGTCCCTGGGAGAAATTGTTGATCCATGCTCGCATCTGATTCAGACGACCCAATGAATAATACTTCTGTAGGAATGCAGACTTCAATTCCTCCTAGGTCATCATGACCTTCCCTAGGTGGTTGATCCAACAGAGAACCTTGTCCCGAAGGGTGAAGGGGAACACGATCATCTTGACTATGCTCAATGGGATGTTGGGGTAGTGAGTTGCGTGATAGATGAGAGAGAATTGGTGAAGATGGATATATGGCTCTTCATTGGTGATCCCGTGGAATGAGGGCAGAATAACAAAAAACTGCTGCTTCAGCTTGAAATGTCTGTCGACTAGAGGGATCTGTATCCACTCCATCATCTGGCCAGCGCCAGGATTATATGTTTATTTGAGCGTAGGCTTAGGACTCTCTCTCCCCTCAGCTCATCTACGGCCTCCACAGGGTCCATCTTCTGGTTCATCTCCTCCTCCTCCTCCTCCTCTGTTCTCTATCACACGTGCACACACTCTCTCTCTTTCTCTCCTCAAATCATTCAACATTTCTTGGAAGTGACCTTGGGTGAGCGATTGATCGGTCAACTACTGTTGGATGGCATGAATGTTAGAAAGTAGATGTGCATTAACTGTGTTTTGATCGGGCAATCCCTGAACTGGCTGGTTCAGTCCCCGAACCGGGTTCTCAGGAATTGCCTTAAATTATTGAAGATGTAGAGTTCATGGAATCGATGTGGGTGTTGGCAGGGTCCCGATTAAATCTTCCATGAGATGATATCTTGGAGAGAAGCAGAGTAGATGATGAAACATATACATTGATTGAATAGTTGGATGAAGAGGAAGGTAGAAGAAGGCTCACAATGAGCTCGACAAGAGATAAAAACAGATGAAAAGAAAAATGGCGCAAGTACGCAGGACTAGATCTTGACCTTAATCTAATTCGAACAAACATAATACAAATTTGGATTCACCAACCCATCATAATGTGAAACCATAAGGGTTCAACTATTTTTATCTTTTCAATTTTATTGTTATTTTCAAGAAATCTTTAAACATGTACTTAGAGGGATAACCCTGTAGGAGAGTGAGTACTTCCAGAAAAGGATCTTGTACTTTCCACTTCCTTTGTAACCTGTGTTCTGCACTCTTTGAGGTCCTTGATCTTGTACTTGGGGGGCTTCTCGATCAAGAATAAGAGAGGAAGCCAATAGGCGACAATACTTCCCCCACAAGTGAGGTACTCTGATGCAAGGTGATGAGACAAACACACCCGTAAGGGCATGGCCTAAGCTCAATACTTCAGATCAAGTAGGATGCTCCACACAAGATGGGAACACCGTCGTCGACAAGGCCCTACACGCCTACGCACGATAGAAGCGCCAATACTTCACCGTCCTAGGTTCTTATCAAGGCAGACACAGATCATGATTTTGGCTCTAATCTTGCCTCACTCAATCTGGAATATACCTGAAAACAATGTGGGCTTTATGAACCCCAAGTAAGGAATGTTTGTTACAAATTTCAATTTGGTCACTGTTTATTAAAAATCCTCTTGTTTTAATTTTTGGTTTTCATTTTTTGAGTATTTTTCAAAATTATATGCCTGTCAATTGCTTGTATTTTTCTTTGAAGCCTGAGTGATATAAAAATGGGAGAGGAGTCAGAAAAGCCGTGCAAGTTGACATTAACGTGGAAATCTCACCTTAGTATCTAGTGATGCACGCAAAGATAAGAAGATTTATAATGCTTCCAAGCTCTTTTTATAAGGAATGCTAAACAGAATTTTTAAATTTACACTAAATGCAATGCAATCTAGTGAAATCGTCCAAAGCAGGAGCTACTATTATCGTGAAGAATCAAATGCTAAATGCCTAGAAAAGAAACCTAAATACATGATCTTGGAGACTCTTCAGTGTCTGCCACAACAGATCCTGCTAGCGCTGTATAGATCCTCTCATTGCACTCGATTTCAATTCTAAGTATTTAGAAATTTAATTTTTAGCTTAGTCCAAATGTAAATCTATAGGAACATGCAGATATTAGGTGTTTGGACCTAATTTACTCAGCCAAGCAATTCCTAAAAGTCTAAGGGCTCAATCACAGAAAACAAAATAAAAAGATTGTAGAAACCTCAAAATGCGATAAACAAATAAAAACAAGGTGAGAAATATGTGAGAAAAGCTGACGAGGCCCCTATGTGAACAATCACCCAGGCAGTAGACCTCGGAGTGTGGGTCAATGTCCAGACTATCCAAGTCCTATATTATTACAAATAATAATTGCAAAGTAAAGATAAAAACTCTCTTACAAAATAAAAAGAAAAATCCTAAGCTAGAAACCTTGCTCTTCTCTCTCTTTCTCTCCAATCATCCTATGTAGAAAAGGCTGATATCCTAATAGCTTGGGTGCACTGGCTTCCTAAGAAGTCGCCTTCGCCATGTGGTCCCTCACAAGAAATTCAACAAAAAGATATGCCAAAAGCAGATAAAATAATTAATTATGTAAAGAAATAAAAGGGAGATGATTATGCAACTAAATATGTACAATAAACCTATCCTAAGAGCTGCTCCCCAGCAACGGTGCCATTTGATTAGGAAACCCTAGGGAGGCAGTCGTGTGATCTCACAAGGTGAGAGCACATTTGTTGAAGTGACCGCTCATGAGAGCCGATTAAATCAATAATTAACCCACAAGTAATGATGAAGCAATGTCAAATAAAACGGGCTCAAATTTATTATAACCCAGACAAAATGTGTATAATGTACAAATATTATATGTGTCAAATCATTGAGAGATACGTGGATATGTAAACAATTATGGTCTACATGCATTTCTTGGTTTTCTAATTTTTCTGGGTTTTAATTATATTTAATTTTTATGGATTTTCAATTTTCAATTTTATATTTTTTAATTTTATAATTTTTAGTCTCTTTTTATATCATTCTGAATATTAATTTCTTATTCTTTATATATATAATAATATATATATGTATATATGCAATAATATGTATAATATGAGTAATATATGTAATATATATACAACAAATATATAAAAATTCAATAAATACAAATAGGAACAATACTTTTATTTTTTAAAGGTATTTAAAATATTTATAAGTATTTATAATAAAAATACCTACATTATGAAGTATATAATTATATATAATTATATAAGATATATATTATTTTATATTTATAAATATAGCTAATAATAATTAAAAATTGCAAAATAATTTGATTTTGTCTTTTTATACTTTTATCTATTTTGTAATTTTTCGGAGATTTTTTTTGCTAATTTTAGGTATTTTTACAGTCTAAAATACTCCAAAACAAGGAGTAATTAAATAGGCCTACTTGTTTTGAGAATTTAAAATATATAATAGTTCTATTTTTTTAAAACTATTTTTAACATGTAATAATATATATATATATATAAATGCAAAAAAAGCTATTTTTTGTATTTTTGAAAATATTTTCTGATTTTTTAGGTTTAAGAGGATTTTTAAAATTTTCAAGAATTTCTTTTGATATTTTTTTGTTATTTTTGGTCTGTAGCTATATTATATAGTAATAGAATATCTATTTTTTGTAATTTTTAAAACTATTTTCCTATTTTTTGTGTTTATTATTTTTAAATAGGGAATAAATAGCTCTTAAATTGATTTTAATAAATGAAAAATACAATGAAATTTCAAATAAGAATATAGGCATGTTGCAACATCATCCAAAGCACATACAATAAATTTTACGAGATTTATGCAACAAGGTAGCTATTTAATCTAAAAAGAAATGCACAAAATTAATTATATAGGCCTGATTGGGGTATAATTATAATATAATAAAAAATTGAGGTGTTACTTGCAAAATACTTCAAGTTTTAAATGTTTATACAAAATTTACATACTGAAAGAAATACACAAACCTGAGAGGGCTTGGTTGCAAATTAGCCAGCTCATATGGGAGACCACGTGATCTGACCTAGCACTAGACCAAATTGCAATAAATAGTAAATGTGGGTGCCCAATTGTAATTTTTACATAAAGATATAATGTAATAAAATATTTATAGGATTATTATAAAATTACAAAAATATGTTAGGGGTCCTAAGCAATTTACCTCTTAATACATGCCAATCGGAGGACACAAAGCGTTCTACGTGGCACGATGGACAGCTCTGGGGGGGGGGGGGGCTTCTCTTCATTTAATCTCAACATTCTAGATTAGATCTAGGTCGCACCTCTGATCGAATGATGGAGGAGGGTATTGGAAGAACACCTGAAGAACCCATCGCCAGCAAGCTTTGAGCGTTGATTTCTCCTTCATCTGGCCTCCTCATCTTTGGTTGAGCTGCTCCCTCCTTCCTGGGAGCTTCACGCATCTTGCAGGTATGTTCTTAGGGTCCGAGGCTCGTCTTAAGAGCCCAGGAAAAAGCATCTCCTGGAGTTCATGTTCTACCTCTTGAGTACTGCTCCAGTTGGATTTCACGATCGTGGACCTGCATCAAAATGTTAAGACGATCGAGGGCTATATCCTCGACCCTCTATTGAAGATGAAAGAGCATGATGGAGATGAGGCAATGGGAGCTCCGGCGAAGGAGGCAAAGGGAGCTTTGGCAGCTTGATTCTGTGCAGGAATCGTCGTGGAAACATGGGGTAAATGCGGAGAAGTGTGAGGGTGATGAATCTCGGATTCATCACTCTAAATCTCATTAATTAAGCTCAAGTCCCTCAAAATCAACTGCATTTCTGCATTTATTTCGCATAATTAGCATTTGTGCATGATTTCATAAGAATTGCATTTTAGCATTAATTTCTGCATAAAATAAGAAGCCAAAAATCCAAGGCAAAAATGACCTGTAAATAGCATAACTTCCCCTATTTTTAACTCCTTCATGCTAACTCCGAATGACACAAATACACATTTACTGTGTACACATCACTAACAAGAATAAATAAAAAATACAAAAAAAATCACTAACTCTGTTAAGTGGACCAAAAACCCAAACCCTAGTTTCATGATTTTCGGACTACCCATATTTTCTCCATCCAGTGTCCGATTTGATCCTACTCACTTTTGAACTAATGTACGTTTAATTACCTTCAAAACAAGACCAAGTTAAGTGAATCAGAGCTCGTATGTGAAAGTTGGGTTTTGGGCCTCTTTTGTACATTGTATATTTTCGCGGTTTTTGACCTATATTTTATGTATATATTTTCTTTATTAATAAAAACCAAAAAAATTAGAATTAGGTATATTTTATTTATCTTTGTTCTTTCCATATTTTTCCGGATTTTTATCGTGTTTAAAAATGACAAAAAAAACAAAACCCAAAAATCTAGGTATTCTGTGTACATGGGATACCCCAAAAAGTCACTTTTTACATTTGATCGATTCTGGCTTTGACGTCTTCATGAAAGTTGTAGATCTCGTCGAGACGAGCATTTTTCGTGAAGAAACTTTTTCGATCCGAGGTCCTTTGCTATTTCTTTTTGATTTTACAAACGATTTATTTTTCGATTTATCTGGAGCTGACACGTGGTAGCCCCAGAGGCCGCCACGTGTCAGTCATTTTTGGCCCTTTTACATTTCCGTTTTTATAAAAAAAATTTAAAAAAAAATTAAAAACGACGCACGTGCAGAGCACGTGCCACATCCGCACGCGCACTGCACGTGCGCCTGCTCCCTCTCGCCTTAACCCCTTGCCACGTGGCTTTCGCGTGGCCGTTCGATCTGGCTTGATCGAACGGCCCAAGTCCATCGTCTTCCTCTGGATCCGCCTCCCCCAAATCTGCAACGGTCCCCCGCATCCCCGTTGATCTCTGTAACCTCCGCCGCCAATCTCGCCAGCCACCAGCCGCCTCCTGCCGCAACTGCCTCGCCGGTCCTCCGCTATCTTCGCCAACGAACCTCCGTCAACCTCGCAACGCCCCTCCTGCTTCCCTACCCTCACCCTATTTAAGAGCCAACGCCCCCTTCTCCCCGATTCATCCACCGATATACAGCATCTTCAGGCGAGCCGGTGGTGACAGCCCGGCCTCGCCACCGCTACGGCGAGATCCGAGGACCCCCGGTCCTCGTCGCAGCGGCGATCACCTCGCCCGTGCTGCCCCAGCTCCGAGCTTAAGCTTCGTCGAGCCAGCAACGTCTTCTTCTCCGACAATTAACATCGCCTACGCCTCCAGCTCCGCTTCAACGCCTTCGCCTTCTCCGACAACCCTCCAGGAGAGCCTCCACCATCGATTCCGTCTGCTTCTTCGACAACGCCTGGAGCTTCATCCTCACCAGCCGCTCGCACCTCCCCCGACGACCACCACCACGCCCAGTTCATCTTCATCGACTCCAACTACTCCGACAACGTCGCTCAAATTCCAGCTAATTCAGCCGCCTCCACCGCTAGGAGATCCCCCACCGCTTCGCCACCGGAGCTGCACGCCTCCGCCGCGACAGCCTCCGCCTACACACCGCCTTCGTCACCGGGCGCCAGGCCCGAGACCCCAGCACGCGCGGAGCGCGTGCGTGGGGGACGCCATCAGCTGCTTGCCATCCAGGGGTCACGTGCTACGACGTGACCGCCTGGGTCAATTGCATTGACCCCTGGGAGTTACTCCATATTACGTTACAGTCCAACAACCACAAGGGCACGTGCTTTGCACGTGCTATGGTGGAAATTTTGCATCAGAGGCCCCAGTAAGATCGGTAATTACAATTAGGCCATTCCATTGCATTTTTTATTTATTTAGCTCATTTATTTACTGCATTTACACCCCTGTGTTCTCCCTCTGTTTTAAAACTCTTCTAGACACCATTTTATTTATTAAAAATTGCATGATGTTCCTCATATAATTCTCTACATTTTGATATGCTGTGGATATTTTTCTGATTAATGGTTAATTAGTAATCAATTTTTCTGTGGAAAATTGCAAAGTTTACCCAGTTTGTGCTCTGAAATTTTTAGTTGGTTAACTATTGCTCTAAAAATCTCTGAAAAATCACATATTGTAGAGATTAATTTGCTTGACATTGTGCCCAAAAATCTTTGCATTGGCATGCATAAATTGCTCTGTAAAAATCATTTTGCATATTTCATTATTTAATTTTTAATAGGTATTAGACCCCACATTTTCGAGAGTTAGGATTTTTCAAAGATCCATTACCTAGTGATAGATCTTAGATAATTTTATATCTTGAAAATAAGTAGGTTTATTATTTATTATAATTAAATATTTAAAATCATTTTGTTTGCATTTGAAAATCCATAAAAAAATTCATATTGCATCAGAAAATTCCAAAAAAATTACAGTGCACTAATTTTGTCATAATTATCATCTCGGCCAAGTTTCGTATTTTTCGGACATTGTTTGATCAAAGTTTACATTTTAGTCCCTAAAATAGGCTGAATTTGCATTTCTGCATCCCTTTATTGCACTAAAAATTCCAAAAAAACCGCCTTGAAAACCGAACACGAAATTGGATAGACATTAATCTAGGTTGTTCCTTTGCCTCCTTGTGATCGACCTTGGGACTTGCCCAAGTAAAATAAACATAAAAACCACTTGATTGAAATTGAATAAAATTCGTGGTTATTTTCTTGACTGTTTCCGATCGCCGCCTGCAACGAACAACTTTAATTATTTTCACTCACGAACATTAAAAACAACTTTTTTACACACGCGATTACGGACTCGTCAGAGGGGAAGAAAATGAGGGCAGAAGGGAGACAGAACATGATCGAGTCACGATGGATTTGATGACGGAGCCTTGTGCTTCGACGATTTTAATTTTTGAAATTAGGCTAAAGATGCGATGAAATGAGGGAACTAAACTTAATTCTACGCTACTAAAATAAAATGTGATCTAATTAACGTTACCTAGTAGCTCGACGGGCTTGGGAGCTCGGGGCTGGAGAAGTCACCGGAGATGAAGCTTGACTGAGTTAGACCACTACGATCACGTGCTTTATCCACGCCAAAGAGAGAGGGGAAGTTGGAGCTGTTACCTCCAGCTCAACCTAGGTAGCCTCTCTTGGGGTTACAGACTGAGACTCGGGGATCAAAATCAAAATGAAGGCCAGAGGGGGGGGGTACTTATAGGGATGGTCTCCAGCCAAAAAGTTGGTGAGATTGCGGTAGGATCGAAGGAGGTAGGTGAAGATTCTATTATGGGCGAGGGTCAAGGATGATGTGGGAGCATGATGGTGGTGGTTTCGAGGAGGGAGGAAGATGGCGACGGCGTAAAAAATTGGGAGAAAAGGGAGGCATCAGAAGGTTTGACAAAAAGGGGGCGGAGGGGCGTACATTTGACCTGGGGTGAACGAATGCCGCGTCCTGGTTGGTCCATGATGAATCTGTGATTCATCACTCTAAAAGTTGAAAATAGAGCTTTGTTCCCGAGTAATTAGAGGCATATTTCCACCTATATTGCATACTTAGCATTCATGCATGCACTGATAACATCTGCATTTTAGCATTTGCATCTGCATTAAATAAGAAGCCAAAGTCACTTGTAAAAATCACTCATTTGTATATATTTTACACTAACTCCAAAACCCATAAATTCAACTCTATACTGTATATAGGATTAACACTAATACAAGAAAAATACCAAAAAAATTGCTAACTTGTAAAATTGACAAATAAAACCCCAAATCAAGTTTGAGACCATGGACCTTAGAATGCACATATCTCTCTCACACAACCTCCCATATAGGTCTACTCACTTTTAAAATAATACACATTCAGAGACCTTCAAAATAAGACCAATTTCATTTAAATCGCAGCTCGTATGCAAAACTTGGGTTTGGGCCCCCATTGTATATTATATATACTTGTATTTATACCCTTGTATTTTATCACTTTATTTGACCTCGTTTCCGTTTTTGGTCAACATGATTCATGTTTTGAGTTTTTCCAAATTCGGCCATTTCCCACTCTTATTTCACCTTCTTTTCTTAGCCAATCTAATTGGGCCACGTGGTGCCTTCTGGTTGCGCCACGCGGCCCATCTCCCCGCTTGCCGCGTGCCCGCCCCTCTTGACTATCTGATGGCTTCATCTCCCTCCAAATCTTAGCCATCCATTCCGCATCATCTCACAGCCGCCCGATCAAGGCCCAGATCAAATCTGGGCCAATTACGAGCATCTTCTGCCCTCCTATGCACTCGATACGTAGGGTCTTCCTCGACCACCCGATCATATCACTGGGGATCTCATCCACGCCGTTCGTCTCTGCCTCATTTTCAGCCCGACACGTGTCATCACCCACACCACATGATCATCTCCTAACGCCTCAATCTGCGCCATTCATCTCCGCTGTGATTCCATCCATCCGATTCCACTTCCAGATCTAATCGTGGCCGTTCGCCAACCCCTGCACCTACGCTCGCCACATGGTGCATCCCTATCCCTTCGATCTCGACCCCCAGATCTAATCCTACACGTTCCGGTGCACCCATCTCCTGGCCATTGGATCGCGAGATCCAACGACCACGACATCGTCTTCTTCCTCCGAAAGAGCCTCGCCCATGTCTCCCCACCTCGCGTTGTCTCCTCACCCTTTCTATTTTTGGCGCCACTACAACCACCATCTCCACCCATTGATCACTCCATGATGAAGCTCGTATCTCCCTCATCCTCGCCAGCACCCACACACACCATGATACCCTTTTCCCTCGCTCCAAAAACTCCACGAATACCACGCCTCCATCGCCTGGATCTCCACCTTCTTCCTATAAATACTCCATCTCCGGCGAACTTCAGCCCCATCTGCCCTAGCACGAGGTACCCTAGAGCTCTCCTAAACCTATCTGTGACAGAGATTTGGACTAAGAGCGAGTGACGACGGTGGTCCACCTCCAGCGAGATCTGCAGCGTATCTTCGTCGTGTTGCAACTCCTTCGACGAGCTGCTTGAGCTCGGGTTGTTACCGACCATCGAGCGACGACCAGAGTCTCCACCGCGAG
Source organism: Ottelia alismoides (assembly GCA_037367405.1). NCBI lineage: Eukaryota > Viridiplantae > Streptophyta > Magnoliopsida > Alismatales > Hydrocharitaceae > Ottelia > Ottelia alismoides. The sequence goes on along the minus strand of JAZKJV010005862.1, from coordinate 673,324 downwards.
CCTTAGATCCCAGGTAGCCTCCTACATTCCTTCTCCGATCTTCATTTTCGCCCCCCTTCAATTTCTCGCTTTTTTCTCGCCTTCTCTGATCGATTCCACCCTCCACCAACTATCGCCTGAGCTCCGCCTTGGAGCTCTGATCTTCGCGCACCCATTCAGTCGCCTCGACGATGCATCGAGTTCCCCTTCCGATCACCGCTCCGTCGGTCACGACAGAAGAACACCACTGCCGCTCATTACTTCACCCCTTAGGTCTCACTACACTCACCGCACTCCCACAAACACGAGCGCACCTTCTTGGCCTTTACTAACACTGCAGTGACGTTTTCTTCACTAGTCGAACGTCTCGTTGGAGTTGCTTTGAGATCCATCGTCCCCTGCCTACATGCGATGCTAGTCGCTCCCAGGACTTCCGGTAGCTCCCTGACGCTCCTACGAATATTCTCCCTTGCTCAGGAGTCCCGACGATCAGCAACGAGTGAGATCCAAGGTAGCGGAGCTTCGGAGGCTTCGCTGGAGCACAACCACGTCCGCAGAAGGTGTTGGCCCGGAGGAAGACGACGCCCAACTACCATCCGATCATCTTGATCAGACGGTCCCGATCGAGTCATGTCACCCGCTCCAGCCTCCGTTGGATCAGGAGGATCTAACGGCCCATACTTTGCCACGCCGCCCCTCGCCAGCAACTACAGATACTATTGGATCCATCTTGATCCAACGACCAGCATCACACCACGTCAATGCGCTCCAGAAGTGAAAGCCATCGTTGGATCATCTTGATCTGACGGCTCTCAGGTAGCCATGTCTCCAGCTCTAGCAGCCGTTAGATCATGAGGATCTAACGGCCCATTCATCGCCTCGTAGCTCCCTCCGAGCCTCACCCATGAACCTTTGGCTCGGAGCACCCGAAGCAGATTCGAAGCATGCCCGAGCCTCCAGAGCACCTGAGCCTCAGTCCGAGCCTCTGAAGTCTCTCGAGCCTAGTACCTCACGTGTCCCTTATTGCGGGCTGGGCATTTTGCACTGATGCCCTTGTAAGTTTTCAGAATTATAATCCAGTCCCTGTCAGGCGCATCACGTGAGGCACTCATGTTCCCGTGGATATTTTGCATTCCTACCCCCAACATTATAGGTATTTGCACTTTAGTCCCTGTATGCACAGTTTAATTTAATCAATTTTAATTTCTGTTTGAATTTTGGTCCCTGTGTTTGCATGTTGATTTAGGTATTCATTTATCATCATTTTTAAGTTCCAAAAATTGCATGTTGTAAAGCAACTTATGCTTTATCTTTGTGGACACGTCTCATATTTTTGTGAGCATTGAAGAATTTAATATTATTATTTGTTGTGGAAATTGACATAATTTGCCTACTATGTGCTTTAAATTCATTATTAACTTATTTATTGCTCCAAAAATCATCATAAAATCACAATAGGTTTAATTTAAGTTGTTCTACCCAATGCCCAAAAATCACATCATTTACACACATCTCGAGGCTTGAATAAATTAAATAATATTTTTCTTAATTGATTTTTAATAGGTCCAATATACATCATTTTTAGGTCTATCAATTTTCTTGGATTCCTTTCATATAGAACCATCTAGGTAAATTTTTATATATGAAAATAATATGCTTTGGTATTAATTAAAATTAATTTTGCAAAAACTACCATGCATTCAAATTAAATTCATAATTAATTCATTTAGAGTCTAAAAATTCCAAAAATATTGCAGTAGCTTAGTTTCATACCATTTCATCTTCTGGCCAAGTTTCATTATTTTTGGACTTAATATGGCCATATTTCAAATTTAACCTTAAAATTTGGCTCAAATTGCATTATCTTATCCTTAATTGCATAAAAAGACCAAAAATACTCCCCTGAAAATCTAAAAATTGAAATTGACTTCAAATTTACCTAAGGAGAAAGCTTCCTCCCTGAGTTCGACCTTGGGCTTGTCCAAGTAAAATAAAATAAATTTGCCGCTTGTGTTTAATTTAATTAATCTAAGTGGTTTTTGAATAGTCTTGGTTTACCCGACTACAACGACGACACATTTAATTCGATCATTAATCTAGTTGAATTAGGTAGGGTCGATGGAGGCTCTTCAAAATGGCGCCGTTGCCGGGGAGGCACGACTTAGGTTAATTTTTAGGAAATTTGAATTTTAGATTTTCCATCCCCAGGTAGTCTGATTTCCGGCTTTTCTTGTGAATATTTTCTGTTCAATTTTTATTTTATTTTGTGTCATCCTTTATCTGACCTCCATTTATTATCATGCAAGGAATACAAGGAGTCGAAAGCGCTTTGACAAGCGAGCCGAGGAACTTGCATTAAAAGAATTTGAGTGTTTTTGTGAGGACTTGTAATTTTTCTTTTCTTTTTCTTTGCCTTTTCCAACGGTTCCTGTTATGGTTCTTGCGCGTGTAAGTCAAAATAAAATGTGTTCCCGTGTGCTGTGTGGTTGCTTTACGTAGAATAGGACATGCACTTGCGACTCTTAGAGCTATTTTAGGACCTGTTTGTGCTCGTAAAATTCTAGGACCACACTTCACACTTAAAAGACACACTTAGACCGTAGGACTATAGCCAAATTTAATTTGTTCTTCACTTGCTAATAGAATTGCCTGTCTAGGAGCGAAGTTTCATCGCTTGCATTCATATAGTTTAAAAATTTCAATTCTGTTTTGCACTACGCATATAAAGCAAAAGGATCACTGTAAGTCTTCTCTACTTGGCATTCATCATTGTTTTATCATGCATCGGCTTTTCTCGACTCCTCCCCCCTTGGTTTTTCAAACTTAGGTTTAAAGGAAATTAGGACTGTACGATAGGCGTGCCTTGTGTGTTGGACTAATCAAGTGGTCACCTAACTTAAAATCGGGACTACTAATAAAAATTGACCAAAAAATCAATAAAATTGGAAATTCTGTTTGTGGGAGATTAACCCCGACCTTGATTTCAGGCTGAGTAAGGGTACTAGAGTGTGTGCACACCCTAAGGCAGAGCCAAAAATCCCTGCCTTCCATATCGTGTACCCCGATCTGAGCAAATGTCATATGCTGAAATATGGGTTCAACTGACCCGCGCCAAGTAGCCTCCGCCTACTACGGTAGGTAGATAGGGGCTAAATTGCGGTGCACCATGACAAGTTGCTAGTAGCCTCCGCCTACTCCGACAGGTAGATAGGGGCGAAGTTACATCATTGTCAGCCTCCGCCTACTCTGTAGATAGATAGGGTCAGGTCCTTGAACTTTCGGCTGGTGATAGGAGCGGAGAAAGGAAGGGCGTTGGTATCTTAGGCGACAGGTTAAACAGGGGAGACACATCCGGCTTTGAGCGGACTCCCCTATAGGCCGCATAACCTTTGTTACTTGTCTGAAAAATCACACTTAAAATCAACCAGACTAATCGGACTCAGCTTCGGGTCCTTCACCGTGTTGAGTGTGAAAATCAGGGTTTGTGATTCACTTGCTTGCTTCAGGTAGGAGTAAAATCCTATCTTTACATTTATACTTCCGATTCTTCTTCTCGCCATCCAAGATGACTGATTGGGGGGATATCTACTCACGCTTCTCAAATCTCTCTTTGAGACCCCACAAAGTTCGTCTTCATTAGCCCAAGCGCAACTTGGGCCAACCCGAGCTCATGACCCTCTTTAGTTCGGGATCCATCACTCTCAGGGTGGTTGCTCTCAAACCAACCCTTTTCTCTCCTCTAATCTCACCGAGGAAGACCATCGCCTCAATGAGAATGTCTTCATTGATACCTCCTCTAACCTAGTCCATCTTCTTTACCAGGAGAAGAGGACAAGATGCCTCTGAAGAAACACCCAAACGAAGAGGAACCCAGAGATGATCCCATGCACCAAGTCCTGGCTCGATTAGCTAGAGCTGAGCAACTGAATGCAGAACTTATAGCTAGGATGGGACAGGTGATCAAGGTAGAGGGAATTGACCGACCTATGGTAGATGCCTACAACCCAACAGAAAATGAAATACACAGTTGGCTTGTACATGAGATTCTCCCTAAAGCGTTCGAGCTAAAGCCCCACTTTCTGAGTCTGCTATCGAAGTTCAATGGGAACTCCAATGAAGAACCTTATGCTTTCCTGAGAGACTTCGAGCTGGTTTGCAACAACCTTATTCACCCTAGGGTTGGGAAAGACTACATCAGGCTGAAGGCTACCCCGTTTGCCATATGAGATAATGCTGCTCATTGGATGAGAAATCTTAAGGTAAGATGTACGACCTGGATGCAGTTCAAGGATTTATTCTTGAAGAAGTTCTACCCGCTTAGTAGGACTATCCAGATGAGAACCAAGATTGCGAGTTTTTCCCAGGGACTCAATGAACCATTCCATGAAGCATGGGATTGATTCAATGACTTAACTCAGAAATGCCCCTGCCATGGCATTATAAAAGCGATCTTAGTCCATACCTTATTTTGTGGCATGACCCCGAAGATGCAGGGGTTAGTGAGTGCAGCCTATGGAGGCAGCTATCTGAATAAGAACGAAGATGCCGTATGGAACATTCTGGAGCAGATGACGAAAACAGGTAGATCTCAAACCACCAGGGCCTATCAGTTGTCTCCCTCGAGCCTATCTAATGAGACAACTAGGAGGACTGTAGCGGATATGATGGATGACCTCACCCCCAGCATGGGGATAATAGCTGATAAGCTTACTATGGTAGAGCAGATCTGCAAAAGGGTCACTGACCTTGAGGCGCTTTCACGATTGCCTAAACAAGTGGAGGAATTGACTGAGAAGGTAGACAAGATACGACTACCTGCCCCTTCTGCACCACCTGTGCCTGTACATCGAGTCCATCTTGTATAGGAGCAGGTACAGGAGCCTCAGAGTAGCTGGGTTGAGGAGCAGCAGTGCACTCAGCAGGAGCAGTACGCACCCCCACAAGTGGAGACAGTCTACAAGGAGCCTCCACATGTATTCGAGATCAACGGGCAATGATACAACCATGACCCCGTCGGCAGACAATCGGGGATAGGGAACGATCAACCACACCGACCTTCCCTAGCTTACCAGGAAACCATTTCCATCCCTGCACCGCGCTTTGTACAGTCCTGGCCAGGACAAGGGTACCAGCCTCAGTAGCATCAGCAGCAGCGCATGTTCCACTCGGGCCAGCATTTCCCTCCACCACCTTCCCATCAGCAGCAATATTGGCATGGCCACCAGGGCCAATATAGACACTCGTCCTCTAGTCAGCACCAGCAAGCCCCGCCCACTAGTGAATTGGGGTCCCTCACCTTGGCGATCCAGACCCTGACTGATAGGTTCCAACAGATACAGAATGATTACCTGTATATCTGAACTGATCTGAACCGCATTTCATGCACCCAGAATTAGCAGATGGCGTCAAAGACCCCAATTCCTGCCCAAGTTCAGGCCAATCCAAATAGCCTGAATCAGGGTCAAAACCGACCACGAGATTAGGTATACTATTCAGATAACTCTCTATCTGAACATGAGATCCTTTCATACAATAATGTTAATCAAATGTCCCTCAAGAGCGAAAGGACTGTGATCGTACATGATCAGGCACGGGCACAGGAGGAAGATGTCACCAAGTCTCTACCTGAGGAGAACTTGGAGGCAGAGGAGCAGCAACACCACCATCACCATCACCATCAAAAGAAGAGGATTTCCAAGTCCTCGAAGAAGAAGGAGAAGAGCACCAGCACTGAGTCCGGCGAAACCGATGAGGAGCCCACACTTCCATCTGAGGAGGACATTCCAGAAGTCGTGGAAGATGCATCACCTATTTCGCAACAACAATTTCTTTTTCGTCCAAGTCAGAGTCATAGTCACTGTCAGAGTCATGTAAAAAACTCAGTTTCCCATTTCAATGAAGATCTTGCAGTTTCAGAATCTGAGTTATCTTCAATAATCCCTTCCCCCGAGCCCTTAAGGGTGGAAAGAAGAAAATTTAAAAAATCTAAAAAGATGATGCTGAGATGGCAGAGTTCTGTAAAAAGCATATCAAGGTCACAATCTCCTTTTATAAGTATGTGGACATGATACTTGCATTCCAGAAGTACCTTAAGGTGAGATGCAGACCTACTAGGGTCAGCAGGAAGACCAAAAGCCGTGTTGAGAAGCACGTTCTGTCATTAGCCACTACTTGCGCTATAAAGAATGTGTTTCCAAGGAAACGAAGGGACATGGGCGCCCATTATGTGGTGAGTCATGTCGATGACACCGCATTTGCACGCACTCTCCTAGATAATGGATCCTCAGTTAACTTGATGCCTACATCCCTCTATAAGTGGCTAAATCTTGGACCTCTTAGGAAATCCATAGCATTACTCCAGTTTGCAGATAAATCAACCAAGAGGTCCTAGGGAGAATTGAGGAACGTTATCATCAAAGTCGAGGGTCAGGATTATATGGTGGACTTTACAGTCCTTGATATGGAAACCCCTCAAAATTGGAGAGATTTCCAGATCATCCTAGGAAGGCCCCTCCTTAGAACAACAGGGGCCTTATTTGATTACTAGATCGGGATGATTTAATTCTAAACTCCACGCGGAGATGAGGAGCTTGAGATGAAGCAGACAAGGTGGCAGAGGCCAGATTCAGAATCCAGCACCGAGTACTCTTCTTCAGAAGCAGACTGCACTCATGTAGACACCGTTGGGCTATGGAGACAGAACCCAGCTAGCACCGATGAGTCCCGCTCCTTTGGAGAGGATCTCGTGCATGAGTTAGTTTGTGAGAACCTTAGGAACGAGTACAACGCAGAAAGTGCATCCTCCTATATCTTCGATGACGTAGAGGCCCTTTTATGCCTGTCTATCCTTCCCTCTTTAGGATAATTAGAAGATGAGGATGATGAGTCGGACGTGGCTTTTGCCGATTGCTTGGAGACTTTTGACGATCTGACTCCAGAGCTGAATGAGTTAGTGGCAATTGCTTCAAAGATAGATCCAGCCACAACCAGCACAGAGCCAGAACTGATTGAGCCAGACTTCCTTGATGATCACACCTTACATGAGCTCAAACCTTTACCCACAACACTTAAATACACCTTTCTTACGGGACAAGAGAAGAAGTATCCGGTCATCATCAGCTCGCAATTGATCGAGGAGCAGGAATCTTGCTTGCTAGAGATCCTAGAGAAAAACCGCAAGGCGATAGGCTGGAGCATCTCCGATCTCTACGGGATAAATTTCGCTCTATGTTCGCACCAAATCTACTTAGAAAATTAGGCTAAACCCTCTCGTGAATTCCAACGCAGGTTGAATCCAAATTTACGAGAGGTCGTGAAGAAGGAGATAGAGAAATGGTGTGATGCGGGTTTCATTTATCCCATCTTCGATTCCAAGTGGGTGGCACCTAATCATGTTATCCCGAAAAAGTCGAGAATCCAAACGACCACCAATGAGGACGGAGAGGAGATCGTGACACGAGTACCCACGTCATGGCACGTCTATGTAGATTACATAAGCCTAAATGTTGTGATGAAGAAGGATCATTTTCCCCTTCCGTTCATTGACCAGATCTTAGAAAGATTAGCGGGAAAAGAATTCTTCTGCTTCTTAGACGGGTTCTTGGGCTATAATCAAGTAGTCATTGCTCCTGAGGACTAGGAGAAAATCACGTTCACATGCCCTTTCGGTACCTATGCTTTCAGGAGCATGCCCTTTGGGTTATGCAATGCTCCTGGTACATTTCAAAGGTGCATGATTGCAGTATTCGCCGAAATGGTCGGTGAATTCCTGGAAGTCTTCATGGATGACTTCTCAGTCAATGACGATTCCTTCGATTCTTATCTTAGGAATCTGGACTGAGTCCTCAAGCGGTGTTGCGAGGTTAATCTGGTGCTTTCCTGGGAGAAAAGTCACTTCATGGTGACGGAGGGCATTTTGTTGGGGCATGTCATCTCCAAGAGAGGAATGGAGGTTGACCCTGCCAAGGTGGACATGATCAGACGACTCCAGCCACCAACCAACGTGAAACAGTTGCAGTCATTCCTCGGGCATGTTGGATTTTATCGTAGATTTATCAAGGATTTTTTGAAGATTGTCGGACCGCTAACTGAGCTTTTAGGCAAAGACATGGAGTTTATTGTCGATAATAAATGTCTTGAGGTCTTTAAGCAATTGCAAGGGATGATCATGGACGCCCCGATCCTACAAGCCCCAGATTGGTCTCTTCCTTTTGAGATCATGACAGAGCCTCAGATTTTGCTGTTGGGACTATGTTATGACAGAGGAGGGATGGCGTCCCGTTAGCCATACACTACACAAGCAAAGTGCTTGATACCTCTCAGCGTAACTATACAATTACTAAAAAGGAGATGCTTGTGGTAGTATTCACCTTGGATATGTTCAGATCCCATTTGGATCCAAGGTGATTGTGTTCACGGACCATACATCACTACGCTATTTAATGGAAAAGAAGGATGCGAAGGCGCGTCTTCTTAGGTGGATTCTACTCATCCAGGAATTTGATTTGGACATTAAAGATAAACCTGAAAGAAAAAAGTAGTGGCTGATCACCTCTCCCATCTCGAAAATCTTGATGCTTCTGATGATACGCCTATTCGAAACTCCTTCCCTGACGAGTCAGTTTTTGTTATCGACTCACTCTCATGGTACGCCAATATCGTGAACTATCTTGTCTCTAAGAAAGTTCCCGAAGATTGGCCCAAGAGCCACATAGTCCGACTTAAGTCAGACATAAGACATTACCATTGGGAGAATCCGATCCTTTTCTTTGAAGGACCAGATTGTGTCTGGAGATGGTTTATTCCTCAGGAGGAATATCAGAGTGTCCTTACTTTATGCCATAGTCTGGAGGCAGGTAGACACCACTCCGGGAAGAGGATCGCCTGGAAGGTACTTCAATGTGGCTTATACTGGCCAACTATGTTTCGCGATGCGCTCACCTTTGCGAAGTTGTGCCCAACATGCCAGCGAATGGGAGGAACTGTTGGTTCTAAGGATGAGATGCCGATGCAACCTGCCATCATTTGTGATGTCTTTGACGCCTGGGGCATCGACTTCATGGGCCCATTCTCGTTTATCCATGGATTCGAATACATCCTTCTTGCGGTAGATTATCTGTCAAGGTGGGTGGAGGCTATCCCAACCCGAGCCACAGATAGCAGGACTGTCTGTAAATTCATTAGAGATCACATCATCTCTAGGTTCGGGATCCCCAAAGCGTTCATATCCGATGGGGGTAGCCATTTTGTGAACAGAGATGTGAAGAAGCTCTTAAGATTACGACATCGAACACCGTGTCGCTAGTCCATACCACCCACAGACCAATGGCATGGAAGAGGTGTCGAATAGGGAGGTGAAGACCATATTGCAGAAGCTTGTCCCCCCAGACAGGAAGGACTGGTCTTAGATTTTGGATCAGGTCCTTTGGGCTTATAGGACAACTTACAAGACACCATCAGGAACATCCCCATTCAGGATGGTATTTGGGAAGCCGTACCATATGCTCGCTGAATTAGTGCAAAAATCTAAATGGGCAATCAAGAAGGTCAACTGGAACACACACCTAGGGCAAAAACAAAGAGAGATGGATCTGAATGAGCTTGTGGAAGTCAGAAATCGAGCATATGACAACAATGTGGTGTACAAGGACAAGGTGAAGCGTTTGCATGATAGATATATCAGATGAAAGACCTTTGTTCCTGGACAGAAGGTATGGTTGTTTAATGCGAGGGTGAAGGTTTTCCATGGTAAGCTGAAATCCAAGGGGACATGTCTGTTCATAGTCCGTGCTGTGCATGATAGTGGATGCGTAGAGATCTCAGATCTTACAGATGGAGCACAAACATCCCTAGCCAATGGACAACTACTGAAGCACTTTGTCGAACCCAATGAACATTTAGTCCATGTTGAGGAGATTGTATTCAAGCGCGAGGTAGACTCAATAGATACACATAGAGCCACTCATGAGACCTTGCAACAATGAGCTCTCGCCATCAGCAACATCTAAAAGATTCAGATCGCGATCCTTGTATATACTCACCCTTCCTATGTGTATTCTCCCCCTCACTCCTATGACTCCAGTCACTCTCCCCGGCTTCATATATTTTCATTCTAGGACTATACGTAGGATGACTAGATTCTAAGTATAGGGGGGAGAGTCACTTGAGTCTATTCACCATTCGCTGTAATTCCTCCAGATCCCATCAGTCCTCATACTCACTCCTGTCCTATACTTAGACTGACCTGACCCTAAGTATGGGGGGGCCTATGCCCATCATGCACCCATTCAGTCGCCCCGACAACGCATTGAGTTCCCCTTCCGATCACCACTCCGCCGGTCACAGCGGAAGAACGCCACTGTCGCTCATCACTTCACCCCTCAGGCCTCACTGCACTCACCGCACTCCCACGAACATGAGAGCACCTTCTTGGCCTTTACTGACACTACAGGGATGTTTTCTTCAGTGGTCAGATGTCTACCCGGAGCTGCTTCGAGCTCCATCGTCCCCGGCCTACAGACGATGCCATTCGCTCCCAAGATCTCCAACGGCTCCCTGACACTCCCACGATCATTCCCCCTTGCTCAGGAGTCCCGTCGATCAGCAACGAGCGAGATCCAAGGCGGTGGAGCTTCGAAGGATTCACTAGAGCACAACCACGTCCGCCGTACTAGGCGGCGTCCCGGAGGAGGACAACGCCCAACTACTGTTCGATCGTCTTGATCGGACGATCCTAATCGAGCCACGTCACCCACTCCAGCCTCCGTTGGATCAGGAGGATATAACGACCCATACTTTGCTACGTTGCCCCTCGCCAACAGCTACAGATACCGTTGGATCCATCTTGATCCAACAACCAGCATTACGCAACGTCACTGTGCTCCAAAAGTGAAAGCCACCGTTGGATCATCTTGATCTGACGGTTCTCAGGTGGTCACGTCTCCAGCTCCAATAGCCGTTGGATCTGGAGGATCTAACGGCCCATCCGACTCCACGTAGCTCCCTCTGAGCCTCTCCCCCGAACCTTAGGCTCGGAGCACTCGAAGATCTGAAGCACGCCCGAGCCTCAGTCCGAGCCTCCGAAGTCTCCCGAGCCTAATACCTCAAGTGTCTTTCACGTGCGGCTTGGGCATTTTGCACCGAGGCCCTTGCAACTTTCCAGAATTACAATCTAGTCCATGCCAAGTGCATCACGTGAGGTACATGTGTTCCCATGGACATTTTGTATTCCTATCCTCAACATTATAAGTATTTGTACTTTAGTCCCTGTATGCACATTTTAATTTAATCAATTTTAATTTTTGTTTGTATTTTGTTCCCTGCATGTTCATTTAGGTATTCATTTATCATCATATTTAAATTCCAAAAATTGCATGTTGTAGAGCAACTTGTGCTTTATCTTTGTGGACATGTGTCATATTTTTGTGAGCATTGAAGAATTTAATACTATTATTTGTTGTGGAAATTGACATAATTTGCCCACTGTGTGCTTTAAATTCATTATTAAATTATTTATTACTCCAAAATGACCATAAAATCACAATAGTTTTAGTGTTCTACATCGTGCCCAATAATCACATCATTTGTACGCATCAGGAGGCCTGAATAAATTAAATAGTATTTTGCTAAATTGATTTTTAGTAGGTCAAATATACATCATTTTTTAGGTCTATCAATTTTCCTGAATTCCTTTCACATAGAACCATCTAAGGTAATTTTTATATCTGAAAATAATGTGCTTTGGTATTGATTTAAAATAATTTTGCAAAACTACCCTGCATGCATATTAAATTCATAATTAATTCATTTAGAGTCTAAAAACTCCAATGTTTCATAGCATTTCATCTTCTAGACAAGTTTCATTATTTTTCAACTTAATTTGACCATCTTTCAAATTTAACCTTAAAATTTAGCTCGAATTGCATTGTCTTTTCCTTAATTGCATAAAAAGGACCAAAAATACTCCCCTGAAAATTTAAAAATTGAAATTGACTTCAAATTCACCTAAGGAGAAAGCTGCCTCCCTGTGTTCGACCTAGGGCTTGCCCAAGTAAAATAAAATAGATTTGTCGCATGTGTTTAATTCAATTAATATAAGTGGTTTTTGAATAGTTTTGGTTTACCTGACTACAACGACGACACATTTAATACGATCATTAATCCGGTTGAATTAGGTAGGGTAGACGAGAGCTCTTCAGTCCACATGGACTAACCAAGAAATTCAGAATAAAAATTCTCTTATTAAATCAATTAAAAATAACAAATAAATTTATTATTTTTTTATTGAAATACAAAAAATACTTGTAATTTTATGTAGTATTCAATTATGATTTTAATTTAATTTTACAAGTTAATTTGTAACATGTTAATATTTACATGTATATAGGTAAATGTACATGTATTTTATATATTTTTATTTTTAATTGTTTGTATTTTATTATTATATACATGTATTTTATATATTTTAAATTTATTTAAATACATGTTCAAATATTTTTATTAGATTTTCCTGAGTTTATTTATGTACCTAATTAATTATATACATAAATCTTATAGGTATATTATGGTACACTTTACCTGTACATTGAAGTATATCATTTATTTTTATTTTATTTTAATGGTATTTTTTATTTTATTTATGTACACGTGTTTTAAATAATATTTACAATTTTATAAAAATATAAAGAACATAAAAATATAAAGAATAAATAAATTGAATATTGTATACAGGTATGTTGCACAACGAGGGCCCAAAATTTAATGTTTGCATCTTAATTCCAAATTGAATGGAACTACCTTCATTAAATACCTTATTTTATTTTATGATCAATAACAATGAGTTTTGTTGATTTTGAATCTGTTTGGAGAAGATACATGCCTGCAAAGTTTTCTTTACGTCTTTTTATTTTGTGTGTCCTGGACACACTGTGCATTATTTTTCAGTGAAATTAATTTTGTATTTTTCTTTGTATTTTTATGTACGATGTTTATGTTGAAGGTTTATTTATTTGAGGTGTAAAAATAATAAAATAAAATGGATCCGAAAATGCCATTATTGGGTAAAAAGAATTAGGATTTTTGTGTGGGTTTCAGTATGATTTCTCTGCCTTATCCCCCTACTTTATTCTTTACCGACCAAGTCATCATGATGACTGGGTCTCAAGGTCTAGGGTCACTCAATTTCTTTGACGCTTCATTCTTTTTCTTTTCTTTATTTTTTATTTTTAGATTAAATACCGTTTTTATACAATATTTTATGTAATTTATTGAGTGTTTATTTTAACAAATTAGTGATATATGGATACATTTAGCTAGGGATTCAAGGCCAAAATGAAAGAATAAAGGTGATGAAATGAGGATTCATCAATCTCATCTAAATTTCGCTCAAATCCTATCTTATTTGCTATTTTATCTTAATAGTCAAACATTTGGTCAAGATCTAAGCAGCTTAAATTCCATTTAAAAAAGATCTGAATCTTAAATGAGCTCGGATTTGTGTGAATTTTGGAGGATATGCAGAATGCTAATCTAAGATTTAATCTATAAATTAGATTTTAGAATCAAAATCATAAAAAATAGGGAGGATTACAACATCTTTGCTGTATTGCTCTTTACAGCAGAGGATCATCTTCCTCAGCTCGATCCTCTTTGGCAGATTAGGATTCGACAAGGAAACATATTCTCTGCCGTAACGACTCCTACTGTAACGCAGGAGATCCATTGGATGAGGATCGAATGACCCTCATAAGGGCCAGGGATAGTCTACATGCATCTCAAGGTCATCCGATCCTCATCCAATAATTCCCCTACATTACAACATGTGTTGTAACAATAGAGGATCCTCTCTGGATTTGACAAGAGCAGATGGCTGTAAATGACCCGATCCTAGTAATTCTCCGCGTCGACCTTTTTCCCTTCCTCCTTATCGTATCCACTTGCAGAGAGGAATCACTATAGAAAACTATAGAACAAGCGATAATCCATCTCCTTTAACAGGATGACCATCCCCTTTGAGGAAAGGGGACTGTCGCACGACCGTCTCCATATGTTGCGTCCCATTTGCTATAAGGGGCGGTATTTGACAACGTCCCTTATAATTAGGCATAGGGGACGGTCGTGGCCATCCCTTAAAGCCAACTTAAAGGCGATGGGCGTGACCGTCTCCAAATGTTTAGAGCTGAGGTGATTGTCAACGTCTCTACCGTCCCTTAAAATGTAGAGAAGGGGGGACGGCCATGACCGTCTCATACGATTATCAAAGGGGACAGTCATGATCATCCCCTATGGCATCCAGGTTGTGGTTCTCTTACCAGAATGGACGGTTGCGACCGTTCTCTTTGATCCTCTGCTACCAAAAAAACTGTCAATGCTACGGATATGCTCTTCATTTTACCATGCAAAGAGTGACACTAAACATTGAGTACTTGTAACAATATTTTCTCTTCATCATAAAGAGTAAGATCAATAATGAAATTAACATTCATTCCACATTCAAATTTACAAGAAATATTTGAAATGACGACTACGCTAAGAGATACAACTTAAACTACTTTATCATAAACTGTTCAAACTATTTAAACAAAGTAAGCTACTTTGCAAAGTAATTATTCAATTTAATTATACAATATACCAAACTACATATCCTACTAACTAAAGAAAAAAATCTAAAGTAATCCTAAGCATCGTCCGCATCTGCATTGTCGTCGTTGTCATCGTCATCGTCATCGTCGTCGTCGTCGTCATCATCATCATCATCATCATCATCTTCTTCTTCTTTTTCTTCTTCTTCTTCTTCTCCTCCTCCTCCTCCTCCTTCATCATTGTCGCCTAGCCTCACAACTAAGATTACCCACTTGTGTTGGGTGGCTAGTCGATGCTGCACCTTGATGTGCTTGCATGAATGCATTAAAAATTCCCATTTGTTGTCTCAAATCTCAAATCTCAACATTCATGCTAGACATCTGACTCTCTAATTCCCTCTCCCCTTTGTGCCTTATGAGAAAAAGATAATGAGATACTCCCTACTCCATACCAATTCCGTAGGGTGGAACCACAACCACCACAACGGACTCGTCCATGATGCTCTGGCCCGGTCTCCTAAAGGAAGGCCGCATCAGGAGTAAGAGGTGGCTGACTCGTACCAGTGCTGTCTAGAGAGTCAGTGGTCGTGAGTCTGATCGAGTCTGATCATCTCTTCCTGAAATTTATTAAAGTAAACCATTTAAATTGTTAAAACAAATGTAAATTTATTATTAATGGCTTACATGAATTAGACCATAGGCATGATCTACCCAGTGAACTTCCCCGCCCATATTACGACTCTTAGACCTCACAAAAACTTCCATCCGGTTGGGCACACGATTGTTCTCCACTACCTAATGTGAAAAAGATAACTACAACTTACGCTATTATTTTAAGATATAATAATGGATGAAATTTAAACATAATACATATAGTAGATTACTTACAAAGTCATCCTTGAGTTGATTTGTATTCCTTTTCCCAATTCTATGAATAGAATTGAAACTTTTCTTTCGATTGAGAATTCCGCTTTGAGATACCCTATAATAAGGTAATAATTGAACCAATACAATTCCAAATAATTGATGATACATACATATGCATTTCGCTTTGAGTATTACAATGCGGCATGCAATGTAAATGTTTCCTTCCTACATGCATCACATGTAGGTATTCCTGTGATCCATAATAATTTTAATTCATCTATCAACGGTTGTAGGTACACATCAATTGCATTACCAAGACCTTTAGGACCAGGAATCAGTAGTGTCATCATCATAAATGAAGAAATCATTGACATCCATGGTGGTAGATTATAAGCTATCAAACTCACGAGCCAAATGCTGTAACTCGAACTCATATTACCAAACAAATTGAATCCGTCTGAAGCTAATTGCAACTGAATATTTCTCTCATCTTGAGAGAAATTAGGATATATTTGATCAAATTTTATCCATTCTTCTGCATCAGATGGATGCCTCATAATTCCATTAGCATCTCGCTTATTTGAACAAAAATATCACGTCATCCACTTTGCGGTTTTTTCTGACAAAAAGAGATGTTTTAATCTTGGAATTAACATGAACTACTGTAATATCTTCACTAACTTCTTCTTCCTCTTTAATTAATTTTTTTCTTTATATCTGAATGCTTCACAATAAGGATGAAGTACTAAATGTGAATTTTCTTCTCGGAAAACTACACAATCATTAACACAAGCATCAATTTTCTTATATTTCAGACCTAGCGATCGGAATCATTGCTTCGTCTCTTTACAATCCTTTGGAAACTTCTTAGGATTATTTAGTAACTTTCAGATTAAAGACAATACATCTTTCATCATCGCAGTGGTTGATCCATTGCTTACTTTCATCTTAAACATCTCCAATAAAAACTATAAACACATCATTTAAACCGCGGGAGCCAACATGGCTTCTGCATCCGGTAAACTATTTTCAAGACTATCATCTAAACCGATGTCTTATGTTTCAGGTCTTCTTAAGTCATCCATTAAAACAAATAACTCATGATTAACATTGTTCGAAGATTGTGTAGTGGTTCCGATACCTACATCTGTATCCTCATCCATACATATATGCTCATTAACCTCTCCATGTTCAGTCCAAATGGGGTAATGCAACCAAAATCCGTTGAGTATGAGATGGTTATAAACTTTCTCTCTAACGTTATATTTAATATTCTTACATCTCACACATGGAGAATAAATTTGGTTACCACCAAATTTTTTTATTTACACTTTCTAATTGAAATGCCCAATCCAAGAACACGATCACTCCTCTTATATTCCTGAAAATCATCGTATCTCTTATCCATTCATGACTTATCTATTTTGCTGCACAATAAGAATATTAAATTATAATCTTTGACTATGTTACATTAAATTAATTTTAACAATACAATGTATAACTATATGTCTACAATGTATAACTGTATATGTCCGATAATCAGAGAAATACACTATACAAAGATAAATATGATTGCAAAGAAAATGAATTAAACTATACAAAGAAAACATGTCACTACCATTATATCATTCAGATTAATATTTAATCACGTATTAAAAATGAAAATTTTGTACCTTTTTCACGGAGCAAAATGGACAACAATGAACGTAGAGGAGTGTTGGTAATAACCAGATACTAAGAGGGAGGAGGCCGACGAGCATGAGAGGCTATGAAGTGGCGATGATGACGTCAGGCGGCAGGGAGTGCGGGTTGAAGGTTATGTGGATTTGGGATGGAATGGGAAAGGGAGGAGACGAAGGGATTTTTTTCGATCTGACCATCAGGGACGGTTGTTTTGACCGTCCCCGATGGTTGCGTCTTAGTGAAAATATCTGCGCTACTCCAATGGGGACGATCGTCCACTGTCCCATTCTCATACGAGCGGGCGGAGGGGATGGTCACGAACGACCGTCCCCTATGACCCACTGCCCATTGCCCGAGGACTGTCGTGACGCCAACAAAATAGTATATGGGACGGTCGGAACCGTCCCCAATGGCCCCTCAAGAAGGAAAAATCGTGCAGTGATCTGACGTGGGCAGAGGGGACGGTCGCTATGACCAATTGGCCAGTTGCCGCGACACCAACAGAAGAGCATACGTGACGGTCGAACCGTCCCTAATGACCCCTTAGGAAGGTAAAATCGAGCAGTGACCTGACGTGGGCAGAGGGGACGATCGTATTAGCGACCGTCCCTTATGACCTACCACCCATAACCCGAGGTCTGTTGTGACGCCAATAGAAGAGCATACGGGACGGTTGGAACTGTTCTAATTGACCCCTAAGGAAGGTAAAATCGAGCAGTAACCTGGCGTGGGCAGAGGGGATGGTCGTTTGCGACCGTCCCCTATGACCCACCACCCATGGCCCGAGGTCTGTCATTGCACCAACAGAAGAGCAGGCGGGACGGTCGGAACCGTCCCCAATGACCCCTCAGGAAGGTAAAATCGAGTAGTGACCTGAAGTGGGAAGAGGGGAAGGTCGTTAGCGACCACCCCCTTTCCTTCATTACAAAAGAATATGACATCTCGCAGACTGTCTCCCAGGATGTGGGTATAGGCGACGGTCGTCGAGCGTCCGTTCCCGAAAGCTATTAAAAGGGATGGGCTTTATGTGATCGTCGCTAGTTGTCATCCCGAAAAGCTTAAATCTTGTAGTGCCTTATCTGGAGCAACCTATGCGGAATTTGGCGTTGCCCATCAACAATGGCCATCCTCGGTTCGATGACGTGCACATACAATAGGCCAAACTTGTTCGCCGACTTGGCTAAGGTAGAGCACAAGCTCATCATGATTAGAGTCCCAACAATCCATGTAGTCTAGGAACGGGGACAGCCTCATCCCAACACGATCAACGCCTATCTCATTCACGACAGCATCCACTATCTCCATGGCAAAGCCGCATCGATTTTCAAAGCTACCTCCATATTCATCGGCGTCCTTGAGGAATTGCTCGATCAGGTAGCCGTTTGCACCGTGGATAGCAATTCCGTCAAATCCTGGCCAATGTCTAGTTCTTAAAAGTTTATACAGATGGTATGCATTTAATAAAATTAATGGGTACGAACGATGCTGCTGAAGTCCTACCAGCTTCAATGGCATTCTTGCAGCGAGACGGAAATCGTTGACAATCGGGGTGATCTCGTCGGCTCTGAGGCGACGAGGCGGTGAATATTCCATGCCTGAATCAAATCACGCTGAACTGGTTTGTCCGTGCATGATAATGGGGCTTGCCTATTTGGCTGGAACCCTGCACAAGATATAGATGTATGAAGGATATATAGTCGCAGTATGACCTTCCGTAATTAATAAGAATAGTAACAAATATATGATACATGCTAACCATACCGTAATTCGAGACACGGCCAACATGCCAGATCTGGCAGAAGAAGACGCCACCCTTCTCATGGACCGCGTCCACAATTGGATTCCAGGCCAGCACTTGCTCCTTGGTCCAAATATCTGGAATATCTGTGTATCTGATTGGAGGGAAATTTAGTTTACTATTACTCTATAATGATGTAAATAAATACTACGCAGTGTAACAGTTCTTTCTACTAGAAGCGGCCATGGCTTACCCTTGAGCAGTATCAGAGACTCCAGTAGCCTCCGTGATGATCAAGCCCGCTTTTGTTGCGCTCTGGGAATAGTACACCGCGTGCGGTTGCAGGACGTTGCCGTAAGACCTCTGCCGCGTCAAGGGCGCAATCAGCACCCTTCACAAGCATGAACCCGAACCATTTATTATCAACAAAAGAAAAACTTGGGTACCTAAGATCTGACATGGGTTTTTAATATCTTGACCTGTGTGAGAGCTCGAAGTTTCCCATCTTGTAGGGACTCAGAAGGGGAATGGCTTCACCCATATTCTGGGAGTTTGGATCCTCCGATTGGGATCTTGCGCACAAATTGGGAGGTGAGGGAAGGGTTTTATAAAGAAGGTGCGAGGGGCTAAGTGAAGTGGTGGGAGTTGAGGTGGTGCTTTCGAGTTAGCATGATTGGTTGGACAGAGCGGGGGATTGATTTACTTCTGATCAACGAAGTTGTGGTGCTCTGAACCCAGAGCCGGTGGTGCGGTCGGGCCCCAGGGGCTGCTGCGGTTTGGCGTTCAGGCCTTGTGGTGTGGGTTTGTCCGGTCATTATGTCTAGGTGGTGCAGGACCTTCAGTAATGACGAGTCTATTTGCACAATTTGGAATCGCTTCGAAGTCTTTACATCCCTTCCCTTTCAGTCACAAACACACCGCCACAAAGAATTAGAGAAGGGATTTTTACCCGGCAGACCATATAAACTTTGCTAATCACCTCCACGACCTTTGAAACACTTGATTGCAGTAATAACTTTTGAGGTAGTAATCTCAAAGTCTTATCTTCAAGAAATTAAGACTTTATAGATAGTGATCTAAAAGGTCTTAACTACGGATACATTAGGAGATAGAGATCTCCGGGAATAAGGGTATTCTGATAAGGATTATGGTAATACTGGTTATAATAATTGTTGAGCAGTAGTATCAAGGACGTTATAACTGCTTTGACTATATTGAGTATTGGTTGCACAAGATGCAACATTCGCATTGGATGCGAACACTGTCACTAGGAGATATGCAAGTGCCGTAAAAGAACTTGACATAGTCTCTTGGGAACAGAATGACTGACCAGTTTACCAAGCTATTTTCTAAATAACCTATGATTGTCACATGAGTGCGGGTTTAAATGATTAGTCCATTAATGGCTCTTTGAGCTAGTGGGAGATTGTTGGACATGCGAGCCCACGGCGAGCCATTATGCAATAAATATTATTGCGAATATCATTCCCAAATCTGAAATGAAGAATACATAATTTGCATAATAGGTTCCTTAGTACAATTAGGGTCATGTACCATGGTCATCTTGATGATCATACAGTTGTTGATTCAAATATTGAATCATAGAGGCTGGTGCTTGGATGAACATCTAAAGAGTTAGATTGAGGACTCATCAAGCACCATTAAGTGATTGTTAAGATATGATCTCCAACATGAGCATGAGATGGCAATCCTTTCTCAGTTAGGCTGACATCTGACCGACCTCTTGATGCAGGTCCTCTGCATAGGAATAGAGAGTCAGAGGTGTCAGATTAGTTAGGTCAAAGAGTTAACTTAACGAGATCGAGATAACCAAAGTCCTATATCGTATACTGTCATGATATAGGCACGCATCCTCTGACCGGAGACATATGTGTTACTATATGTCTGAGTATGTACATTTGGCAGACCAATAGGTTGATGACCTAATCAAGGTCTATACACCGGCGCGCTGGTGTGCATATAAGGGCATATGAGTAATATGATCTCTCAAAGGGATCATACAAGTTCAGTTGCCAAATCGGAAGACATGAGCTCACTCATGAGATATTGGGAAGAATCAAATTCCGTGCACGGTCGTCTCGCTTTGGAAGCTTGACTGAATTTGTAGGTTTGATATATACTTTTAGAAAGTATATGATCAAGACCTAGGTATGATATATACTTTTGGAAAGTATATGATCGATACCAACTCCCAATGATCTAATAAGAAACTTAATGATAAATCCCTGAAGTAGACAGTTTAAAATTGATCTTATATTTCGTGATTATTCTAGGTCTTCCAGTATGCAGATGTATAGGTATTAGGAATACCTGAGGGTGATGTGATCATAAATGGTTGTATAACCATGACGCTTCCATTCCTAGGGAGTGATGAAACATGTCTGGATTTTAGTGACTTCCTCTCAATAGAGAAGTAATCTAATCTTAGTCCACATGTTGGACATTGATCTGAATGCGATTCAGATGCAATGAGAAGATTAGATTTGCAGTCTTGATTTAATCAAGCATCTATGGGAGGCCCGAGATCTGGATTTGAGATGTGATCTCAATATCCAAGTCACTATACGTGGAACAATACAGTCGCCCTGTCCTTATCTCCAAGTATTCGTGGAGAAAACACATTATCCTTGAAAAAGTTCAGGATAATTTCATTGTTGATATAAGTATCCGAGCATCGAGAAAATGGATAATTAAATGTAATTTAATTATCATATATAATATAAATATGATTCATATTACAAAGAGAGCTATCTTAGATAATTAAATGTTATTTGATTATTAAAGATGTGAATAATGTGAATGTGATTCATATTATTTGGGCACGTGAGAATGGAGATCCAATATAATTAAATGTGATTTGATTATTGTGGATAAGAATAATGTGGATAGCAATATCCAATTATTTATAATATATTATAAATGTGATTTATAATGTATTAGAGATAGCTAATTATAATTTATATTTGTTGATTAATTATTAATGTGTATTGGATACATATTGTTTAATTAATTGAAAATGTAAATTATATTTTGTTTTGGGTTGTGAATGTGATTCACAAAATTCCAATGGTAAGATTGCATTATTCTCAAAATTAATTATGAATTATTTTTGAAGAATAAATCACAACAAAAGTTGTTGGAATAAATAATGGAGATTTTCATGGAGATATGCAATCTCATGAAATCTCATGAGATTGCCTCCAATTGGAAACAAGTGGCCGTCCACCTTGTTCCAATAGGAGATGCAATCTCCATGATGATTGTCTCCCTTATTTGATTGGTTTAATTTCATATTGATTTATATTTGATTTGTCAAATATATTTGATCTAAATTGAATTATTAGTTATTGGTTTTTACCAACAACAATCTTAACTATTGGATTAAACATAAATCAATCTCATCCATTGATTTTATGTGTCCCATGGATTGAGATCCATGGATCCCAAAACCCTATAAATAGAGAGGCATACCATGCTCTCTAAGGCTATGATATTGAAGCACATCTCTCTCTCTCTCTCTCTCTTTCTCTCTACACAACTACTCTCTCCCTCTCATATGGCCGTCCACCATGGATGCCCTAGAGAGAGTCTCCATCACCGCAGCGTCGTCATTATGCTGCCCGATCGTTTGCTCGTGGATCTCCGTCTCCTTCGGTGCGCCTCGCTCATGAAGAAGACATCGGATCTCGTATGTCGAGATCAGGAGATCCGCCGCTTGGATTATCAACTTGGATTGGGAGAAGCATGCGATTCATCCCCGCGCTCGCAAGCGTCTCCTCCTTGAGACAGGAGGTCTCTTCGTTTATTGACTCGATCGCAACCACGCTTCAAGAGGAAATCCTATTACTTGTTTGTGGTTAAGACGAAATGATCCGAGAAGTGTTCTTGGATCATGTGGTTTCATCGCATGAAAAATATTTTAAATTCCGCTGCATCGAGCAACTAGTACGACTAGTCGCTCCTCATCGTATTCGACACGACTCTCACGCTTCCGTGTTGTGCTTGAGGATCTAACCATATCCTTCAAGTGTTATCAGAGCATTAGGTCGAAGGTTTTGGATACGACCATAAAACCGAAGGCGACTTGGGTTCGTTAGGGTTGCAAAATTTTTATCGCATTTCATTTTCGCATCTCTGTTTAGTGATTATTTTCGGACCTGTTTAAATTGTTTAAACACTAAAATAAATCTTGAATTTTATTCCCCATTAAATAAGAAAACCATATGATCTGAGTTTACGTAATTTGGATTCCGTTTGCTTGAGATATGGTTGTTTTAATGAACATATATTCACTGTTACGGGAACTGCGAATCTTAACATGATTAATGAGTTAATTACTGTTTTGATCTGCCTTGAAATACGTGAAATATCACTTAGGTTCAGTCCTAAATCAAATTAGAAATCTTTGAAAATTGATTTTGTCTAATTTGGATTTAAATTGATTAAGATTTGTTAATTTTAGTAAGTAGCGGTCACTGCTAAAATTACAGTCTTAATCAAGAACCATGTGATTGTCAATTAGTGAAATTAATTATTAATTTCATGAAATAATTATGGAAAATATTTGATAAATATTGAATGATGATTATTTACTTAATTGACTTGGCCTTAACCACTAAATTGATTAGATTTGATTTAGATCATAATTGGAAACACAATCATCAAACTCCTTGCTTGAATAGGATTGGGAATTTGTCTAGCAAATTTCCTTATAATCAAAAATATTTTGATTATTACTATATATATAATTTTGGTTGAAGAACCGGTGATCGTTTCAAGTACAAAGTGATTGACTCGGCATTAATTTTTCTCGAGGCGGATATGGCGTCTAGTCGGGGATCTCTGGGGTAGCGGGTTGCATCGGATGCGGTCCGTCCCACTCCCGCCGGTACTGGTCATGACAGCGGGTAGGGAACGAATGATTCCTGAGAGATCATGATGTATTTTTATAATTATTAAAATTTGAATTAATACGTATTTTGAGATAATACCATATATTCAAGTAAAAATCAAGTTTGTTGATTGAATTGGATTGATAATTAATTTAATATGATTGAATTAATTATGTCCAATTAAAACACTCTATTATGAATAGAGTTATTATTTCCCTTGGAAGAATTATTTATGTGAATATGATTCATGATAATTAATTAGAATTTGAATATGATATGGAGTATCACATAAGTGACATCCATGGTCTCCTGTCAAGGCGAAGGGTTCCGTCGTCAGGGATTGTATGTAGGAGACACATGTTCGAAGTGACAACTCCTCTATGCAAGCGCATCTGGATCGGGCTCTTTGCTTCTCGAAAGAGTAAGGGCGTATGCGTAGTGACCCCAATATCGGATCCTCATATTATTGGGGCGATATTAGATTGCGCATTGTGAGTTCTATTCCTGTTAACAGTTGGTTCAATTAATGACAGGTCAACATCACCTTAGGGGTGGTGGGCCCAGGTGTTAAAGACCGAATTGGGAGATGCAAATTGGACTTGCAAGGCGGAATGTGTTCCCGCTTCTTTTTATCGGAGTTGCAGATACTCATATTATTGGGATGTAACAAAGATAAGGAAGGAGATCCCAGATCTTACTGAGATATGATGGTAAGTATATCTCTTACATTGAAAGTGATTAAGGGAATGAGCTTTTAGTGTTGACAAGGCAAGACAACTATGATATAAAATCCTAAATCAAAGTAAATTATATATTTATATATGTTTATGCAAATTTCTTA
The DNA here is from genome assembly GCA_037367405.1 of Ottelia alismoides. NCBI lineage: Eukaryota > Viridiplantae > Streptophyta > Magnoliopsida > Alismatales > Hydrocharitaceae > Ottelia > Ottelia alismoides. Next base: position 648,724 of record JAZKJV010005862.1, on the reverse strand, counting down.
TTTCAGATAATTCTTCTTAAATCCCACTCAATGTTTTACTCAATAATAACCAGTAGAATATCATGGATTGGACCTATGATCCAGATATTGTACTCGCAATTGGACACATAATGTATGTGTTTGCAATATGCAAGTTTCCTCATAATAATGAGGAATGATAACTAAATAGACAATAGGACTAAAACCCTAGGGTTTGTATGTCTCTATAGTCTTGATCTCATCGAATGTACTTTGGAACTGACATGTCGACAATGATCGTAATTATCAAATAATCCTTACAAAATCTAAGAAGATATTCTGGCATACATATGTGCTCTCAACATATAATCATGAATGACATGGTTCTCTGCATTATGATGAATGGTGGCTCTATAGGAGATGATGTATTCAAATTGTTTTGAGTACCTACCTGAACATAAGTTTTAAGAGTTTGAATGGATGTAGATATGATGAGTGTCATCATTCTACTATCTATACTCTAGTCATTCATGAAGCTTCATAATATTCATATTGTATGAATTGAATGAAGCATGTATAAATGTTGAAATACTCTTATATTGAAATTTTTGATTTTAACATAAGAGATCCTTTGTCTTGAGCAATGATTACTTATAGATAAAAGGAGCGCAGTGGAAGCATGGGTTGGGCCCAAGTAAGAAGTATAGTCAAGAAGTTGACTGTACTTCTGTGACTTGCATATGACATCCAAAGAGTTGGATGAATGCCAATACTGCAATAAGTTGATGTGTTGATAGTATGACTATCAAATATATCTAGAATCCTTAGAGAAGGAATCCGATAGTACATCAGAATAATCTACATATAATCATTGATATTGACTTACTTATTTGATAAGATAAAGTATAATAATTGTATCTCAATCTTCTAATGACACTTACAATTGGTTGCATATGTATTAGAATATTAGAAATTTGATCTTAAAGTTTAATGGTCATCCATGTTGGAAGTAATGCAATTGTTGCAATAATTTCCATTGGATCAATAGACTTCATATTTTTGGTGGGAGCACTTAGTCCTAGAGAATGTCTCTGTGACCTGGGTATTAGAATACACTCAGTTTATTTCTAAATGTTGGGAATAAGCATGAATTCTGGAATAGACCTATCATAAAGAATTATGATGGAGATATTTCAGATAGTAATCTAACATCTAATGGACTCCACTAAATTAGAAAATTAATGAATGGTTCATTAAGATTTCTAATACTGAAAATTGAATCTTTAAAGATCAATAGGAGAATGAAGATCATTTGACAATGATCTGGCATCAAGCCTTGGGCATTTGTCTGTTGATGTGATCAATAGACTGATAAGAGATGAAACTTTAGATTGTCTAAATGTTCAAATCTTACATACTTGTGAATATTGTATTCAAAAGTAGAAATGTCCAATCCACCCTTCCTTGGAAAGGTGTAAGATGTCGAGGTATTCAGGATCTCATACATATTGATGTATGTGAATCATCTATATCATAGTAAACATTATGTATATGTGATATCTATTAATGATTATTTATGAAATGAGATTTCTTCTCTTCACCTAAGAAAACTTTGAAATGTCCAAAGATTTCACAATTTTGATTTAGAACCAAATTTTGAAGGAAAATGAAATGAATTTGATCTAACCAAGGTAGCTAGTACCTATTAGATGAATTCAAGGAATACCTTAAGGAGATGTGAATATCATTCCTATCTCAATCCTCCTAATGAACCTTAACTCAATAGAGTTGTAGGGAGATATAATTGATCATGTGTGACATGATTTGATCAATGATTAATCTTAGCATAATTATCTCTTAGTTTCCAGGTATATATATATATGGTAGAGACTACATTATATATATCCTTAATAAGGTTCCATGTGATTAAGCTGGAATCTGGCACTGGAGAGTGCTACTTCATTAGGAAATTAAAAGAAGGTATTGGATACCTACTTTATGACCTTGAGATTCTTAAAGGATCTCATCTCTGAGAATGTGATTCTTAGAGGCTGACTCTCTTGAGAATTAAGATGAAAATGAAGTAAAGGAACTCATTTAATCTTGAGAAGATAATGAGTCTCCTGAAATCAGAAACTAAATAGACAATTAAAGATGAAACATTAATACCTCTTCAAATAAGTTTGAGGATGGATTTCATGTGTCAGTTGAATCTGACAATGATCTGACTTCATGTGACGATGCTTCTGAAGATCGTATCGTGCAAAGATGGATGTTAGCAATAAAGTCTAAAGTAGACTTCATATACAAATGTTGTATATAGACCCTCGAGGATCCAACTATATGGGTAAGACCCATTATGGTGTAAATGGATCTTCAAGAGAAAGAGGGAACCTGATGAGAAGGTAGAGACCTTCAAAGCACGGTTCGTAGCCATGAGCTACACACCGAAGAGAAGACATCGCTTGCGATGAGACTTGCTCTCCAGTGACGTTGCTTTAACCCATCAGAATATTGCTAACTGTAGCTACACAACTTGACTATGACATCTTCATGATGTGAGTCAAGATTGCATTCCTCTATGAATACCTCTCTGAGGATATTCATATGAAGTAGCCTCAGGGCTTCATGGTTGAGGAAAGCAAGGTGTGCAAGCTAAAGAACTCCATCTTTGGACTCAAATAAGCTTCTTGTAGTTGGAACATAAGATTTTATGAAATTATAAATGTTATGGTTTCAGATAAAATCTTGATGAACCATGTGAAGTTTAGTGAGAGTGCCATTGTGTTCATCATGCTAAATGTAGATAATATTCTAATCATTTAGAATGATATAAGGATGATAATAATAAGTGTTTTATAATATGGTTGTTCAATACCTCGAGATATGATCTCAAGGATACCTCTTAGATCTTAGTTCTGAAGTTGTTCAGAAGCAAAGAGAAGAGGGTATTGGAACAAGTCACACTAATAAGTACACCTTGGACATTTCCATTTTCTGGAAAATTTCAAGAAAGGCTTCTTTTCCTCAAAGATATGGTACTGACCTATCTAAAGGAATAGCACCTCAAAGAGTTAAGGATGTGAAAGCAAACTGCTTGCCCTTATGCATCAGTTCCAAGAAGCCGGGTGTATGCTAGATGTGTACAAAAGCCAGATGTCTACCATCCAGTGGGAGTAGTAAACTGTTACTAATCCTACTATGGTGATAAAACACTTGATTGCAGTAATAACTTTTGAGGTAGTGATCTTAAAGTCTTATCTTCAAGAAATTAAGACTTTATAGATGTGATCTAAAAGGTCATAACTACGGATACCTTAGGAGATAGAGATCTCCAAGAATAAGGGTATTCTGATAAGGATTATGGTAATACTGGTTATAATAATTGTTGAGCAGTAGTATCAAGGACGCTATAACTGCTTTGACTATATTGAGTATTGGTTGCACAAGATGCAACATTCTCATTGGATGTGAACACTGTCACTAGGAGATATGCAAGTGCTGTAAAAGGACTTGACATAGTCTCTTGGGAACAGAGTGACTGATCAGCTTACCAAGCTATTTTTTAAATAGCCTATGATTGTCACATGAGGGTGGGTTTAAATGATTAGTCCATTAATGGCTCTTTGGGCTAGTGGGAGATTGTTGGACATGCAAGCCCACGACGAGCCATTATGCAATAAATGTTATTGCGAATATCATTCCCAAATCTGAAATGAAGAATACATAATTTGCATAATAGGTCCCTCAGTACAATTCGGGTCATGTACCATGGCCATCTTGATGATCATACAACTATTGATTCAAATATTGAATCATAGAGGCTGGTGCTTGGATGAACATCTAAAGAGTTAGATTGAGGACACATCAAGCACCATCAAATGATTGTTAAGATATGATCTCCAGCCTGAGTAGGAGATGGTAATCCTTTCTCAGTTAGGCTGATATCCAACCGACCTCTTGATGCAGGTCCTCTGCATAGGAATAGAGATTCGAAGGTGTCAGATTAGTTAGGTCAAAGAGTTGACTTAACGAGATCGAGATGACCAAAGTCCTATATCATATGCTATCATGATATAGGCACGCATCCTCTGACCGGAGACAGATGTGTTACTATATGTCTGAGTATGTACATTTGGCAGACCAATAGGTTGATGACCTAATCAAGGTCTATACACTGGCGTGCTGGTGTGCATATAAGGGCATATGAGTAATACGACCTCTCAAAGGGATCATACAGGTTCAATTACCAAACCGGAAGACATGAGCTCACTCATGAGATATTGGGAAGAATCAAATTCCGTGCACGGTCGTCTCGCTTTGGAAGCTTGACTGAATTTGTAGGTTTGATATATACTTTTGGAAAGTATATGATCAAGACCTAGGTATGATATATACTTTTGAAAGTATATGATCGATACAAACTCCAATGATCGAATGAGAAACTTAATGATAAATCCCTGAAGTATACATTGTAAAATTGATCTTATACTTCAGGGTTATTCTAGGTCTTCCAGTATGCAGGATGTACATGTATTGGGAATACCTGAGGGTGATGTGATCATAAACGGTTGTATAACCATGACGCTTCCATTCCTAGGGAGTGATGAAACGGGTCTGGATTTTAGTGACTCCTCTCAATAGAGAAGTAATCTAATCTTGGTCCACATGTTGGACATTGATCTGAATGTGATTCAGATGCAATGCGAAGATTAGATTTACGGTCTTGATTTAATCAAGCATCTACGGGAGGCCCAAGATCAGGATTTGAGATGTGATCTCAATATCCGAGTCACTATACGTTGAACAATACAATCGCTCTATCCTTATCTCCAAGTATTCGCAGAGAAAGCACATTATCCTTGAAAGAGTTCAGGATAATTTCATTGTTGATATAAGTATCCGAGCATCGAGAAAATGGATAATTAAATGCAATTTAATTATCATAAATAATATGAATTTGATTCATAATATAAAGAGAGTTATCTTAGATAATTAAATGTGTTTTGATTATCAAAGATGTGAATAATGTGAATGTGATTCATATTATTTGGGCACGTGAGAATGGAGATCCAATATAAATAAATGTGATTTAATTATTGTGGATAAGAATAATGTGGATAGTAGTATCTAATTATTCATAATATATTATAAATGTGATTTATAATATATTAGATAGAGCTAATTATAATTTATATTTGTTGATTAATTATAGATGTGTATTGGACACACATTGTTTAATTAATTGAAAATGTAAATTATATTTTATTTTGGGTTGTGAATGTGATTCACAAAATTCCAATGGTAATATTACAATATTCTCCAAATTAATTATGAATTATTTTTGATAAATAAACCACAATAAAAGTTGTTGGAATAGATAATGGAGATTTTCATGGAGATATGCAATCTCATGAAATCTCATGAGATTGCCTCCAATTGGAAACAAGTGGCCGTCCACCTTGTTCCAATAGGAGATGCAATCTCCATGATGATTGTCTCCCTTATTTGATTGGTTTATTTAGGATTGATTTATATTTGATTTTTCAAATATATTGGATCTAAATTAAATTATTAGTTATTGGTTTTTACCAACAACAATCTTAACCATTGGATTAAACATAATTCCATTGATTTTATATGTCCCATGGATTGAGATCCATGGATCCCAAAACCCTATAAGTAGAGAGGCATACCATGCTCTCTAAGGCTATTCTATTGAAGCACATCTCTTTCTCTTTCTCTCTACACGCCTACTCTCTCTCCCTCTCATATCGCCGTCCACCATGGATGCCCTAGAGAGAGTCTCTATTGCCGCAGCATCGTCGTTATGCTGCCCGATCATTTGCTCATGGATCTCCGTCTCCTTCGGTGCGCCTCGCTCGTGAAGAAGACGTCGTATCTCGTGTGTCGAGATCAAGAGATCCGCTGCTTGGATCATCAACATGGATTGCGAGAAGCACACGATTCATCCCCGCGCTCGCAAGCGTCTCCTCCGTCGGATCGGACTTGAGACAGGAGGTCTCTTCATTTAAAGACTCGATCGCAACCACACTTCAAGAGGTAATCCTATTACTTGTTTGTGGTTAAGACGAAACGATCTAAGAAGTGTTCTTGGATCATGTGGTTTCGTCGCATGAAAATATTTTAAATTACGCTGCATCGAGCAACTAGTGCGACTAGTCGCTCCTCGTCGTATTCGATACGACGCTCACGCTTCCGTGATGCGCTTGAGGATCTAACCATATCCTTCACCTGCACCACCCCACGTCCCAACCTCTACCCTGCCTCCCCCCTGCGCAACCCCGAGCTCCAAGCACCATCTCTTGTGCCTCCTGGACTCCGCCTCGCCTTCCCCGTGCCTCCTGAAGCTCCATCTCCTTCTCCTGCTCCTCCATAGCATGTCTTGTTAGACTAACTTAATATTAACCCAAGTTATTGATCCGAGTAAAAGTGAAATTGACGGTAAGGTTTGTGGAGTAAGATGGAGCAAGTTTACAAGGTCAAGAGGATAATAAAGATGTTCACAAGGTCGATAAGGTAATTTACAATGAGTCTAGTGTTTGTCGGATAAAAATTCCTTAAATCAAATCAAAGCATGAACTTCGCAAAATCTCTTAATATCAATGCATTGATGAATATATCCGAATTGGTTTCAATATGTTGCTAGAGTAACTGGCTAAAACCCTCCAAAAAAATTCAATGTCTAAAGTGTCAAGAAATCTCTAGAAATACGTTGGTATAAATAAAAAAGCAAAAATTATACAAAAAATAACCATTTACACGGACAAATCGTAATTAATTAAAACTTTAGAGGGTACTATAAAATCTGTGAACAGAGGAGCTAAAAGTGGAATGTTCCTCGCTCGTGACACTGATCACGTGTGCTGCTTGGTGAGAAAGACGATCTACAGTTCAATGTCATCTAGGGGCATCAATGCAAACTCTCTATCGACTGGAATCAAGGATCAGGATTAAAAAATTTACACGATCTCAGTCGTTAAAGATTAGCCAATGTGTATCGATCATGTGAAGTCTGGAGATAGATATGTTGTTGTTCTCTTGTTTTTGTTCTTCTTAGTTTCTTATTATTCATCTCCAAGCGACGATTTGTAGCGATGATCGAGGTTTTTCGACCTCGACTGGCCCGACGAAGAAAGGAGTTGCTCCGTCTCCTTGATGGGTTCACACAGATTCATGATTTGCGATGGATTCGACTTCTAGCAATCATTGCAATGTGCTCCTTCAACTATGATGACTTCCGAACACATATCAATAATTTACCACTTCTCAAAGAAATTCATCAATTCCAAAATCTCAGTTTATGAATCAGTTAGGAACGATAAGTCTTTTGTTATTAAATCAAATGAAATAGATGTCTTTTGTCATTAAATAAAATGAAATACCCTCAGTTCGGATAAACTTTACCCAATCACTCTTCAAGAACTTAATCTATCAAGTTATATGATCTACGGTTCATATACGGGATGAGTGGGGATCTTTTGTGTATCTTGTCGTCCTTTCCTCTTTACAGCGATCAACTAGAGGAAGAAGCTTCACAGTATGTTATTGTGACGATTCTCTCTCAAACTCTTAGGAGCTTGAACTTGACTAGATAAGGGTAGATACTCATGAGGGGAACCCTAGGGCCATACTTCAAAATGAGAGGTAGAGGATAATAAAGTCGGGTTGCGCGGGAAATTAGTGACCATATTTTGGATTGGTTGTCGCCAATCGTTGGGGCTTACGTCAGAGAAAGGAGATGACATACAAGTGATTTTTATATGCAGCAGAAGATGAGGAAGAAGAAGAGGTGATGGAAGAAGGTGTTGACCAGGGGGTCAACTGGTTGAGGGAAAGTGAACGTGCCACTCATACTTTGACACATGGAAACAAAATGCTGATAATAAATAATCAAAATAAAATTAGACATAATTTAATAAAAAAATAATGTATAATTAGATTAAATATATAAAATTACTTTAATAGAGAAATTAAATAAAACATATTATTTACATGTATATTATACATATATAGACAAAATACTAAATTTAATTTTCTTATTTTTACATTAAGATATCAATTTTATATATCATTAATTAAATATATTAAATAGAGATATTATTTATATTTTTACTTTATTTTTAAAGGGCGTATGATAGGTACAAACAAAATAGGGAAGCATAGACTATATGTCAACTATAGTTATAAATAAAGGTTCTAAATTTAGTTAAATTCCTTCTATGATATTTTTTGACTTTATTTTATTAAGAAAATAAAATATCAATAAGATATAAACAATCAAGTATACACGAAGTATCAAACAAATAATTATGAACATAGTTGTACAAATACCACTATGGTCCCTAAATCGAACTCTTACATATTTACGTCGATTTTAGTGATACCACCTTCATTTGAAAGGTATTAAACTTTAAAAATATATTGGATTTCATATGTGGCAGATATTTAGTCTGAAAGTTTGACTTTACGACTTTTTTTGCTCAAGTTTAGAGGCATTTAATCTTTGTGGGATTTTAAGGCATATTTTTATATTTTCTTTAAATTATTCTAAACAAGTTTCATGAAGGAGTAAGATTAGTTTGGTGAGTATAATTTAGGGATTTTTACCCCACGAATCCTAGAAACTTTGTAAATTACCTTCTCGACCTTTGAAACAACATAATTCCTCCCTCGACCTTATAAACTTACTAACTCTTACCCCATGAACCTTACAGTTAATCTGTTTGAAGCTCGTGAGGGTTCGTGGGGTAAAAATCCATGTAATTTATGTAAAAAATATAGGAGAGTTTGTAATATTTAAATATTATTTTGAATATTAATGTATGTACTAAGGTTAGTTCTTTTTTATTTTCTTTATTTTTATCCTATCCCTCCCTGCTTTAGTTTAATTGATTTTGTCAATACTGACTCGTTTTGTGGGCTTATACATATTTACATCTTTCTTTTATTTTTTCTTTGACTTCTTTATTCTTTTATTTTGAATTCTTTTATGTGTTAATTTTTTTTATTCTTGAGATGCATTTTGCTAAGGAGTGAGATTTAATGCATATTTGCATGTGTTTTACCTCGGATTTTAGTCGAAGTAAAGAATAAAGGGTATGAATCTTAGATTCATCATCCCCTTAAACAAACTTTTCTAGTCCCTTAACAATTACTTACGAGAAGAATGAATGGACCGTAATAAAAAAATAAAAAGGAAAGAATTTATAACAAGTTTGTTTATTAATTTTAGCTTAACTGAATCAAAATATAAAGCATGCTCATATATTTAGATATTTGGATTATTCACTAAATTAGGTACCGCATGAAGTTTTTTCAGTTTCAAAATATGTTGGATATATCTCTTTTATATGTTTCCATTTAAAAATGAGATTTAGATTGCGTTGATCCCTTAAAGTTTTGAGTCGATTTCCCTTCCATTTACCCTATACCTCTTAGATTCCTAGTAATTTCATTTCCATTTGCTTGCCAATTAACAACACATATTTTCTTCAAAAAATTAACAACACATATATTGCAAGTTAATCATAGTGTAGAGTCAATTTAAATTTACAAAAAAACACCGCATTCAACAGTCTTGCAAAAATATCCTTTGTTTTCATCGAAATAACATCCAGAACCTTGGGGATATTGGTAATGTCAGGGATGCCCACAAGTAGCTTGATAGTCGAACCATCCTCTCTATGCATTAGGAATGTTTTTAGTGGGTTCACTCGAGTAGAACGATTTAGTATTTTTTCTTCTCTTATTTGGAGAACCATTAGGAATGTTATTCCAAAATTGGATAGAGCAGCACACAACTCTTGTATCATGCAGCTTGTAAAGAATATATATCACAGTGTTCATAGCAGTAAAGAATAAAAATAACATAGAAGTAATAACTCAAATGGCTAATAAGCACCACAATGCTCACACCAACATAGCATAGAAGTAATCATGTGGACATCATTCATTGAGAAATCATTAAGTAACCACACAAAGGGCTTAATAACTCAATTTTCTGTAATAAGTATATCACAGTGCTCATAACAATAAATCATAGAAGAAATTAGGATAACAACCTTAGCATGTGAGGTTAAAAGTAATAATTCAAATGACCGTACTAACTCAAATGACTATAATCAGCATGACAATGCTCACAACGCCTAATAAAGCATTTTACATATTTGAATCATGTGCTCGCGTAAAAAAAGTAATATTTAAAGAAATAGTTAGATGAAAAACATCCATAGGTATAGCATATCGCATATCAGGAGTCAAAGAAACATCATCCACAATAAAGCCAAATAAAGCCTTAGAAAACTTTGTAACAAGTATGAATAATCAATCAGATTAACACATTCGTATATAAATCAATGTGTTACGCACGTATTGAAAGGGTTACGTACGTATTGAAGAGCTTGAAGCTACCTATAGGAAAATCCCCAATCGCCATACATGAAAAAAAACGAATAAGAAGTGGAGAAAAAAAATTCTTTTGGGGTTAATAATTTTAGTTAGTGTTTTAATAAGATATTTAGATCAATTTTTCTCGATAATAACTCGATATATGTTCGTGACTAACACAGAGGATGACACACATGTGAATAAAAGCAACTGGTTTGAGATCAACGTCCATGGTTAACAGTAATTTGGTAGTAGAGTAAATAAGTTGGATCATTATCTTGTATTTATTATTAATATTTTTTTCTAGGTCGTGTTTCTTGCATAATATGGTTAGGGATGTTAGGTATAAGAGTCATGTTAGGATTAGAAATTCTAAAGGGAAATTACTAAGTTGAATTTTTTGTGTAGTCCTTATTGGAATTGGACTATGAGTTTGTAAATTGGTTGTATAGAGAGATGGTGGGGGACATTACCTCCACACCACTATAAAAATGTAATCCCTAGAGATAAAGGGATAAGGGATAGAAGAGAGGAAGAGAACGAGTGAATAGAGAGAGATGTACTCGTTCTTCTTTTGGTGATCTTTCTTCTCCGATGGTTGGAGAGGTGAACAATCACCATTATATCGTGATCTTATTCTTCTTCACATGTTTTTGAGGTGATGGTTGATTACGCATCCACATCCGTACCTGGTGTTTGTTCCCTACTAACATGTATCTGAGCGAAGACGATATCAGATCGAGTTCCAACAATAGGTTGCGGGGAGAGACCCAGACTGCCTGACCTAGGTTTTGATGTATGTGATTATTTCCATTTAAAAGTATGTGCATGTTGTCACTTCATTTGCATGAGTAAAAATATTGTCAAATTAAACGCAAGGAGAGAAGTCGGATCAAAGGAAAATGGTTGGAAGACGCCAAGGAGAAGTCCTATCACAGAAAGAAGAAAAGACCATGTTCAATGGTCGAATTCGGAGGCCAATAGAGAGAGATGGGTAGGCGAGAAAGGAAGAAAATGTAGGATAAATTAATATATCAACAATCTTGTCCAAGTTTAGAGATGTCGATATGTTTGAACGACTGGACAAGAAAAGGTCTTGGAGGACAAGGAGTGAGAAGATGAGAGGTGAAGAAAAATGGGTTCGTCAAAGGAAAGTTCAAAGAAGGATGGTACATCAATTGTGCCTTAAATTTCTACTTTGTGGGGTTTAGATGGAAAAAGCAATGGTCACCGGCAGTGCAATAGTAGATTAGAAGTTGTTAACATATTCCAAGAAAAAGATATGAACTTAGTTGCCATGGAAAATAGTAAACGGACCTACTTCACTATTGTGTTGGATATTGATATTTCTTTTGAAGTTGGAAGTCTCCGAAGAATCTAGAGTTTGATGGAAAGAGATAATCATAGTCAAACCTCGTGCTCATGAAATAAGTCTCCATGAATGTGTCGCTCTCTTAAAATTTTCTCCCATAATCTTGTTCTTACCATATTCAACATTATATGTAACATATGATAATTTTTCGGATCCATACGAATCAACATAAATGCATTACAGATTAACAAAATAACAATTATGCATTTTCGATCATAATCCGATTATAACATGCACGCATGAACGGATTAAAATATTGGTACAACATTTTAGGGTGAGATTTAGGAAAGGTAAAGTAATAAACAAGTTGCGCTAACCAAAACAGTAAAAGTACTATATAATAGATCACCGAAGCATCCATGTAATGGACTGTCCTTAGAGACGATATCACCCCCACAATACCAGTGCATAGGATACTGGTAATCCGCTCTCAAGATACAACATCACACAATCATTGTCCGTGCACACACCAATAAAATTGTCCTCGAAAGTACCTCAGAGAACTCTATCTAAGAAAAGAAAAGAACGTCACCTTGCGGTGGAAGAACGAAGGTTGTGAGAGATGGAGAAAGGTTTCTTGCGAGTGAAGAAAGGGGTGTTTGGGGATGTGTTTAAGAAGACCTAGCACATGACCTTTCGGTTTCCGAGAATACTCCTCAACGGGCACCTCTTCAGATTCTGAAATAGTGGCTAAGTCTGAGCCGTTGGGTCAAATTTTCATAGTGGTCTAATCACAATTAATCCGTAGAATTAATTTATTCGACCCATAAAATGAAATCAATAGCAAAATTATCGAGATCCAAAATCCAAATTGACTCTCCTGAGCTCGAATCTGAACCGGAGACAGAGCGGAGCGCGCACATATATGTAGTACTCTACTCCTCCTTTCTGATATTGCTACAAGAGCTTAGGGTATGAAGTCATATATAAGTTTACCAAAGTTTTAGAACTACTAGATGTGGTACTAAAACTCTACTCAAAATTTCCCTTGTTTCAAAATTTTGGAAATCCCAACTTCCCTCCAACATCATTTGATTTTCCAATTGAAATCAATTAGTTAATCTAATGCAATTGCATAGTTTACGAAGTTAAAACTTAACTACATAGTCTTAAATACAACAATCCCAATTCATCAATTTGAAAAAGAGATTAAAAAAGGAGTAAAAAAAGCATCTTTCGGTTGCCACACTTTACTTTCATTAAAGGTACCTTTTGTTTTGAACCTCTGCCTTGGTTTAATACTTTCATCTTAACAGGGATGAAGTGAACTGCATCTTGAACTTCATAACTTAGTGTTAAAGTATATGACAATCGTTTGACCACCCTTATTAATTCGATCAAATTAATGGTCAAATTAAATATTATGTTCGTTGCAGTCGGATAATCAAGGGTATGTCAAAATACCACCTTTTATTAATGTTTAGTTAATTACGAGCAACAAATTTATTTTACTTGAGCAAGCCCAAGGTCGAACTTAGGGAGGCAGCTGTCTCCTTAGGTGAATTTGAAGTGAATTCGGAGGTCAGATTTTCAGAGGATTATTTTTTGTCTTTTTAAGCAATTTTTATGCAATAAAGGAAAACCAAACGCAATTTCAGGCCAATTTTACAAGTTATATCAGAAATATGATCAAATGAGTTCCAAAAATTATGAAACTTAGCCAGAATATGAAATGAAATGAAATTAAGCTACGCTATTTTTTTTGGATTTTTCTGACACTTTATGAAGTTACTGTGAATAAAATTTGAATGCAAGGTGATTTTTACAAAAATAATTTTAATAAATACAAATGCATTATTTGTAGATATAAAAATTATCCTAGATAGATCTAAGTATGATGAATCCAGGAAAATTAATAAACCTTAAATTCTATGTGCCTATTAAAAATCAATTAAGGAAATCACTAATTAATTTATTCAGGCCTCATGATGCGTGCAAATGCAATGATTTTTGGGCACAATGTAAAACAAATTATCCTAAGTCTAATGTGATTTAATGGTGATTTTTGGAGCAACAAGGAATTTAATATGAATTAAAAGGCATACAATGGGCAAAATATGGAGAGTTTCATCCATTTAATAATATTAAATTCCAAAGGTGTCACAAAAATGAAACACCTATCACATAAGATAAAGGACAAGTTAGGCTACATCATGTAATTTTTAGAATTGAAAAACAATGCCAAATAGATACCTAAATATGCGTGCAAAGATAGGGAACAAATTTCAAATACAGGAAATAAAATTACTGAAATAAAACGTGCTGACATGGACTTAAATGTAATTACCTACAATGTAGGAGAGATGAATGCAAATTTCCCACAAAGTCATGCGCGCCTTGCGTGACATGCCTGACAGGGACCAAAATGCAATTTCAAAAACCTTCGGGGTCCTCTGTGCAAATTACCCAGCCCTCACGTGGCAAGCACGTGCAGAGCTAGGCTCGGACGTCGATCGAGGCTCAGGAAAGGCTCGGGAGATTATGGAGGTTCGGATCAACCTCAGGTCTGCTTCGGGTGCTCCGAGCCTAAGGTCGAGGAAGAGGCTCGGAGCTCGCAACGTGGCACGATCTAGACCGCTTGTCGTGGCGCACCTAGGGACCGTAAGATCGTGATGGTCCAATGGTGGCGATGAAGTCGACGTGGCGTGATGCGAGGCGTAAGATCCTTGCGAGATCTGACGGTGGCTGGGAGTTGAAGGCGATGGCGACGTGGCAGGCCATGGGATCCTCCTGATCCAACGATGGCGGGGAGTGGTTGACGTGGCTTGATCAGGATCAGATCAGGATGATCCAATGGTATCTGGGCATTGTCTTCCCCGATCCCCCGCCTCCTGCGGTGGACTTGGCGGGGCTCCGACGATGGAATCCCGCCTCCGCCTCCTTCGTGCATGGTCGGTGTAGATCGCCGACGGCTCCTAAGGTGCTTGGTCGATCGTATAGGCGTCAGGAAGCTGCCGGGATGTCTGATGGATGCGAAGGAGGTCTGGAGGCCAACGACAATGAAGATCGAAGGTGGTCCAGTGAGACGTCCGATGAGTGAAGATACGTGCCTGCAGGGTTAGATAGTGCCCAACAAAATGGAAGCCCGTGCTTGTAGGAGTGCGTGCTTGTGTGAGTGAGGCTTGGGGCAGAGCGAAGGTGGTCAGGAGATTCTCCTTTGCCATGGGGGCGGAGCTCTGGTCGGAGGGAGGTTCCAGGTGCTATAGAGGTGAACGGAATAGCATGCGAAGGAGAGGGCTCCAAGGTGGAGCTCGGTGGATGAACAGGTGAGAGTAGAATTGATCGGAGGAGGCGAAAAAATTAAGAGAAAAACAAAGAAAAAGAAGGAGAAGATCGAGGAGGAACTGGGGTGTCTACCTGGGGATTGGAAGCTCGAAGGATACTTCCGGTCGTCGTTCGAGGGTCAGTAGAGGGACCGAGCTCAAACAGCTCGTCGGAGGAGCTGCGGCACGGTGTGACTACGCCGTGGATCTCGTCGGAGGAAGTCGATCGTCTTCGCTCGATTTGGCCCTCTATTTATGTCACAAATGAAGAGCTAAGAGCTCGAAGGTACCTCTCGTGGTGGCAGATGGGGTCGAAGGTGGCCGGAGGCGAGGTATTTATAGGAAGGAGGTGAGGGTGCAGGTGAAGGGGCGACGAGGTTCGTGGAGGTCCTGAAGCGACGTGGGCGAGATTCATGGAGATTGTGGAGGTCGGCGAGGATGAGGGTGGTATGGGCGATGTGGTGGCGGTGATAGGGGGAGAAGAAGATGGCGGGAGTGGAGCCAAAAATAGAAAGGGGGCGGAGCCATCGCGAGGTGGGCGACGTGGGCGAGGCTCCTGCGGGAGGTAGATGACGATTTCTGGGCCGTTGGATCTAGTGATCCAACGGCCAGGAGTTTGGTGCGAGGAGACGATCCAGATCAGATCGAGATGGTGACATCGGAGGATGTAGAGAGCGCCACGTGGCGTCATGGGATTGTGGTGTTAAGGGACGGTGGAGATTAGATTAGGCGAAGGATGAAGGGCTATGATTGAGCATGAGTGAGCGGGTGGGATCAAATCATCAGGGCGAAAATCCAGTGGCCCTGAGGTGCCACGTGGAGTTCTATGGTTGAGGCATGCGTTAACGGCGGAGATGGGATCTGGAGGATCTGATCGAACGGATCAGATTTAGCGTGAGATGAGTGGCCAGGATGAAGGCGATCTAGCGGCTCCTGATGGACCACGTGTCGCAAGGAAGTGAGGGCGCTGGTGAGCGGCCCAGATTTAATCTGGACCTCGCTACAAGGGTGGAGATCATCTGGAGCCATGGATGGCCCAGATCTGGAGAGAAGGGAAGGGATCAGACGGCGGAGAAGGAGGGGCGCATGGCGCTTTACGAGCGGGCTGCGTGGCGTAACCAGAGGGCGCCACGTGGCCTGATCTGAATGACTGAAAGAAAAATGAGGAATAAGAGAGAGAAGATGGTCGAATTTGGGAAAACACAAAACATGAAAGTTTAGATCTCGATGAGATCTACAAGTTTCATGTTGACCAAAAATGGAGATGAGTCAAATAAGATACAAAAATACAAGGGTACAAATATACATACATATAATGCACAATGGGGTCCCAAAACCCAAGTTTTGCATACGAGCTCCGATTTAAATGAAATTGATCTTATTTTGAAGGTCTTTGAATGCATATTACTTTAAAAGTGAGTATACCTAAATCAGACACTGTAGAAGAGAGATATGTGCATTTTAAGACTCCTAGTTTCAAACTTGGATTATGGTTTTATTGGTCAATTTTACAAGTTAGTATTTTTTTGATATTTTCCTTTAATTAGTGTTAATAATATATACACAATAGAGTTGGTTTTATTGGATTTGGAGTTCGTATAAAATATATACAAATAGGTGAAATATGATGAATATACATGTGATTTTTTACAAGTGAATTGGGCTTCTTATTTGATGAAAATATGAATGCTAAAATGCAAATATTATTTTATGCATGCATGAATGCTAATTATGCAATATAAGTAGAAATATGCAACTAATTACTCGGGAACAAAGCTCTATTTTCAACTTTTAGAGTGATGAATCACAGATTCATCAACCCCATATACTTAAACCTTTCTCGTCCCCGAGCAACTAAAATGAAATGCAAAAGTGAAATGAGATTGGGTTCCATACCAAGGTCATGAACAAAAGTTGAAAATGAAGCTTGACTCGACCTTTGGATTAATTGTGTGGTGGAACTTTATTGGGATCTGAGTTTAAGACCTAACAGACTTCAAGTTCCACAAGTCTCCTATTCAAGACGCCTCAACAGTCAGGTCAGAACAAATCCTCAAATGCAAATTTCTGATGACTATGATTCTTACTTGTACTGTGTAAGTGTAAAATAGCTCTCCACATCGAAATGGCTCAGAACCAACCTCCTCTAACAAGGTAACTCTAATTCTCCGATCCAGTAACTCTTTCCTCGAGGAGCGGGGTATTCCCTTATAAGTTCAAGTACGACCAGCTCAAGAGGAGGGGGTGGAGAAAAGAATGGACGGTAGCTAGTGTAGCTACCTATCCTGGGATGCCTGACCAGTGTAGCCAAGTCATCCTGTTGCAGACTTCTTACTAATATACATACTCTGACATGCATTTTATTTTTTATCTGGCCTGTCTACTTTTTTGGAGTTTATGCATTTTTTTTCTTTTTTTTAACTATATACAAGGTGCAGTATGTACAATAGGAGTTTTTCCTCTTGAGCCAATAGACTATCCCTCTTTTGAAGCATTATTGCAACCCACAACGTCCCATCTTTAGACGTCAACACCACCAGACTAGGTTGAGATGCACTACCCTCCCTAGAGGAGGACGGATGTTTCCACCCGTGTGCTACTCCAAGCCAAAGGATTCTACCTCCTCACCACCTCATCATTGAAGAGCTACGTGTGTAGTGCTTGTCCAAGTTCGGTCACTGTCTATAAGAATCATGCGTGCGCACAAGATATTCTACTTAGACTAATCAAGATGACATGTGAACATAGACTTGCGGACTCAAAGAATTAAGTCACTTGACCTGAGAAATCTTAACTCCAATTCCTATAAGGTTCCTCTGAAACTAGGTGGATTAAGGTCAAATCAAGTCCTTCCTCAACATCTATTCATAACTCGATTCAAAATCCACTAGCTTTTCACTTTGCATATGCAAGATATGCAGACGAGATGTAGATGACATGAAATGCAAGACTCTTTTTTTTTGCAAGGATGATATGCAAGAGTAAATAAGAAGCCTATTTTTTTGTTCTGTTTTTTTGTTTCTTTTCAAAATTTGGTATACCTCCTATGTTACAACAATTTACAAGAGTTTTATAAGTATTATACAAATTATACAAGTGTTATACAATATAAAAGTATCCATGTATTTTATAAAAAAATTTCTCCATTTTACCCATCCTGTAATTATTGCGAAATATATACAAAAATACGTGAAAATACGTGAAAGTACAAGCTATGGGTAAAGTATATATGTAATATAAACACGTCCCCTATACTTAGCATGTGTTATGTCCTCAGAGCACGAAATACGAGGAAAAAGATATAGCTCGTGCTAAGCGTAGGAGAGCTAAAATAACAAACAGTATAGAAGTCGCTCCGCTCCCCTATACTTAGGCTATGGCAGCCTAAGTGTAGACGAAGATAAAAAATGGGGCGGGCAAGGTTAAGACGGGAAATGGAGGAGAATATACACGGCGGACATCGGTCCCCCCATACTTAGGCTCTGGTCAGCCTAAGTATAGGACAGGAGTGAGTGTGAGAACCGATGAGATCTAGAGAATATACAACGAATGGTGAAGAGACTCAGGTCACTCTCCCCCTATACTTAGGATCTGATAATCCTAAGTATAGCCATAAAATGAAATGATATGGAGCCGAGGCGAGTGTTTCGAATCACTGGGGAGGGAGGGAAAATATATACAAGAAGGAGTGAGAATATACAAGGATCAAGAAGGTTTGTGATGAACCTTCTTACGGGAGCGAGGAGGTAGGTAATATACAAGTGTGTCACTGTCGGAATCGTCCTCAGATGAATAGTAGTGAGGTGAAGGGATCGTCCAACGAGGGTCAACACATGGCCGCTTTCTTAGATTCTGCTTAAGAACAACCGAACTGAGCTCACTCATATAAATCACCTTATCCGGACCCGATAAGGATTCCTCTGAAAATTCCTTCTCCGTAATGTTGAAGGAAATTTTCTTGATCGATTTTCTAGAACCTGAATCATTGAGAGGGAGATGAGAGCGACACACCTTGAGAGGTTCGGGGGAACACCATGAGAAATCAATTCTCAACTTCCTCTAACTAGATAGCCGACTCGAAGAGGGAGTAACCGTATTTTTATGTGGAGTCAATGTAGTCTTGGTTGTTTCTTTTGAAGGTCCGAGATGTGATGCGGTGCGGACCATGGGTTCCTCATCAGACGAGTCACCATATAGATCAGAATATTCCTGAAGGGTCATCAAGCATCTCGAGAAGGTGCTAGTGATCTCAGTTGGCTTGACATTATTGGGCTCTTTTGTCGGATCATCAAAATGGTCAAGACAATCAGCAAAAATCATGTCCGGCTCAATGGTATCTTATGGTAGTGAGTCCTCCTTAGACGTTGTCACGGTGGTGGTGCAAGTAGTTGATGAAGTGGAGGTGTGGGGAGTCTCTGAACCAACGGTCATCTGGATAGTCGGTCTCTCAGGTTTAGCAGAGAGGTAGGACTCATCTACCTCTCGATGGTCACGACTGTCAGCGAATGTGCGGGTTACCTTAGAGTAAAGTGTGTCAAAGAAATGGTGAGGTCGAAGCATTCCCAATCCTGTAAAATCGATTTCCCGAGTCTCGCAATCTATAGTCGTCTTAGCCAAGGCTAAGAATGGATTCCCGAGAATAATCGGAGACTGGGTAAACTCTCCTCGGTACTCAATGTCAATGACCGTGAAGTCCACTTGGTGTAGAGCACCTTGGAAAGTAACGATGACTGAAATGTTTCCTCTTGACCATTTGATAGATCGATGAGCCAGCTGAACAATCTCTCTTGACTTTCTAATTGGCCTGAGTTTGAGCTTGTCAAACACAGAGATCGGGAGGATATTTATCGGCAAGTCATCATCGATTCTCACATGGGTAAAGATGGTGTCTTTGATTTCACATTCAACTCAGGGCAACCGCTTCACTCTACGGCTTTTGGTTTTTCTCCCCATCACCAAGGAGGTGGCCATAGACACTATGTGTCTTTCAGTCCTTGTCCTCTTATTGCTCAAACTCTTGGGCATCATCTTACTCTTTACAAATCGTTTGAGGTCGGGGAAGTGATCTATGACCTTTATTAAGGAAAGATTAAAAATCAATTCTTCATCGAGTGCTATTAGGACATGATCCAATTTTTTTAGGTCTTTTTCATTTTCAATTTTTATGTGGATTTTTTATTTTTCAAGTTTTTGGTATTTTTGGTGGATGAATGATCAGACTCTGGGATTGGAGGGTAAGTGGTTAGTAGAAGAGGGAGATATAATGGACTCCAGCTATACAAAAGGTGTGGGTTCCTAATGCTTGCTCGATTTTCAACATCAGATCTACTTACTTCCTTTTCCACTATCATTCCCAACCTGGAAGAAATTGAGTGCAATATGTCAGTGACATCTCTCAAATTTGCACCAAATAATTCATTTTTCTCGATGAGTCGAGAAATGTCATCTCCAAACTGTTCTCATGACAAATCATGAGAGAGTTCTGCTCAATTGGAGGATACTGCTGAGATATCGGGGTCTCATGCTCAACATACCTAGACTCTAGCATGTAATGATGGGTCGAGTATGGACCATCTAAATGGCAAATATTGGTCGGAGCCTCATATGATGGAGTCAATGACCGGGGGACTGGTAAGTCTAGCTCATGAGTCCACTCCTGTGAATGTATAGGCTCTCCGAATGTGTGATATGCAGGCTGGTTAATGGAAGCTTGATCACTAAAGTCGATCAAGGTCTGGGAAATCATGATGTGCAGGCCTCTCCATTCGGGTGTTCGTCGACCATTTATGCCCTAAGGTCAAGTCGGGATGTGTATATGTAAATTGTTGTCTGGTCCCTACTTGAGGTGAAAATGAAGTATGTGGGGGCATATAATTTTGCCAATCATCTGTCTCAGCAGTGGCTTTCTCTTCATTCGATTATTTGATTCCTGCAAGCTCCCGAGAATAAGGACAGTCAGCCCAAGATGGAAGTAGATCTGGAGTGTTAGAATATGGAGTAGGTGAGAAATGCGATGAAATGGAGAAGTCAGTTGAAGTTATGACTTCATAATCTGGTTGAGGTGGAACCGACCACGGGTAAGGATCTCCCGTGGATGGCGGAGGATACATGGAAGAAGGGGAAGGTGAAGATGAACGGTATATGGTCAAGGAAGAATGACCAGAGGTCTCAGAGTATGGGGACCAATATTCCTGACATCTTGAAGAGGAAATGATTAATGTAAGAAGATTGAGGTAGAAAATGTGCAATTACACATGATAACACACACGCACAGACACTAAGACAAACACATGAGCAAATCCCGAGTTCACACTCAACATGGTGAAGGACCCGAAACGGAGTCCGGTTAGTCTGATTGATTTTAAGTGTGATTGTTCAAGCAAGTAGCAAAGGTCACGCGACCTATAGGGGAGTCGGATCAAAGCCGGATGCGTCTCCCCTGTTTAACCTGTCACCTAAGATACCAACGCCCTTCCTTTCTCCGCTCCTATCACCAGCCGAAAGTTCAAGGAACTGCCACTATCTACCTATAGAGTAGGCGGAGGCTGATAAGGCTCTAACTTTGCCCCTATCTATCTGCTGGAGCAGGCGGAGGCTACTAGCAACTTGTCACGGTGCACCACAATTTTTCCCATATCTACCTACCGGAGTAGGCGGAGGCTACTTGGCGTTGGTCAGTTGAACCCAAAGCTCAGCCGGTGATATTTGCTCAGATCTGGGTACGCGATATGGAAGGCGGGATTTTTGGCTCTGCCCTAGGGTGCTCACACACTCTAGTACCATCACTCAGCCTGAAAACAAGGTCCGGGTTAATTTCCCGCAAATAAGGGTTAATTTTAGTCAATTGTTTTAGTCCAATTCAATTAGCAGTCCCATTTTAGAGATTAGTTGTCACTGATATTAATCCACACAAGCAATCACGTCTACCGTCCAATCCTAATTCCTTTATCCTAGGTTAGAAAACCGAGAGAGAAATCTTAAAAAGCCGATGCAATCGAAAAAACGATGATGAATGCTTGAGTAAGAAGACTTACAGTGCCTCCTGCTCTCTACAATGCGGGATGCGCAATGCTGATTGAAATTTGACACTAAATGAAATGCAAACGATAACAGCCACTCCTAGATAGACAGTTCTATTGGCCAGTGAAGAACAGATTGATTTGGCTAAGATCTGCGATCTAAGTACGTCTTTTAAATGGTGAAGTGTGGTCCTAAATATTATGAGCATAAACATGTCCTAAAATAGCTCTAAGAGCCGCAAGTGCAGGTCCTATTCTACAAAGCAATCCACACAGCACACAGGGACACGTTTCCACTATTTTTTACACATGTGAGAACCAAACGGGAACCACTGGAAAGAATGCAAAGATAATGAAAAATAGCAAAATTACAAGTCCTCATAATCATTCAAAAATGTTCAAATACAAGCTCCTCAAAGCGCCTTCGACTCCTCGTGTTCCTCGCACAAAAACAAATTGAGATCAGATAAAAGAGACCCAAAATACTCAAAATTAAATGACAAAAAAATATTAACAAGAAAATTGGGAATCAGACTACCTGGGGATGGAAAATCAAAGACTAAAAAATTCTTATAGAAATCAACCTAAACCGTGCCTCCCCGACAACGACGCCATTTTGACGATTGTCTGACCACCCTATTAATTCGATCAAATTAGTGGTCAAATTAAATATTATGTTCGTTGCAGTCGGATAATCAAGGCTATGCCAATAATACTACTTTTAATTAATGTTTAGTTAATTATGAGCGGTAGATATTTTTTACTTGGGCAAGCCCAAGATCGAACTCAGGGAGGCTGCTATCTCCTTAGGTGAATTTGAAGTGAATTCGGAGGTCAGATTTTTAGAGGATTATTTTTTATCTTTTAAGCAATTTTTATGCAATAAAGGAAAAACACATGCAATTTCAGGCCAATTTTACAAGTTATATCATAAATATGATCAAATGAGTTCCAAAAATTATGAAACTTGGCCAGAATATGAAATGCAATGAAATTAAGCTATACTAATTTTTTTGGATTTTTCTGACACTTTGCAAATTTACTATGAATAAATCATGAATGCAAGGTGATTTTTACAAAATTAATTTTAGTAAATACCAAAACACATTATTTCTAGATATAAAAACTATCCTAGATAGATCTAAGTATGATGAATCCAGAAAAAATTATTAAACCTAAAATTTATGAATTGGACCTATTAAAAATCAATTATGGAAATCACTAATTAATTTATTCAGACCTCATGATACGTGTAAATACAATGATTTTTGGGCACAATGTAAAATAAATTATCCTAAGTCTAATGTGATTTAATGATGATTTTTGGAGCAACAAGGGAATTTAATATGAATTAAAAGGCATGTAGTGGGCAAAATATGGAAAATTTCACAAATTTAATAATATTAAAATCTAAAGTCATAAAAATGAGACACATGTCACATAAGATAAAGGACAAGTTGGGCTACATCATGTAATTTTTAGAATTGAAAAACAATGCCAAATGGACACCCAAATATACGTGCAAAGACAGTTACAGAAAATAAAATTAGTGAAATAAAACGTGCTGACAGGGACTTAAATGCAATTACCTACAATGCAGGAGAGATAGATGCAAATCTTCCACAAAGTCACATGCGCCTCGCGTGAAACGCCTGACAGGGACCAAAATGCAATTTCCAAAACCTTCGGGGGCATCTGTGCAAATTACCTGACCCTCACGTGGGAAGCACGGGCAGAGCTAGGCTCGGACTTCGATCGAGGCTCAGGAGGTTCTGGAGGTTTGGATCAGCCTTGGCTCTACTTCAGGTGCTCCGAGCCTAGGGTTGGGGAAGAGGCTCGGAGCTCGCAATGTGGCACGATCTAAACCACTGGATCAAGATGGATCCAATGACGATTGGAGCTGCTGTCGTGGCACACCTAGGGACCGTCAGATTGTGATGGTCCAACGGTGGCAAGGAACGGTGGCTGGGAGCGAAGGCGATGGCGACGTGGGTAGTGTAAGGGGCCGTGGGATCCTCCTGATCCAACGGTGGCGTAGAGTGGTGGATGTGGCTTGATCAGGACCGTCAGATCAGGATGATCCAATGGTATCGGGACTCGTCTTCCCCGGTCCCCCGCCTCCTACGGTGAACTTGGCGGGGCTCCGACGATGGAGTCCCGCCTCCGCCTCCTTTGTGCGTGGTCAGTGTAGCTCGCTGGTGGCTCCTGAGGTGCTTGGATCGATCGTAAAGGCATCAAGAAGCCATCGTGATGTCTGTTGGATTCGGAGGAGGTCTGGAGGCCAACGACGATGAAGCTCGAAGGAGGTCTGACGAGACGTCCGATCAATGAAGATACGTGCCTGCAGGGTTAGATAGTGCCCAAAAAATGGAAGCCCATGCTCGTGGGAGTGCATGCTTATGCAAGTGAGGCTTACGGCAGAGCAAAGGTGGTCAGGTGATGCTCCTCCGCTGTGGCAGCAGAGCTTTGGTCGTAGGGAGGTTCTAGGTGCTATAGAGGTGAACGGAATAGCACGCGAAGGTGAGGGATCCAAGGTAGAGCTTGGTGGATGAACAAATGAGAGCAGAATTGATCGGAGGAGGCGGAAAAATAAAGAGAAAAACAAAGAAAAAGAAGGAGAAGATCGGAGGAGGAATGGGGGTGTCTACCTAGGGATTGGAAGCTCGAAGGTATGCTTTCGGTCATCGCTCGTGGGTCGGTAGAGGGCCCGAGCTCAAACTACTCATCAGAGGAGCTGCAGCACAGCATGGCTACGCCGTGAATCTTGCCGGAGGAAGGTCGATCGTCTTCGCTCGATTTGGCCCTCTATTTTTGTCACAAATGAAGAGCTAATAGCTCGGAGGTACCTCTCGTGCTGGCAGATGGGGTCGAAGGTGGCTGGAGGAGGGGTATTTACAGGAAGGAGGTGAGGGTGCAGGTGACAGGGCGACGGGGTTCGTGGGAGGTTCTGGAGCGACGTGGGCGAGGTTCATGGAGATTGTGGAGGTCGGCGAGGATGAGGGTGGTATAGGCGATGTGGTGGCAGTGATAGGGGCAGATAAGATGGAAAGAGTGGAGCCAAAAATAGAAAGGGGGCGGAGCCGTCACGAGGTGGGCGACGTGGGTGAAAAACGAAAATACGAGAGCCGTTAAATAGTGGTCTGACAAATCAAACTCACTGTCGCTGATGCGACTACTCAAGCCTTCTCGTTTGTCAACAATTAACCCACACAATCAATCAATCAATCAAGAGCAAGGATTAAAATTTATTATTCCCTACTAAAAATGTACAATGGCAAGCAAGTAGGGTCGAACACAAGAAACAAGGTGTAGAGTGTAGACAAAAAGTCAACTCTTAGGTCTAGTAGACTACTTAGCCAATCTGGACTTTTTTGTGGGTTTTTATTTTTTATTTTTTTAATTTTTAATTTTATATTTTTGTATTTTGATTTTCTGATTTTCTGATTTTTTTATTTTATATTTTTTTATATTTTCTTTTTTTTTCAATATTGGAATAGATTTATAATATAAGAAAGGATGTACTAAGGTATTATATAGAATATGTAAAAAATACTAAAAAATTCAGAAATAAAATATTTTTGGACTTTTTATGATTTTTACTATTTTTATGATTTTGGATATTTTTCAGAATGTTTTGATTTTTTTTACAAACTGAAATAAAGCAAAACAGGGAATTAGCTACTGATTGTGAGTAAAATGGGAATTAAAATATCAGACAACAACACAAATTTTCCAAACTAATTTCAAAATAACGATAATAAAATATAGAACCTACAGGAATTGAGTTTATATTTTTAGAGTTTTCTAGAATTTTTTAGATTTTTTTGAAGTTTTAAGGTATTTTCTAATTTTTAGGGTTTTGGTTTTGAAATTTTTAGTAATTTTTGGACTGGTACTAATAGACACTAAATACACAGTAGGTGATTTTTTTAGAATTTTTTAAGGTATTTTAATATTTTTTGGTAGTTTCTAAGCTAGACAGTTGCTAAAATGCATGTTTTTTATTTTTAATAAAATATAAAAATGCAATAAAATGCAAATGCAAAAATATGACGTGAAAGTGCAAGTTGGCTGAAGCTTAATGTGATTTTTGGTGATTTTTTAGAGTCAATATGATGCCTTAAATAAATAAGGCAGACATGCAAAAATACTAAGCCTGGGAGGGGTATAAAAGTAATTATGAAAACATCCAGGGGCTTGGGTGCAAATGTCACCAAAAATACATGCACAAGCACGTGATCTATCGTTCACAGGGGCATATTTGCAAATACTGAAAACTGACAGGAAAAACATGCAATTATCCCAGAAATATATTTAAATCACTACGCACAGGGGTATAACTGCAAATACATGAAAGTTTAGGGATTGAAAATGCAAAATACCCGAAAAGAACATGGCCCAGTTGATGAATCCACGATTCATCATCTTAATATCTTGATCTTAGCAAAATCTCCAAGTAAATTCCCTAATAAATGTGTGTAAAATCCATAAATTAACAAAATGACTCTTGTAAATAAAATACATTAATTATTGTATATTAGATTGTACAAAATAAATTACCCATAAAAGCCGCAAAAATAAAGGTGTTTTTACTTGTAAATATCTCAAACTTCATGAATTTTTAATAATTTCATTTCAACTCCTTTTTGACCGATTCTTTCTCTAACTTATTCATAAAAATATATATAAAAATACAAAAAATAAAATAAATTTCATCTCAAATAAATGCTCCTAGATCCCAATGAGAAAAAGCCGTAAAGTCCAACTTCCAAGCCAAATTCCCGCTCCGTCTGAACTCCAAATTCACCAAACTCACTTTTAAAGTTCAAGTTAGATAATTATCTATCTAACGGAAGTGGTTTCATTAAAATCGGAGCTTATTTGCAAAAGTTGGGTTTTGGGACCTAGATGTACATTGTATATCTTGTATATATTCATTCTTTCTTTCAATTTTTATTGTATCTTTCTTAATTACTAAAAATACAAAAATCATGCTTGTGTTGTATTTTAATTGTAGTAATTTTATTGTATTTTCCATTGTAAATATCTCTTATTAAAAAGACAAAAAAATTACATATTAGAAAAGTAAAAAAATGTACATGTTGTTTGTCTTCCTTGTAATATCTCCACTATTTTTCTTATCTTTTTGTATTATAAGTAGCCTACTTTATTTCATTTTATTTTCCTTTTATTTTTTTCCCATTCTCTACAATAACTTCTATTCTACCACCAACTCACATTCCACCCCACATTCTTCATCTAACCTCCATTCAACTCCACCAATAATCTAACCTCCATTCATCTCTACCATCTTTCTAACCTCCCCTTATCTTCTTCTTTATAATCATCTCTACATTCTCATTTTTGCCCATCCCCATTCTTATAGAATAAGGAGAGAGCTTGGAATGTTTTGTTGGTGACAGCGGTGAAGCGTCTTCCTCAAGCGACGACCTCCTTCAGGTGAGATCCGCGGAGCTCCGCCCCGCGTCACGAGTTCTCCATCGAGCTCGCATAGCCTCTTCGATTTTATTTCGCCAATCGGATCGAGGCGACGACAGGAGTTCAACGTAGCTACTCCGCTAATCCGGCGAAGGATTCATGTAAGTATCTCCTTTTATTTTCTTGTTATTTTATTTTATCTAATAGTTTGTTCCATTGTTGTCTCATCATTTCCGTATTTTTTTTACATTACCACCACAACCATCATATCATCTCTTATCATTTCCATCACCACCTTCCCCGCCACATTTTTTATCTTTTGCATTTCACCACCATCATATCATTTTCATCACCATATTCATCATCATCATCAAACCACCACTCTATTTGTATTTGTTCATTATACCCATTGGTTTTTTTGTTTACTGTTTTAAGAAAATTATAAAAAAATTAAAAAAAAAACAAAAAAAAAGAAGTTTCTTTATTACTTCATAAAAAAATTATTCAAAAAAATAAAAAAAATAAAAAAAATTAGGAAGAGCCAGCAGGCGCAAGCAGCCGCCCCGCCGCCCTCCCCCATTTCTCCGCGGCCAGCACCACGCCGCCGAGGCCGGAGCTGCTCACCAGCTCACGGCCGCACGAGCGCGGCGCCGCGCTTGCCGTGGCCGCGCGCCCCCGCGCCTGCCTTCCTAACGGCACCGCCAGCAACTGCCGCCGCCCCACGACCCCCTCGCGCCTCTCTAGCCCTCGACTCCAACCGCTCCCACCGCGGCGACCAGCCGCCGCCTCCGCCAAGCTTCCCGCGCCGCCGCGCCCCCCATGAGTCATCGCCGGCGCCATTCCCTTTGGGTTCTTCTCCCTGAGCCCACGAAGAAGAAGGTCGAATATTTTTTTTATTTTGTAAAAATTGCACCCTTATCTTTTCATGTTTTCATAATTGCATAATAGTCCTTGTATATATTTTGCATTGTAATTCCAGTTTCTCTTTTTGCAAAGACACCCTATGTTCGTACTTTGATTTGGACATCAATATCGCATCTTTTTATTCAATGAAAAATGTGTTCATGTTGAGCAACTAATTGTCTACATTTTAACTTTTTATTTGTATTTTTATGAGTCATGGGTAATTAATTAAAAATGGTTTACTGAAATTCTGTATATTTTACCCAATCTGGACTCTTAAATTTATATCTCACAAACAGTTGCTCTAAAAATTCCACAAAAATTACACATGATGCCTTGATATATGATAAACTTATTGTCCAAATTTCATTTAAAATGGAGATGTCTTGTGCCTGAAATAAATTGTAGAGTGTTTTTAGTATTTGATTTTTAATTAAATCCACATATATCCTTTTTGCGAAATTTCAAGTCTCCTATATGCCACATGAAAATACATTTCTGAGATAATTCGCAATCTAATTAATTTGACATTGTGGATTTATTAGAAATTATTTACTCACTGTCACTCTATTTTCACTAAAAAATCCATAAAAAATTCATAACTTGTCAAAAAATTCCAAAAAATTAATGTAGCTTCCTTGCATCATGTTTATTTTCCAGTAATATTTTCATAATTTTATCTTACTGTTTGTGTGATAAATTGCGAAAAAATCCATAAAAGTGTGCATTTTTCATTGTTGCATTCTAAACTAAAAAATACAAAAAATGTGTTTTGTGTTCCCCACTCGATTAGGACTTTAGGAAAAATATAATTTGGCTGAATTGGATTAATTTAATATTAAAATTATTTGGGCCTTGTTGTATACTTTCTTAGTGTCATAATTCAACCGCATCTTGCATTGGCATTTCTTTTTGTATTAAAAAAAATCTTAAAAAAAATACGCATTGGAAATCTAGACCTAAATTTTCAAATTAAACCCAAGTTGTTCCTTTGCCTCCCTGAGTTCGACCCCATACTTGCCCGGGGATATAAATTAAAGCCGAGACACTCTTCACGGAGATCTTCTCTCGGTTCTGACCGAATCGCTAAGTAACGTGCTACAACGTGACCAAATTAAAAATCGTATTTAGCGACTCGTCAGATGGCGCCGTTGCCGGGGAGGCAAACGGCTTAGGGATTAATTTAAAAATTTTGGATTTAGATTTTCGCTTTCTCGAGTAGTCTGACCCTCGAGCCACTTGTATTTATCCAATTTTTTTTTAAATTATTTCTCTTCATATTTTTGTATATATTTTGTTTTTATCTCTCTAACATAAAATCTTATTTTCCTTGCGAGGCCCGGTGGACTTGGAGTGCATCGGAGGTCGACGGACGTGACACACGCCGACTGCTGAAGAGCGATGATATTCAATTTATTTCGAGAGCATTTTTTCATTTTTGTAATTATTGGGTTGTAATAACTTAGGTAATTATCTCTTTCCAGCGGCTCTTGTTGAGAGCTCGCGTTTATATCCGGACTGGACTTTGGACCCACTCGTGGTCGTATGGTTGATTGACGTAGAATAGGACCTGCACTCGCGGCTCTTCGAGCATTTTTATTAGATTATCTTGATTGCTTGTGCTCGTAATATTTAGGACCACACATCACATTTAACGAGACACACTTAGATCGCTGGGCTATTAGTCAAATTTAACTTGTTCATCACTCGCTAATAGAACTGCCTGTCTAGGAACGGTTTTCCTCGGTTGCATTCATATAGTATAAGATTTCAATTCTGCCTTGCATCCCGCATGTAGAGCGCGAGGATCACTGTAAGTCTTCTAAACTGGGCATGCATCATTAATTTGATTATTTGCATCGGCTTTTCTCGACTCCCTCCCCTTGGTTTTAGAAACTTAGGTTAAAAGGAAATCGGGTTTGATCGTTAGGCATGCTTTGTTGGGTGACTAATCAAGTGATAACCAAACTTAAAATCGAGACTGCTAATCAGAGTTGACCAAAAAAAACTGATTAAAACTAACACTTGTTTTGGGAGAGCAAAACCCTCATTGTATGCTTGCCTAATTTGATTGTTGAGAGGTGAGGACGCAACCCTCGGATAGTGCCCAAACCTACTTTTTAGCCTTGCGTAATTGGATTTATATCTTGATTTATCACCTAATTAAAACTGAAAAGATAAACGGGTCGGACTTTTGGCGACCATCACTGGTGTTAAGTAGGTGAACTCAGGGTTTGCTCTTGTGTTTGTTTGTTTGTGTGTTATTCGGTGCACTTGCACGCTTTCTTCCTCGATCCGCTTCATTCTCCCATCTCCTTTCCAAGATGTCAGAATTTTGGTCATCATATCCAAGTCACCCTCTTTGACCATATTCCCGATCATCTCCACCCACTTATTCCTCCTCATACCCATATACCGACTGCAAAGTCAGAACTCCGACTGACTTCTCCACTTCCTCGTCCTTCTCACCTACCCCACATTCTGGCATCCCTGACCCACAACCACCCTGGGATAGACTCACTATATTCTCGTCCGCTTCTGGAATCAAGGAATAAATCGAAGAGCAAGCGACTGCTGAGATGAATGATTGGCATAATAAGTTGGCCCCACATACCTCACTTTCACCTCGAGTTGGGACAGAACAATAATTTCCATATACACATCCCGACTTAACCTTAGGGTACAACATGGTCGACTAGACAAACCGAATGGAGAGGCCTGCACCGTACGATCTTCCTGACTTGATTGACCTGAGCGATAGAGACCACATTGACCAACCTTCATATCACCCATTCGGAGAGCCGACATATACAGGGGATTGGATTCATGCGACTAATTTAAAGACCCTGTCTACTAACTCCACTAGATGAGGCTCCGACCAACATCTGCCATACTCAACCCAGTATTACACGCCTGAGTCAACATGTGTTGAGTATAAGATCCCAAGTTCTCAACGGTATCCTCCAATTGAGCAGACTTTCTCATGATGTGTCATGAGAACTTATTGGAGGATGACATTTGTAGACCGATCAAGAATCCAGGTAGAAATGTGGATCATGGATTTTGCGGATTGAATTTTAAAAACCTGGAAGACACCGGATTGACCACACATCATGTACAGCTGGAGTCCCTTCTACCTACCTCTTCTACTAACCACTTTTCCCTCCAAACTAGAGTCTGTACATTCTCCTAGTCCTCCTTCACCTACCAAAAAGACCAAAAAAATTGAAAACTCAGAAAATACCATAAAAATTGAAAAAAAGAAAAGATCTAAAAAACTGGATCCTGCGGTTAGGGATGCATTGGATAGAAAGTTGATTTTTGAGCTTCCCTTAATAATGGTTATTGAGCACTTTCCCGATGATAAACGCAAGAATTGAGAGCGGTTGTATTGACTCACAAGGCGAGTCAACAGTCGGTGTCTTAACCACTACAAATCCTGGTTTAATCAACAATTAACCCACACTAAAGATCAATAATTAGAAATAAATGTGGAGTTAAAATTTATTTTTAACTCTGCACAAATGATGTAAAGGGAAATTATGCAGAGAGTTCGAATACAGGGAGCAAGCAGGGTAATTCAAATAGTTGTGCACAAGTGAATGTGTGTGAAGTATACACTAAGCAAGCAATCAAAAGAATTTTTGTGGGTTTTTTTAATTTTTAATTTTTTTTAATTTTTAATTTTGTATTTTGGTTTTTAATTTTCTAATTTTTCTAATTTATATTTTATATTTTTTTCATATTGGAAAATAAGGACAATGTAAAAAAAGACTAGATAAAGTATTTATAAAATGTGTAAAAATAACCAAAAATTCAGAAATAAAATGTTTTTGAGCTTTTTATAATTTTTTACTATTTTTGTGATTTTTTGGGTATTTTTCAAGGTGTTTTTGGTATTTTTTAAAGCTGAATAAAGGAAAACAGTGAAATATGTGCTGGATGTGAGTAAAATGGAAATTAAAATTAGCAAACAACAACCAAATTTTTTCACACTAATTTTCTAATAAAGAGAATGAAATGTAGAACAAACAGGAACTGAGTTTGTATTTTTTGGAGTTTTTTTGATTTTATATATTTTTTTGAAGTTTTTGAGTAATTTTTAATTTTTAAGGTTTTTCTTTTGAGATTTTTAGTGGTTTTTTGGAGTGACACTAAATAGGATAAAGACACACTAGGGATATTTTTTGGAACTTTTAGAGATATTTTACTATTTTTTGGTATTTCTAAGCTAGACAGTGAATAAAAAGCATGTTTTTGATTTTTAATAAATATAAAAATAACATAAAATCAAAACAAAACTAATAGCGTGGAGAGAAAAAGTGCACATGAGCTTAAACCTATTTTTGTGGAAATTTTGGAGGCGAAATGATAATTTAAATAATTAGAACAAGCATCCAAACATTAATCAGGCCTGGCAGGGGTATATATGCAATTTCTCAAACATCTAGGGGCATACATGCAATTTACCACAAAAATATTACACTTAAAATTCAATTTCCAGGACCAATTACAAAATACAAAACCCGCAGGGGTATCCTAGCAAGTTTTCCCTCTAGGGCGCGTGACTTGCACGCGCCTGGCGAGGACCAAATGTGATTTTCCAAAAAACTAGGGGCTTACATGCAATTTCTCCAAAAATTAACGCTAAATAAGAAAGTTTTGGTACTAGACTAAAATAAAACAAAGGCCGAGGGCCTCTATACAAAATGCCCTCACCTCACGTGTACTGGTCATGTGAGGTGACGTGGTAGAGGACCTAATGCAAATAAAATAAAGACGAAGGTCGTTTTGCAATTTTTACAAAATTTTAAACTACGAATAAAAGTTACTAGACTAAAATATAAATACAAAATGCGCGAGGGTGTGGATGCCATACCCTCGGCGCGCGATCCAACGGCGATAGGTGCCACTTATCCACGTGGTGCGCTGCGAACGGCCGATGACGCTTCGACGATGCACGCCTGGATTAGATCTTCTTGGTTGATCGGACGGTCGAGGCGAAGGACGATCGGATGGTGGCTGTGCGAACTGGGAGACCTCCACGATCAACGGCTGGGAGACTGAGACCAAGAACAACGCTGGACGCTGGCGAGGGCGAACTTCGCCGGCCCCGGATCTCCTTCCTCCGGTGAAGATTGGGTGTCAAATGGGCGTGGAATCTCCTGCTGGTCTTCTCTTCCTCCTGGAGGCGCCAAAAGTCCACGGTCGAGGGTTGTGGTGCTCGCGGGCGGCTGGCGGAGCTGCGGGGGCTTCGAGAGCTCCGGCGAGCTTCAAAACTCGCCTCCGGGCACGATCAAGTGTGCGTTGACCTGCAAAAATAGTCAAGTGGTCCAGGGCAAACTGCCTGGACCCTTGGATGGACGTGGGGGTGCGTGGAGCGAAGCAACGATGGTTGGCCGGAGGTGCGCTCCGGCGAAGGGGTATGATTTGGCGAATGAATCGATGAAACTTAAAGATTCTTGGGGGCTAATGTCCTAAGACTACGGCTAGGCTAATGAGCAAGAAATAAATGGTGGAAAGGGCCCTCAATGGTCGGACCAGAGGGAAGGAGATATCTCGACCGCCGTCTTGCGGGAGGTGCTGGAGTCATCCTCGACCTCGTTCGCCCTGGCTGAGAAGCTCGCGGTGGAGCTGTCACCTCCAGCAAGGCTCAGAGCACCAGAGAGGCGGAGAGGGGTGGACCAAGGAGACTCGACAATCAAATGAAGGTGGAGGTTTGGTTTTTAAGTGGTTTGACCATGAGCTGCAGGGGCTCAAAGGTCCAACGATTCTGGAGCGTCTCAGTGATCTTGGCCCAATGTAATCACACAGCGGGGCTAGGTGGATGATCGAGGAAGAAGATCACAGAAGAATCAGAGGCGAAATGGTGAAAGATTCAGCCTAGAACAAGTCGCCAAATGCGCCAAAAACCAGGCCTCTGACAGGGGTAGGTGGGGAGGCGACCAGTTGACCGGGGTCAACTGGTGGCCAGCCTCCTGGTTGGTCCCACCGTGGAACAACCAGGAAAAAACCCACAGGAAAAACCCAATGAAAATGTTTTGTAAATTCAGTAAAAAATAGAAAAAAGATGAATTAATTAATGGTTATAAAATAAAAATATTCGTTATTTTATGTAGTATTTTATTATGATTTTTAATTATTTTTATGAGGTACATTTTTACAAGTTTACTTTTTAGCCCTTTATAGGTATATTACCTATGTATTTTAGTATTTATTTTTATTTTGTGTATTTTATTTTTATTATTTTTGTCTATTATTTTATAAAATTATAAAATATTTTTACACATGTAAATATATTTTTATTTTATTTTTCTGAGATGTTCTGTATATTAAATAAAATATAAGTACAAAAAGTATAGGTATAAGCATAGGTATAATACCTATATGATCTATATACAAGTATTTTTATTTTGGGTTTTTTTTAGGTTTTTATTCTAATTTTAATGTTCACAATTATTATAAGTAATATTTACAACATTATAAAAATATAAAAATGCAAAAATAATGAATAAATAATAAATTTAATATTTTAATCAGTATAACTATACAATGTGGGTCCAAAACTCAACTTTCAAACCGCAGCTCCGCCAAATGCGAAACCACCGCCATTAAATAGCTTATTTTATTCTATATACAATTAAAGGTGAGTTTGCTGCATTTGGAGTTGTCAGTTGTGAGATACGGGTCTGGTAAGTTGGGATTCTGGATTTTTTTTAGACCATAACTTTTTATCTGCACATTATTTTTCAGTGAAATCAATTTTGTATTTTTCTTTATTTAATTATCTACAACTTTCATGTACAAAGTTTCTTTATTTGATGTATAAAAAGTAGAACCAAAAATAGGTCCCAAAATGAATAAAGAATGAATAGAATGTATATGTATTTTATCTGTATTTTGGCCCTTATCTCCCCTACTTTATTCCTGGTCGACCTATTCATCAAGATGCCTAGGTCCCGGGATTTTGGGTCATAAAATATTTACAATATTTTATTCCTTTTCTTTTCTTTATTTATTCTATAATTTTGGCTTTAATTACAGTATTTTATACACTATTTAGATGCACATGCATGAATGCTAAGATGCTCTATTTAAGGCTATTTACAGGCATTTGCTAGGGTTTTTGATGCCAAAATGATAGAATAAAGATGATGAAATGTGGATTCATCACCCGACCTTAAAAGATTTGTAAGAAGTAAATTGATGCCTAAAAGGTCGGGCAATAAGAGAACAAGGACAGAGATACATATAGTGTCTATGGCCACATCTTTGATGATAGGGAGAAAAACCAAGAGCTGCAGAGTAAAGCGGTTACCTAGATTTGATTGTGAAATCAAAGATACCACATTCACCCATGCAAGAATCGATGATGACTTACCGATTAATATCCTCCCGATCTCCGTGTTTGCTAAGCTCAAACTTGGATCTGCCAAGAAGTTAAGAGAGATCATTCAGTTGGCAGATCAGACCATTAACGGTCGAGAGGAACCATTTCAGTCATCGTCACTTTCCAAGGTGCTTTACTGGAGATAGACTTCACGATC
The DNA here is from genome assembly GCA_037367405.1 of Ottelia alismoides. Lineage (NCBI taxonomy): Eukaryota > Viridiplantae > Streptophyta > Magnoliopsida > Alismatales > Hydrocharitaceae > Ottelia > Ottelia alismoides. Next base: position 612,813 of record JAZKJV010005862.1, on the reverse strand, counting down.
ATTGATATTGAGCACCGAGGAGAGTTCACCCAGTCTCCGATCATTCTTGGGAAGTCGTTCTTAGCCTTGGCTAAGGCAACTATAGATTGTGAGACACGGGAGATCGATTTCTCTGCATTGGGAGCACTCCGACCTCACCCGATCTTTGAGGACACACGATATTCCAAGGTAACCCGTAAAGTTGCAGACAGTCATGACCTTCGAGAGACAGTTGAGTCCCGTCTCTCTACTACACCTGAGATACCGACTGTCCAGACAACCATTGGTTTAGAGACTTCCTACAACAACAAACCGCCTACTGCTTGCACCACCACCGTGACAGCTTTTAGAGAGGACTCACGACCAGAAGCTATCATTGAGTCGGACATGACCTTTGTGGATTGCCTTGATCATTTCGATGATCCGACACAAGAACCCAACAATGTCAAGCCAACTGAGAACACTGTGCCTTATCAGAGACGTGTGCTGACCCTGCAGGAGTATTACAATGCATACGGTGACTCATCTGATGATGAACCTCTGGTCAGAACCTCACACACCATCCATGACATACATCAAAGGAGACAACTGGGACCAAATTGACCAATCTTGATAAATCGGTTTCTCCATCCTCTAGTCGGTCATCTGGTAAGAAGAAGACGGGTGTTGATTACTTGAGGTGTTCCCCCGAACTCCTTAAGACGTATCAATCTCCTCTTCCTCTTGATGCTTCAGGTTCTAGAAAACTGACTAAGAAGGTTACCTTCGATGTTCCAGAGAAGGAACTTTATGAGGAGTCCTCATCAGGTCCGGATGAGGTGATCTACATGAGTGAGCTTAGTTCGGCTGTTCTGAAGCCATATTTGAGCAAGCAGCCGTGTGTCGACCCTCGTTGGACGTTCCCCACACCTCACTATTATTCCTCTGCGGACGATTCTAACAGCGACACACATGTATACTATCCTCCCCATCGCTCCCGCAAGAAGGTCTGTCACAAACCTTCTTGATCCTTGTATATTCTCACTCCTCCTTGTACATATTTTCCTTCCTTTATTTCCCTCCCTCCCCCGTGATTCGCATCACTCGCCCCAGTTCCGTATCGTTTTCATTTTGTGGCTATACTTAGGATGACTAGATCATAAGTATGGGGGGGTGAGTGACCCGAGTTGCTCCATCTCTTCTTTTTATTTTCTTTTTGTATATTCTTTCCCATTCTCATCGGTCCCCCATTCTTGTGTTCTTTCCAATACTTAGGCTGAACAGAGCCTAAGTATAGTGGGGTCGATGCCCGTTGTGTATTATCCACAATTTTTTTTTCTTTTCGCTTCTGTTCTTTTCACCAACTTATACTTAGTACGAGCTATGGATTTTTGTCACCTAGTGCCATGAGGACATAGCACATGCTAAGTATAGGGGGGCGTGTACATATTACATATATACTTTACCCATAGCTCGTATTTTCACATATTTTTGTATATATTATACAATAATTATGGGGTGGGTAAAAAAACAAAACAAAACAAAACAAAAACAAAAAACTTTTTCCTAAAAAAACTCTTTTTCCTTATTTGCTAAAAAAACTTTTCAAAAAAAATCCTCTTTAAAAAAAAACTTTTTCAAAAAAAAGTCTTTTCTTATTTACCTATCTTTTTCAAAAAAAAAAACTCTTCAAAAAAAAGCAAGCAAAACTTTTCTAACAAAAAAAAACTTCTTTGCCTTTGTTTGTCAAAAAAAACTTTTTGAAAAAAAACTTTTTCTAAAACTTAAAAAAAACAATCAATCATCATAAAAAAAGCTAAAAAAACTAACTAATAAGTTGTTTTAATCCCTGACACCATTCACTTTCACACAAGACTAGTGATGTTCAAGAACACTTGGTTTATGAGGTCTTGAGATTTTGAGTTAACCGGCCTTAGTCATTAGGGTCCTTGACTTAATTATTCACATTTCCCTAGTTTGAAAGATTTGTGTGCTATATTGATTGCTTAGTCTCTACCTTAAGAATATGATCAGCACCTCACGTACACGACTGCACTTATGATGAGATGAGTTGAAATTTCACTTAAGGAACTGGGATGAGGGATTTGAGTTTGGACTTGATTTAATGATGCTCGAGGATGGGATAAAATCAATGAAGGCTTCATGAAACCTGAGTGTCAGCACATTTAGACAGTATGAGAACATGGTTCTTGTACTATCTCTTGACATTTACCTATGTGCCAGGGTGTGATAAAATAAAAAAATGTTGATCAGTGTGCGCCAACTCTTGGTAAAAGCAGTGGAGCTAGCCAAAAATACTATAAAGAAATGAAATGTCAAAGAAAAGCTCTCATTCCACAAAGTCAATTATCAAAAGAGGTTCCACCAAAGGCGAGCGCTCCCAACCATTTCAAAGTGTCCACTTGGACCACCGCTATTAGGACCAGGAGTCGGGCTTGCACCAAAAAAGGGCTCTGCATCGTAAATGCTACAAGTCTGGGTGTAGAAGGTACGATAGGTACTCAAAAAAGGCACACCCCAGTGTACTCCCAGGAAAACAAGTGCAGACGGCTCCAACTTCTCTTGACGGACGCACTGATCAACACCAAAAATATGCGTTGCATAATAAGGCACTTGAGAGGATCCTTGTTCCAATGAGAGGGAGAGAAGAAATGACACAATCCTATGCCCTCCATCAACTGGCCTTCAATCTACACTTTTAAGTCTGACAACTAAAGAGACGGTGGATTGGTTGCAAGAAATGGTTTATTCCCTAGTGTTGAGGATCGGGTCCTTAGGAGAGTCTCTTGGACTGGAACCTTGTGTGACGTTGTGACTCTACTCTTGTAACTGTGGTCAACACTTAAAGTCATATCCCTACTATATATGTTTACAAAGAGAGTCTGATGATTAGGGAAATTGGATACCTTTTGACTAGAGCTTGGTTCAGCTTAGAATTTTAGGATCTCTAAAACCGAGAGTTCTTGAACGGATCAAGTCTTGTATTCACATGCACAGTCAGGGGTTAACCCAATTTATTCATTCTTTATTTGCTCGAGGACTAGCAAAGTTTAAGTATAGGGGGGGTGATGAATCCACGATTCATCATCTTAATATCTTGATCTTAGCAATATCCCCACGTAAATTCCCTAATAAATGTGTGTAAAATCCATAACTTAACAAAATGACTCTTGTAAATAAAATACATTAATTATTGTATATTAGATTGTACAAAATAAATTACCCATAAAAAGCCGCAAAAATAAAGGAGTTTTCACCTGTAAATATCTCAAAACTTCATGTATTTTTTATAATTTCATTTCAAATCCTTTTTGACTGATTCTTTCTCTAACTTATTCATAAAAATGTATATATAAATACAAAAAAAATAAAATAAATTTCACCTCAAATAAATGCTCCTAGATCCCAATGAGAAAAAGCCATAAAGTCCAACTTCCAAGCCAAATTCCCGCTCCGTCTGAACTCCAAATTCACCAAACTCACTTTTAAAGTTCAAGTTAGATAATTATCTATCTAACGGAAGTGGTTTCATTAAAATCGGAGCTTATTTGCAAAAGTTGGTTTTTGGGACCTAGATGTACATTGTATATCTTGTATATATTCATTCTTTCTTCATTTTTTATTGTATCTTTCTTAATTACTAAAAATACAAAAAATCATACTTGTTTTTTATTTTAATTGTATTTTATTGTATTTTTCCGTTGTAAATATCTCTTATTAAAAAGACAAAAAAAATTACATATTAGAAAAGTAAAAAAATGTACATGTTGTTTGTCTTCCCTTGTAAATTCTCCACTATTTTTCTTATCTTTTTGTATTATAAGTAGCCTAATTTATTTCATTTTATTTTCCTTTTATTTTTTCCCCATTCTCTACAATAACTTCTATTCTACCACCAACTCCCATTCCACCCCACATTCTTCATCTAACCTCCATTCAACTCCACCAATAATCTAACCTCCATTCATCTCCACCATCTTTCTAACCTCCCTTTCTCTTCTTCTTTATAATCATCTCTACATTCTCATTTTTGCCCATCCACCATTCTTATAGAATAAGGAGAGAGCTTGGAATGTTTTGTTGGTGACAGCGGTGAAGCGTCTTCCTCAAGCGACGACCTCCTTCAGGTGAGATCCGCGGAGCTCCGCCCCGCGTCACGAGTTCTCCATCGAGCTCGCATAGCCTCTTCGATTTTATTTCGCCATTCGGATTGAGGCGACAACAGGAGTTCAGCGTAGCTGCTGCGCTAATTCGACGAAGATTCAGGTAAGTATCTCCTTTTATTTTTCTTGTTATTTTATTTTATCTAATAGTTTGTTCCATTGTTGTCTCATCATTTCCGTATTTTTTTTACATTACCACCACAACCATCATATCATCTCTTATCATTTCCATCACCACCTTCCCCGCCACATTTTTTTATCTTTCATTTCACCACCATCATATCATTTACATCACCATATCATCATCATCAAACCACTACTCTATTTGTATTTGTTCATATTACCCATTGTTTTTTTGTTTACGTTTTAAAGAAAATAAACAAAATTTAAAAAATAAAACAAAAAAAGAAGTTTCTTTATTACATCAGTAAAAAAATTATTCAAAAAAAATAAAAAAATAAAAAATAAAATAGGAAGAGCCAGCAGACGCAGACAGCCGCCCGCCGCCCCTCCCCCATTTCTCTGCGGCCAGCACCACGCCGCCGAGGCCGGAGCTGCTCACCAGCTCACGGCCGCACGAGCGCGGTGTCGCGTGCCCCCGTGCCTGCCTTCCCAGTGGCACCGCCAGCAACTGCCGCCGCCCCACGACCCCTCGTGCCTCTCCAGCCCTCGACTCCAACCGCTCCCACCACGGCGATCAGCCGCCGCCTCCGCCAAGCTTCCCGCACCGCCGCGCCCCCACGAGTCACCGCCGGCACCATTCCCCTTTGGGTTCTTCTCCTTGAGCCCACGAAGAAGAAGGTCGAATATTTTTTTTATTTTGTAAAAATTGTACCTTTATCTTTTCATGTTATCATAATTGCATAATAGTCCTTGTATATATTTTGCATTGTAATTCCAGTTTCTCTTTTTGCAAAGACACCCTGTGTTCATACTTTGATTTGGACATCAATATTGCATCTTTTTATTCAATGAAAAATGTGTTCATGTTGAGCAACTAGTTGTCTAAATTTTGACTATTTATTTGTAATTTTGTGAGTCATGGGTAATTAATTAAAAATAGTTAACTGAAATTCTGTATATTTTACCCAATCTGGACTCTTAAATTTATATCTCACAAATAGTTGCTCTGAAAATTCCACAAAAATTATATATGATGCCTTGATATTTGAACTTACTGTCCACATTTCATCTAAAATGGAGATGTCTTGTGCCTGAAATAAATTGTAGAGTGTTTTTAGTATTTGATTTTTAATTAAATCCACGTATATCCTTTTTACGAAATTTCAAGTCTCCTATATGCCACATGAAAATACCTTTCTGAGATAATTCACAGTCTAATTAATTTGACAATATGGATTTATTAGAAATTATTTACTCACTGTCACTCTATTTTCACTAAAAAATCCATAAAAAAATTCATAACTTGTCAAAAAATTCCAAAAGAATTATTGTAGCTTCCTTGCATCATGTTTATTTTCCAGTAATTTTTTAATAATTTTATCTTACTGTTTGTGTGATAAATTGCGAAAAATCCATAAAAAGTGTGCATTTTTCATTGTTGCATTTTAAACCTAAAAAATACAAAAAAATGTGTTTTGTGTTCCCCACTGGATTAGGACTTTAGGAAAAATATAATTTGACTGAATTGGATTAATTTAATATTAAAATTAATTGGCCTTGTTGTATACTTTCTTAGTGTCGTAATTCAACCGCATCTTGCATTGGCATTTCTTTTTGTATTAAAAAAAACCAAAAAAAAATACGCATTGGAAATCTAGACCTAAATTTTCAAATTAAACCCAAGTTGTTCCTTTGCCTCCCTGAGTTCGACCCCTAACTTGCCTGTGATATAAATTAAAGTCGAGACACTCTTCACGGAGATCTTCTCTCGGTTCTGACCGAATCGCTAAGTACACGTGCTACAACGTGACCAAATTAAAAATCATATTTAGCGACTCGTCACCAGTCACGTGAGGTGACGTAGCCGAGACTGAAGTGCAAATATAGAAAGTTACTGGGCCTACTTGCAATTATTACAAAAACTTTTTGAACTGGAAATTAAAGTTTTAGGACTAGAAATTAAATACAAAAAGAGCTAGGGTTAACAGTGCAAAATACCCATGCCTTGCGCGGGAGCGGACGTCGGAGATGAGTTCACTTGACACGTGGCGCTCCCTGGTGGCGCGATGACAGTTCGCCTGTCAACGGCCATGATTAGATCATCGATGAAGATCTGACGGCTACTGCTCACGACCATCCAACGACGAGGAGTGAATCTGGTACGCGCTCGTGATCGGACGGCCAGCGAGGACGGTGGAAGAACACGGCCTGGGGGTTGCTTCGAGCGACGATCGTGGCCGATTCTGGTGTCCTCTGGCCCTAGGATCAAGGCAAAACGATCCTGGGGCCCTTCCGCGTCGAATGGGGATCTCAGGCGATCCTGAGATGGCGAGGAGCGTCGGGACGACGGAGACGAACTGGGCGGCTGCTCCCTGGAATGTTGAGGCTCGATAGAGCCTTCTCCTTGGCTCTAACCTGCAGGGTTTGTCGCGCAAAAACTAGGCAAAGCTACTGGCGTCCACAGATGATGCAACGGAGGTGAGTGGTGGCTCGGGCGTAGAGCTTCGGCGAACGACGGAGAAGAGAGCTCGTTCGCTCGATCTGGGCGAGATCGAGGGTGATGGAGGGTGAAAGCAGAGCGACGGAGTGAAGGGAAAGAGGATGGAGGCGACATGTGGTCGGGTTGATGCGTGGAACTATCGGAAACGGCGGGCGGAGCTCAGCTCCGTCGTTGGTTCGATTGATGAAATCACGGCGAAGAACTTAGTCGAATACGAAACTGCTACTAAGCTAAACTACACTAAGCTAGAGCTACAAGAAAAGGGAAAGAGAAGGGGGTGAGGCTCACTAGAGACGACGGAGAGAACTTGCGGCGGAGCTCCGGCGAGGGACTGGATCTACTTCGATTCGACAACCAATGGCGCAAACCCAAGCTCGAATCGCCTCCTGTTGTCACCAGGAATGCAATGGACTAGGGGTTTACGGGCGAAATTGTCGGAAGAAGGATCAAACTTCCAATGGAAGTCGAGGGTAGCTTTTGAAGAGTTGACGAAGTGGCGTCAAAAGTCGATGAAGATGGACCGAATCGTGGGTCCAATCCCCGATGTAAGATAAGGGCGTGATTCATGGGTCTTTGAGCGAGAAGTTTGCAGGTCTCAACCTCAATTGGTGAAAGATAAGACCTCGAAAAATCCATGAAGAAGAGACAAAATGACTCTCTGACAGGTCTAAGGGAGGAGGTCAGACAGTTGACCGAGGTCAACTGTCAGACCAACCTGGTTGGTCCACGTGGACCAACCAGGAAAAATCCCCTAAAATTATTTCAAAAATCGTTTAAAAATAGAAAATGGATTAATTAAATTGTGGTTATAAAATAAAAAAGGTTTATTATTTTATAAATTATTTTATTATGATTTTTAATTTTTTTTATGACGTATATTATTATAACTTACCTTTATACCCCTTATAGGTACAATACCTATATATTTTTTTAATTGATTTTTATTTTATGTATTTTAATTTCTTTAATTATGTTTATTATTTTATAAAATTATAAAATACTTTTATGCACTTAAATATATTTTTATTTGATTTTTCTGAGGTATTTTATACACTTAAAAAATAAAAGTGTTAAAACTATAGGTATAGATACTGGTGTTATACCTATGAATTCTATTTACAAGTATTTTTATTTTGACTTTCATTTGTATTTTATTCTGATTTTAATATACAAAATTATTACAAATAATATTTACAAAATTATAAAAACATAAAAATATAAAAATAATTAATAAATAATAAAATGAATACTTTAATCTGTACAAGTATACAATGAGGGTCCAAAACTCAACTTTTAAACCGTAGCTCCACCAAATGCGAAACCACTGCCATTATATAGCTTATTTTAAACTATATACAATTAAAGGTGAGTTTGATGCATTTGGAGTTTTTATTTGTGAGATACGGGTCTGGGAAGTTGGGATTCTGGAAACTTATTTAGACGTTAACTTTTTATCTGTATATTTTTTTTTGAGTGAAATTAATTTTGTATTTTTATTTATTTAATTATCTACAACTTTTATGTACAAAGTTTCTTTATTTGAGGTATAAAAAGTAGAACCAAAAATATGTCCCAAAATGAATAAAGAATGGATAAAATAAAAGGGAATTTTTAGCTGTATTTTGGCCCTTATCTCCCCCCTACTTTTTTCCTTGTCGACCTAGTCATCAAGATGCCTAGGTCTCGGGGTTTCGGGTCATAAAATATTTACAATATTTTATTTTTTTTCTTTTCTTTTCTTTATTCTATAATTTTGGCTTTAAAAACACATTTTATACAATATTTACACACATATGCATGAACGATAAAATGCATGAATTAATGCTATTTACAGGCATTTGCTAGGGTTTTTGAGGCCAAGATGATAGAATAAAGATGATAAAATGTGGATTCATCATCCCCCTATACTTTACCTTTGCTAGTCCCTAGCAAACACTTATGCAATAATTGCAAAAAGAAAAAGAAGAACTTGGATTTAGTTTAATTATCAAACTTGTCTTCACAAAATCAACGTTTGGAGCTTAAGTCGGACCTTTGGAATTTTAGTGCAGGCGGAACCTTAATGAGAACTGAATTTGAAATCCAACAGTCATTGAGAATCCCAAAACTCGATCCAAGTCTCCTCAATAGCCAGGTCAGAAATATTTCAACTCATACGCAATCTCTTATGACTACGAATCTGACTCGTACAGTGTAAGTGATGGTGGCTCTCCCCAACTAAAATGGCAAGGAAACTGACCTCTCCAGTACGACAACCCAATGATTCCCCAATCCAATAACTCCATCCTCGAGGAGCGGGGTATTCCCTTCTAAGTTCAAGTGGCAACCAGCTCAAGAGGAGGGGTGAAGAGAAGAATGGACGGTAGCCAGTGTAGCTACCTATCCTAGGATGCAAGACCAGGGTACTCAAGTCATCCAGCTGCAGGCTCACATGATATGACTTTGGAACTCAAGCTTGCTTATTGACTTTACGACATTTGTACATACTTGCAGGCTTTTTATTTTTGTACATGCCTGAACACAATTTTTTTTATACTATATACAACAGCATTTACATAAGGAGTTTTTCCTCTTGAACCAGTAGACTATCCCTCTTTTGAAGCTTTATCACAACCCACAACCTCATGTCTTTAGACTTCCTAATCACTGGACGGGTTGGGGTGCACTTCCCTCCCTAGAGGAGGACAAATGTTTCCACTTGTGTGCGTCTCATACCGGCAAATCCAATCCCCTCACCACTCTAACTGAGTTGAGCCATGTGCAAGGTGCAGGTGTCCAAGTTAGGTCATTATCAACAAGAGCCGTGCGTGTGCTCCGAAAAACTCTACTTAGGCAGTCAAGAATCCATTGAACCAAGTCCCGTAATCCTCAAAGAATTAAGTCAACTAGACCTGAAGTACCTCAAATCCAGTTCCTATAAGGTTCCTGTTATTAGGTAGATTTTAAGGTCCAATCAAGCTCCAATCTCCGGATTTTATTCGGACTTGTTCAACTATAAAACTCAATCCTAAAAATGCGAATGCTATGCAATGCTATGCAGAAAATATTTTTGTGATGCAATTTTCAAGGATTTTGAACTTTTTATGGATTTTTGAAAAGATCATGATGATGCATATGCAGATGCAATTTTTTTTGTATTTTTTCAAAAATATTTTTCAAATGTTTTTGGATTTTAGTTTTGTAAATGTTTTTGGGATTTTTGAAAACAAAAAGTTTTGGCTAAAATCTAGGTTAAAAAATATGTACACAGGAGTGCTTCTGATATATACAAGAAGTGGATTTTAAGAATTTTACAGGGTAAGTGGTCAATTTTATACAAATATATAAGGGATTTTGGTGAGATGTATGTATTCCTCAAACTTACTTGACACAGGTTTTTCAAACAATTTTTGAAAGCTATAGTCCAAAATAATTTTTACAAACATTTTACAAACATGTACACACATTTGAAAATCATTTTGCAAAAGTTTTCAGAATAGTATGTATAGGTTTTTCAAAACATTTTTGCAACCATTTTTCAAACTATTTGCAAATCATTTTTCAAATATTTTATTTCACACAAAGAAAATAGATTTTGCAAAACCACACATTTTACACAGGTTGAAAACATGTAACAAAATATTTTCAAAATAGTTTTCAATAGATTTTCACAAAGATTTTCAAACTATTTTTCAAACATTTTGCAAAAAACATTTTCACCTAATTTATTAATCAGTAAATACAGAAAGAATCTGAGGAACAAAACACCTTTTTATTAAGGGTTTTTAATGAATTTTAAGGAATTTTTAGCCATATTATTAGGAAAACACGAAAGTACGAGTTATGGCTAAAGTATATACGCAGTATATACGACCCCCCTATACTTAGCTTGAGCCATGTCCTCATAGATCATAGAGAAAGCGAAGACGTTACTCATACTGAGTATAAGAACATTTAAAGAATAAAGGAATATAGAGATGAATGAACGAATGAGAAGTTGACCGTCCCCCTATACTTAGGATCAAATAATCCTAAGTATAGCAGGCTGTACACAAAGCAGGGAGGGTCAAGGGTGGGAATGAACAGATCGTACTCGGATTGTCTCCCCCTATACTTAGGGTAAGATATCCCTAAGTATAGACAAGAAGAGGAGACAATGGAGAGGATCGAAAAGAATAGAAGAAACTCTGGGTGCACACCCCCCTATACTTAGGACAAAGTACGTCCTAAGTATAGAAGACTGTCTACAAGGGGGCGACACTTTTTGGATACATACAGAAGATAGAAAAGGAAAAGAAGAAAAGAAGAAAAGAAGAAAAGAAGAAAATGAGATGAAAGTGGAAATGAACAACTCAGGATGCGCATCCCCCTATACTTAGGATAAAGTACATCCTAAGTGTAGCAATGATGAAAGGGATATCATCAAGTAGGTAGAAGGGGATAAAAGAAATTGAAAAGAAGAAAAGAAGAAAAAGAAGAAAAGAAGAAAAGTCATTCAAAAATGTTTTGCTGTGCTTGGCCTTCCTCTGCCTCTTTGGAAATATCCAGCTCATCCTTGTAGATTACTTGAATCGAATCAACGACAACCATGAATGTATCATGTTCAAGGTATGGATTCAGAAGCTGTCCATTGACTACGAATGGTTGTGCGTCAGCTGACAAATTGGATATCAATACACTTCCGTTGTCACGCACCTACCTAACTATAAACGGCCCAGTCCATTTACTCTTCAATTTGCCTGGAAAGATCTTTAATTTTGCATCAAACAACCATACCTTTTGACCTAGATCGAAGGACTTGCGGCGGATATGCTTGACATGCCATGTTTTGACCTTCTCCTTGTACATCAGGCTGTTGTCATATGCGTAATTTCTGAATTCCAATAATCTGTTCAGATCCAGTTTTCTGTTCTTTCCTGCTTGCTTGGAGTCCAAATTACAGATGTTAATGGCCCATAAGGATTTGTGAATTAGTTCGATGGACAGATGACATGGCTTGCCATACACAAGGCGGTAGGGAGACATTCCCAAGGGTGACTTGTACGCTGTTCTATAAGCCCAAAGAACGGAATCAAGCAGCTGAGATCAATTCTTGCAATCTGGACGCACAAGCTTCTGTAAAATTGTCTTGATCTCCCTATTTGAACATTTAGCTAAGCCATTGGACTGCGGGTGGTAGGGTGAAGCAACACGATGTTCAATGTAGAATTCTTAGGTCAACTTCTTCACCTCTCTGTTTATGAAATGACTGCCCCCGTCAGATATGAGGATCTTGGGAATCCCGAACCGTGCTATGATGTGATCTCTCAAGAATCGACAGACAGTCCTATTGTTGGCGGTTCGGGTGGGAATAGCCTCCACCCATCGACTTACATAATCGATAGCCAACAGAATATATTCATAGCACTGGTTGTTGGGAAACAGGTCCATGAAGTCGATGCCCTATGCGTCGAAGACGTCTGAGATCTGAATGTATTTCAGAGGCATCATGTCTCTCATTCCTATGGTTCCGCCCATCTTCTGACAGTCAGTGCAGCCTTTGACATAATCATCTGCATCTTTGAATAATGAAGGCCACCGTAGGCCACTTTGAAGAACCTTTGCTGCCGTACGTTTGCCTGAATGATGTCCTCCAGAATCTTGGTCATGACATAAAGCGAGGACACTTGGAACTTCCTCCTGAGGAATGCACCTTCTCCAGATACAATCTGCTCCCTCACGAAATAAATATGGGTCCTCCCACTGGTAGAAATGGATTTTTGACAAGAATCTGTCTATTTTCAACTTAGGCTAGTCCTGTGGGATTTTCTTGGTCAACAGATAATTCACAATGTCCGCATACCAAGGAAGCGAGGTGATAGACAGAATTGCCTCGTCTGGAAAGATCTCTATGATCGGCTGCAGGTTCAGCTCAGGAGATTCCGGCTCAGGAAGTCTTGACAGATGATCGGCCACCACATTCTTTACCCAGGTTTATCATTGATTTCCAAGTCAAATTCCTGGAGGAGAAGGATCCACCGGATGAGACGTGGTTTGGCATCCTTCTTCTGTTGTAAGTACCGAATGGCC
>JAZKJV010005861.1:0-40659 GCA_037367405.1 Ottelia alismoides | reverse complement strand
TTTTTATCCTTCCAACTTTGACGATCTGTTCCTGTCAAACTCCTTTTACTTGTTCCGTTTTCATAGTGAAAACTTGTATCATAATTCATTACACTTGCATCATCCTCTTGCATAATGAATGATTGAGGATACATTTTCAACCATTGAGAAAGTGTCGTTTGTGTGCTGTGTATTTCGGCAAGAGTTGAGCCTTTAAGCTCACCGGTAATGGCTTCGCCAGTACTTTGTCTCCACCAACTTTTGGTGCTTGCATCTTCTATCATTGCATTAAAATGATCCATGCCGACTAATCTAAATTGCTCTACTTTACCGTTAATTGTTGGATCAAAGACCCGTCCCGTGCGGCAAACAGTACAATATGTGATTAACAGAGACTTATTATTAAGCGTGTCATATACAAAATGGTGATACCCTAAAAATTGTATTGGATACGCTTTGGCTATACCATTATCAACAACACCGATGACTAATCTGTTTGTGTCAACACTATTGTTTTGAGCAGTTGCCAATATTATTTTTTGAGGTTGTGTGAAAATCCTATCGGCTGTCATAACAAAATTTACCATATACACTATGGCTGATAATATAACTAATGGGATAGCTAGTAACCATTTCTTTTTCCATTGTGCCTTAAATAATCCCAATAATAGTGTGGTAGAGAATATGCTGCGAAACACCCAGCGCCAGCTATACAAAAAATAGGCGAGATCAATCGTTTCTGATTCTTGGCTGCCGGGAAGGGGCATGATAAAATAGACATTCGCTATTTCGAATACTATAAGTGCTATAACGCTGAGGTAAAATATTTTTTCATTTTTGTTTATTGTTGAAGTAATAAAATAATTGTTAATACAACATATGCAATCTGAAAATTAACAAAAAGGAAGAATGACTAACAAAGAAGTGAAGGAGAAACAGTACAAGGTATATCATATAAAATTTAAGTATATCGGTAATTTTTGCAACCGGATATTTCATAAGTACAATTCACTGTTCCAAACTATTCACTTTTATGACCTTTTTTGAGATCTTTGACAATTAAGTATAGCGTTACAATAAAAGTAATAAGAAATACCGTGTCTAATACAGGTTTTTCAAAACGTACTGTTTGGAAGTCAAAATGTTTAAATAATGTTGCTCCAAGGATGAAAGCAATAATAAGTAATATAAAATTTATATTTTTTTTCTTTTCCATAGTCTCTAGTATTTAATGATAGTATCAATGAGCTTACCTATGAGAATTGCCGTTAGTGTAAATGTCACCATTCCTAAAAGATAGGCAAAAATGCTTTAAGATACGCTAAAAATTTATTATTTTCAAAGAAATTACCAACAGCCCATGATGTATATACAAAACCTACGATTCCGGCATATTGCATAATCTTCATATGTGTTATACCTTGGACAATACCGAATACAGTATAAATAAGCATTGTTATTCCCATAACAAAGCATAAGAGAATAAGAATTTCAAAGAAGTTGAACATCTTCTTTTTTAAAAAAAAGTTTTGTCCACATTGCAATAAAAATTCCCATGAGTATATTAGCATAACCATAATGCCCCTGAATCCATGTAAATATAGCAGTTGTGGCTGATTCTTTGTTGCCAAAGTATGAGACATAACTATCTTCAAAATGAAAAAAGTTATTAGATATGGCATAGAGTAATGATGTCACGATGATAAAAATAATCGGTTTAACAAGGCGACTTCTATTCTCAGAAAGATAATGTCGTATATTATGTCCGGGTTTTGTCAGAAGTTCTTTAATCGTATAAAAGAGACCATGCTCAAAATGAAGAAGATGTTCTATTTCATGTTTGATATAATGACCGTCAATCCTTGGTAGTTTTGTCGGTTGTCCACAGTTTGGACAAAAGTTGAGATTTGCTTCAGTATGACAGTTCTTACAGTTCATCAATGGTTTCGAAAATAGTATGAAATGTTATGCCGGAGAGTTAGTACCCACTGGTCATCAGAATGAAAGTCGATTGCTGACCCGGACACACCAATCAGAGAAGCATGACCAAACACTGATAGTAATGCACCATATTCATGCAAAGGATGGAATGTCTTATCTTGAACCGATTTACTTCTGTGACCCCAAATCGGGGTCTGTTCTCCAAAACTACAAAACTTTAGCTATACAAACAAAGTAGTGAGTGCTGTCAACACAAAAGAAATGAAAAAAGAAAGATGAATGTAAGGGAAGCAGGGGAGTAGCGCATGGAGGTAGCACACAATTTGGTGTACGTTTCATAAATCTTTGTCTCTGCAATGCCACAATGTCACCCATCGCTTTCAGGGAGTGAATCTATGAAATATTTTTCCATTATATTTCCATGCACCGTTTTCATGTGTACCAAGCCAAATATTACCAATAGTATCCGTATAAATATAAAATAAATGGATATTATTACCATTTTCCTGAACGGCGTGATGTGTCACTCTGCTACCATCATAGTACCATACACCATCACGGTAGGTAGCTATCCATAGAGCATTACTGTAATCTCGGGTAATAGATAAATATTCTTTCAAATCCCCGTCTTTTTTATTATCTAAGCTACCAATATTTTCAAGGCGTTCATAGAATTTTTCCCCTTTTGAAACCGGCATGTCAAGAATTTTATAACGATATTCTGAATTAAACCAGAAATATCCGTCTTTATCTTCTACGATTGAGCGCACACCATTTGCAGGACCATCGTGCAGTTCTGTGACATCAGACTCGGAAATCCAGTCAAATGATTTCCCATTATATCTGAGTGCTCCCAGCAATGCTGTGCCAAACCAAATATTTCCTTTACTATCCTTGTAAATACAATATATGGCATAAGGGTCAGATGCTTTCGGATGTTGCGACAGATATTCTTCGCCGATGCTACATTGGGGAATTTTAAGGGCATGAAGTGATTTCCCATCATACCGATATATAAAACCGGGTTTGGGACTTTTGAACCAAAGATCATTATGTCGAAGTTTCCATTGCGAATCCTGCAATAAACTTTCTTGAATCTTTATTATACGATTGCTGTCATATTGACAAAGTCCTGCATTGGTATTGATAAATATATTGCCATTGCTATCTTCTTTAATTTCCTCAACTCTATTGCTCGGTAAACCATCTTTTATTGTGTAGTGCACTATTGATTTACCATTAAATTTATAAAGACCTGTTTCCCAACTGCCAAACCAATAGATATTTTTGCTGTCGTGATACACGACCATGATATTATTGCCGAGTTGAGTTACGGTATCGCCAAAAAAGTGTGAAGTCTTAGCAGGAGATTTCATCATTGTATGTTCACGGCTTGCTTCGTGGCAGCATGTCAAGAGAATGGTGCAGATAAACACAGGTAATAGCATATTTTTTATCCGTATTTTTTTATTAAAAAACTCTGGTAAATCCATTTCCGTTAAATGTATAAACACCTCTGTCTCCTGAAGCGAAAAGCAGGTTGCCTTTTTTATCTTCATATATATCCCAAATATGGTATGTGCTTAATGATGCGTCAAGGGGAAAGTTCTGTAATTTTTGCCGTCGAATCGCCAGATACCTGTGTCGCGGTCACCGAACCAGATATTACCTTTTGAATCTTCTTTTATGGCAAATACATGCATTAAAGTTCCGGGAGGTGATTTAACAGAAAATATTTCCCCATTAATGACATGATATTTTTCAGAAAAATGATATATCGAATCATTTTCTTTTAATTGTACTCCTGTGCCATTATTGCCTATCCATAATCTGCCGTGTGAGTCTTCTGCTATGCTTCGCACGTGCATATACTTCGATTTTCCGTCAAAATTCACAGTACTGTCATTGATGTAATAAGTAGTGTTGCCGTCATAATAAGCAACACCGGCATAATAGGCAATCCACAAACCGCCGCGTTTACTCTTTGTAAATCCTGTAATGTCATAATTGCGAGGATCAGTATTGGGAGGAATAATAATCGGATTTTTGAGAGTATAAGGTACTCCTTTATCAATCGTGATAAGTTCATTCCGACTCGCTCCCGAGAACCATATATCCGTTTTATGTTTTGACCAGGCAGAATATCCGTTAATAGTATTAACTCCATAATCATATTGTTGAGGAAAAGAAATAAAGTTTATACCATCAAAATAACATAAGCCGCTACTTGTCCCAAACCAGATACGGCCCGTTTCATCTTCTTTGATAGAGAGTACTTGTTTACCACAGAAACCATTGTCAGTAGTAAAGTAAGTGAATGTTTTTCCATCATATCTGCATACTCCTTCTTGATCACTCCCAAACCAATAATGTCCCTTACTGTCTTGCAGAATAGAGCGGATACCTGTTGTGAATTTTAATGTGTCGCTTACCTTTGTCAACGTAGTATCGTTTTTTTCTCTTTGATTGTGCAAATTAGTATGATCAACACAAGAAAGACTCAATATCATAGTGGTGATAAAATACAGTATTTTCATATTTTTGTCGCTTCTCTCTTTCTTCTGTCCGTTTCATTGATGTTCCAATTGCCATTTTACATTTTTCAGTGCTGACTTAGTGCAAAATGTCTGATATGGAACAGAAAAAATAGGACCAAGTATTTTTGTTAATATATTCCCCGGAGAGGAATAGGTCTGTATTGTAAAAATAAGTTTATTATCAATGTGCTCGACAGTAAATGTCGAAATTCCTTTTTCTACATGACCTTCAAGTGTTTCATAACTAAACCCTTTTTTGTGTGGTTGGTCAATAATTTCATTCACTCTAACCCCAAAGATAATTTTCTGTGAAAAAATTTTCGTCGGTGGTATAAAAACTTGTTGTACTATTGTGTCGCCAATCCTCATTTTTCTCTTCTCATCTGCCCACTGACTTATAAAAGTCATAATTTTATCAGGAAATATGTGATAATCGAAGAGAAAGTCAAGATTTATTTGATCTATGCTTTTTGCTGTTTTGATTTCAATTGTTGAAATCTTTTCTATCAGACGAGTCTTTGTATAGTCCATAACTCTCTTTGTCTTCAATAAGTCAAGGTGTTGTTTGAACATATTTTTTCGGTCTGTTAGATAAATCTTCATTGTTTGTGTTGACTTTGTTAAGGGTATGAGAAAATGTGCGGTATATATGCAAGTATTTACGCTTTCATATATGAGACATATCCACCATTTGTTTGCTCGAAACTACAAAACTTTCTCAAGACAAGCAAATTACATATGGAGGAATGTATTGCGGAAGAATGCTGTGATTTTTCAATGCACCGTACACTAGGTCAGACACAGCAAAAAAATGAAAGATAAGTTCTTTTTTAGGTTAAAAATTGTTGCCAAAAGTTAAAAATCTGTTGTTACGACCTTGAGTAGTTTGGGAAATAGTTTATTTCTTAATTAAGGTAAATATTCCGCATCCGTAGTGGCAGCCGAAATCTGAATTGACATCATTGTCGTTCAGGGCAACATTTTCAAAAAAGTCTCCATTGTCATTGACATATGAAAACGAGGTAATGTCAAATTGTTTTGATAAGATACTTATCAGGTAAGCGACAGAAAAAACACGGTGAGCATTAAATTCGACTCTTTGAGGACCGATAGGAACCGAGAAATAGAAGCATCCGCCCGTTTGCAATATTTGGGTAATATTATCAAGTGCTTTGAGATACCCCCAATAGTCAACAGGGTCATTATATCTGCCAAGTCCAAAATGTTCTATCGCATGTAATGAAGAAATTGAATCACAATACTGAATCATATCTTTGGGAAGCTCCATCAAATCAGCTTGCCGAAAGTGAATATTCTTTACATTACTTTTGATGTCACGTATATCTAATAATTCTATTTCCCGAAAAGAAGCCACATGAGCAACAAATCCATCAGTTCGTGAACCTATATCAACATGTTTGACAGGATTGGCTTCATGAATTAACCGTGCAACATATAAATCCTGGTGAAAATAATGACCTGACATCACGCCGCCTTGGTCATGTTTATCTGTCAGAATAGGATAGAAATTACCGATACTAAAGGTTTGATCTGTTCCCATTTGTCGTTTATACTCTTCAAAATCATCATCAAACCAAGTGCGCTTTTTTCTTTTTATGGATCTGAGCAGTTTTTTGAGGGTACGCTCTATTTTTTTTAGAAATAATTTCATAATGTCCTTACTGTGGTATTGATATGATTATTGTCTGTGTTTAGAATATAAAGTTGTTAGTGAATCATAACTTTGATATAAGCAGGTAAGCGATGTAAATACTAAGTCTCTTCCTATGTAAAAGCAGACCGTACTTTTGCACTTGCTATGACTTGGCTCGACTCTATAACTTTGACAGTTGAAGGTTGTTCAAATATAAATTCTTTTAAGGACTTTACTAATGAATCAAATTCCGGTTCTGTCGCCACAATTACGTTATTTCTTTTAATTTTATCTTTTACACCTTTTGTATCACTTTTGTCAAGTGTAATTAAAAAACTTAATGCTTTTCCTTCCACCTTAAAATCTTTATCAAGTACTTTTTTATTTTCCATGTTATAAGTAAAGATATTACCCAGAAATATCTTGATTTTTCCTGCTTGTTCGTCACTCATTCTTTTGTTTCTAAAATTTAGGTTATGATCACTTGTTTGACCATTAAATTTAGTCTCACCAGACTAATAATCTTCAAGTTGATTAATGTCAATTAGACCAAAATATTATAATTCTATATTTTCATTTCTCAATATTTATTTTGATGTCATCACTAAAATCCTGCACACGATGTATAAAAGCCGGAAGGGAACTTTGTTACTTCTCATCTTGCGTAAGGCACCTTTCCTTTCCTCAAAACTACAAAACCTTGACAATAAAGACAAATCTGAAATCCTACTCTTTCATGACAGTATATCATGCTTTAGAATGATATGGCATATACTTTTGTGCTCTCTTGTCGGTACGGCATATCACAAAGGCATGGTTGATCGTATTGATGTTTGGTCACCTTTATTGAGTTCTGCTACTCCTTGGGTGGGGAAAAGCACTCATCAATCTTGGGAATAGACTGCCACAGAGTGCGGTAGTGTTGCGGATTGTGTCCCTTGTCATTGTCTCTTATGAATGGTTCCTCCGCTATGTTGTGACTGCGCCAATGTCGGCATCTGAAGAAAGGAAGAATGGCATAAATGAAATGGAACAATACTTTGTACGTCAATTGCGCGTTTTAAGACTAAACCGTTATTTATTAACACATGGTTGTGATCGTATGAGTGAACAAGAGCATAAACAAAAGCAACGCCGCAATGTTGGCGATAAAATGAAAGATTTATATAATACGTATGTAAGAAACGAAGAGATGGCAGAACACGAAACCCCCAAAACAGAACAGATGGCAACAGAGCCTGCCGAGCAAGAGGTATCGAGCGCGGAGAATATCAGCGATGATACGGTGGCACGTTTAACCAAAGAGCGCGATGATTTGCGTGAACAATTGGTGCGTCAGGTAGCAGAATTAGACAATTATCGTCGTCGTTCCCTGAAAGAAAAAGAGGAATTGCGCGAATATGCCAATCAGCATTTATTGCTCAAGATGCTGCCAATTATTGATGATTTGCATGCTGCATTGGACATTGCCGCCAAGGGCAATCATGATGCCGTTGCTTTTCAAAAAGGTGTGGAGATGATCTATCATAAAGCTGTGAAGATATTTGAAGAAGCAGGTGTGCGCGTCATAGAAGATGCTGTGGGTCAGCCCTTCAATGTGGAAGTCCATGAAGCATTAGCCCAATTACCATCGGAATTACCGGAAGGCCATGTGTCTCAGTTGGTACAACGTGGGTATTATCTGCGTGAAAAAGTGTTGCGCCATGCAAAGGTTATCACCTCCGCAGGCTCATAATATCATATACCGTTCATTGGTTTTGTCAACTATGAAATAAATAATTATGGAAAAAAGAGACTATTATGAGGTATTGTCGGTTGCAAAGACTGCCGGTACTGATGAGATAAAATCAGCCTACCGCAAATTGGCTTTGCAATATCACCCCGACAGAAATCAGGGCAATCCCGAAGCGGAAGAAAAATTCAAAGAGGCGACGGAAGCATATGAGGTATTGAGCGATCCGGATAAGCGAGCACGCTATGACCGCTATGGTCATCAAGCTATGCGCGGCGGACAGGATTTCCATCAATATCAGAATGTGCAGGATATTTTCAGTCAATTCGGTGATTTTTTCGGTGGTTCTATTTTCGATCAGTTCTTTGGCGGCGGCGGTGGCAGACCACGCCAACGTTCCATGGGCGAACCGGGCAGTGATATCAAACTAAAAATGCCTTTGACGCTTGAGGAAATAGCGACGGGAACGGAAAAGAAAATTAAACTGAAAAAATGGGTAACATGTACCACATGCACGGGAAGCGGTGCCCAAGCCGGCTCCGGTTATGCAACATGTTCGGCATGTAATGGCTCCGGTGAAGTGCGCCAGGTTTCACGTTCGGTGTTCGGACAATTTGTGAATATTGCTCCATGCGCCAATTGTGGCGGCACGGGAAAAGTAATCAAAGATCAATGCACAACATGTTCGGGTGAAGGCAGAGTAAAAGATGAAGAAACAATCTCTGTCAGCATTCCGGCAGGTGTAAGCTCGGGCAATTATATTCCATTGCAGGGCAAAGGTAATGCAGGCAGACGCGGCGGTGCTGCCGGTGATGTGATTGTGATTATGGAAGAACAACCGCATAATCACTTTACACGTGAAAATGATGATATTCACTATGAATTATCCATCAGTTTTCCTGAAGCAGCATTGGGTACGGATGTGGAAGTGCCTACATTAACCGGAACGGCACATGTAAAAATTGAGCCGGGTACACAACCGGGTACGGTTATTCGTGTACGAGATAAAGGTATTAAACATTTGAATGGTCACGGCAAAGGTGATTTATTGGTCACTGCCACAGTCTATGTGCCAACGACATTATCATCAAAAGAAAAAACGGTTATAAAAGAATTACAGGCAATGGAAAATATCCATCCGAAACGTTCGGGTAAAGGACATGAAGAAAAATCCAAAGATTTTTTGACCGTGTGAAGGAAGCATTTTCCTAATACTGTACAAAGAATGGCAGCGAGTACTATGTTTGCTTACAGATAATACACATATGCAGCCGCTGTTTTTTTAGAAATAATTGACTAATAGTGAGATACAGTAACACCTTGTACGTTGATGTGATGTATGACATATTCTACAAAGTTTTCCCAACCGAGAGTGGGTGTTTTGGGCGGTAGCGTTTGGCGAAAACCTCGTTGGACACCCACAGACCGTAGTACAGATGATCGCAATACAGCCAATGGCGTCGATGCCTTGGCTTTTGCTTTTCAAGGAGAATTTATTGATTATACCCATGTCACCAAAGCCGATATATCCCGATTTGATGTCATATTTGCCAATGCTAATCGTATCCCCCGTGCATTTTTACATAAACAACTAGAATTATTGGAACATGTACCATCGTCGGTAAAGTGGATTGCAATTGTCGAGGGGAATGCAAATGAGTATTTACCGCCCGATGCCGAGTATAAACAAGTGTTAGATGCTGCGAACCTTGTGAATGTTATTAATGCTCACAGCGCGCCATTTTTTCGACGGCTTACCAAGACACCAATCACTACCGTCGGATTACCGTATCCCGTTGATGGAGCTTCCACGTATGCAACACCGTATCATCAACGTCGCCGTGAGATATGTCTTTGTCCGCTCTTATTAAAAAGAATGAATGAAGTCATGGTAGCGCGTGAACTTGCCATGCCTTATTATGGCTTTTCGCAAGTAATGTTACGGCGATTAAACAGAGTTGTCAGTAATTGGAAACATTTCGGTTCAATTCATGATAAAGATATTACCATTAAACGTACCCATGCAGCGTACAATGATCCGCAATTAACGGTATATCATGAAAAAAATATTGTGGATTATTTCCGTTTTAACGGCGCAGCCATGCTATGGATAAATTTAGATGATCGTTATACATGGGGACGTTATGTTCTGGACGCGGCAGCATTACGTATGCCTATTATTACGACGGAATCCACCGTTCACGGGCAAACATTATTTCCCCGAAACGACAATTCGTCATCATTTTGATCTTGATGCTGCTGTGGAAATCGGAAAAAGATTATTGCACGATAATGAGTTTTATATCAATTGCGCTGAAAATGCTTTTGCTCAGTTGCAGCAATTTTCATTCGATGCGGTACAACAAAAATTTCTGGATATATTTTGTGAGTTGTAACAGCAATGGTACCTTTAGTCAGCATTATTATTCCCACATATAACCGTTCTGAAATAGTACCGGAAACTTTGGACAGTGTTGCCGCACAGACGATGCAAAATTTTGAAGTGATTGTATGTGATGACGGCTCAACGGATGATATGGAATCCATAGTAAAAAACTATGATAAACGTTTTCGGATATTACGCTTACAACATAAAGGACTTCCTGCCATTGCCCGTAATGCAGGTATTATATCGGCACGCGGTCAATTTCTGGCATTTTTAGATTCTGACGATGTATGGATGCCTGAAAAATTAGAAAAACAATTATTATTTGCAAAGCGATTTCCGGATTTAGGTCTTATTGGTACAAATGCTTACTTTATGCGTGGCAAAGAAAAAACTGAGGAATTATATTTTGAATCATCAACAACATTCCACACAAATATTATAGAAGAGCTGTTGTTTAGAAATCTTTTTATTTGTTCTTCTGTCCTTGTAAAAGCGCATTTAATAAACAAAACAGGGCTTTTTTGTGAAGAACATATATTAAAAGCTGTTGAAGACTATGATTTGTGGATGCGTTTTGCCGCAATTGCAGATTGTGGATATATGGCTGAACCATTGCTTTGGTATAGAACGAATCAACAAGAGTCAATAAGTAAAAATAATAATGGATTGCCTCTTGCTAAAGCACATAGCGCGGCAGTGCAAAGAACAGAAAAGTTTACAAAAAATATTCTCTCAGTGTCTCGAAAAAAATAATCATTAAAGCTCGTAGAAATTATATGAAAGATATAATACGATCTTCCGGTTTTTTGCGTCACTTCCATATTATTGTTTGGTAATACGCGATACTGTTGCCATGCGATTCTTGTAATTTTATAGTATAATGTCTATGAATATTCTCCATACCGTCGAATTTTATCATCCGTCCAAAGGAGGATCGCAAGAAGTAATCAAGCAGATTTCTGAACGAATGGTTCAGAAAGGACATTCTGTGACGGTAGCAACGAGCTATGATCCTCAACGCAAATCATTGTCGCATAATGGTGTGACAATAGAGCAATTTCATATTACAGGAAATATGGTGCGGGGTTTAAAGGAAGAAAAAACAGGTGAAATCGAACGGTATAGAAATTTTATTCTCAATGGTCAATTTGATGTGATGATGAATTATGCAGCACAACAATGGACTTTTGATACGCTGCTGCCTATTATTGATAATATCAGATTTCCGCAGATACTTGCGCCATGCGGATTTTCATGGCTCCGAGATACTCATTACAGAGAATACTATGCAACATTACCGACATACCTGAGACAGTGTTCCGGACATATTTTACATTCTTCTTCCTATCAGGACAGTGAGTTTTACAAAAACAATGCGATTCCATTTACGGTTATACCCAATGGTGCGGCGTCAGAGGAATTTCAAGAAATTGATGCACAAGCGTCAGCAGTATTTCGTAAAAAATATAAAATACCATCTGATGTTCCTTTGCTAATTACTATAGGAAGTCATACAGGATTGAAGGGGCATCGTTTAGTCATTGAGGCATTCCGCAGAGCAAATATTGGTAAAGCTGTGTTACTTGTTATTGGCAATACGCTCGACAAACATAATTGTTTGTGGGACTGTCGGCGGCGTGCATGGCGAACAATACTGTCAAGTTATGGACAAAAAAAAGTACATATTCTGGATATACCAAGGCAGGAAACAATCCAAGCACTCAAAGCAGCCGATCTTTTTGTTTTCGGCTCAAATATTGAATGTTCACCCATCGTGATATTTGAAGCAATAGCAGCGGGAACGCCGTTTATTGCAACCGATGTCGGTAATTGTCGGGAAATTGCCGAGTGGACGCATAATGCAGGTATAATTGTTGAAGGTCAAAAAAATGACCATGGCTTATTCTTTGCTTCGCGTGCTGATTTTGCAAGAGCCATAGAATCTATGCTCTCGAATACTGAATATTTACAACAATTGTCAACACAGGCACGGGCAGCTTGGCAACAGCATTTTACATGGGAAATAATAGCCGATACATATGAACAATTCTATGATGACATTATCCAATCACATACACGATAAAAAAAAGAATATACGCATACTCTATGTCGGTATGAAATATGAATACGGCAAAAGAGAATTGGGGTATAGTTTTGAGCATAATAATTTTTTTGATTTTCTGTCAAAAGCCGGCTTTGAAATACTGTATTTTGATTTTATGTCATTAATGCAAACCCACGGTAAAGATACAATGAATGCGATGCTAGTGGATGTCGTGGAAAGAGAACAGCCCGACTTTGCTTTTTTTATGTTATTTCAAGACCAAATTGAGCGTGCAACAATTGAGAAAATTTCTACTATAGGGAAGACCATAACTCTCAATTGGTTTTGCGATGATCATTGGAGATTTCACGATTTTTCTCAATATTATGCTCCGGCATTTCATTATGTGACGACAACATCTGTTGCAGCATTAGCGCATTATGATGCAATCGGCTATAAGAATGTCATTAAAACACAATGGGCATGCAATCACTTTTTATACAGACCTTCCCATAATGATGATTACAGGCATAATGTTTCTTTTGTGGGACAGCCGCATGGGACACGACGTGATATTATACAATCTTTGGAATTATCGGGTATTACCGTGACGAAGTATGGAGCAGGATGGCATGAAGCATCACGCATTTCTCAACAACAGATGATAGAGGTTTTTTCGTCAAGCAATATTAATATCAATTTATCGAATGCGTCAGTGCAGCAGCGAACATTTCTTCGTCGTCTGAAAAAAATACCAGACAATTTGTTCCTTTTCGTTTATGGCGCCATACCCTTGATGTTGATGCGGAAGGACAACAGATTAAAGGAAGAAATTTTGAAGTACCCGCCTGCGGAGGATTTTTACTGACCGGCAATGCAGATAATTTATCAGAGTATTATCATGATAAAAAAGAAATTGTTATTTTTCACAGTATGAAAGAATTACGCGATCTCATCCGCTATTATTTACGGCATGATGATGAACGGCAGCAAATTGCACTGCAAGGATATAAACGTACAATGCAAGAGCATACATATGCCCATCGTTTTGCTCATATATTCAGCATCATTGGTATAAATGATTATGCACATTATTCTTCAATGATGGAACAACAACAATCTATTGTTACGGATATTGTATGAGTAATCCAACTGTCAGCGTAGTCATGTCTGTATATATACCGGAGTCCTCACAAAGGTACGATGATACTATCCGATATTTACATCAAGCCGTCGAGAGTATTCTTCAGCAGACATATACCGATTTTGAATATATCATTGTTAATGACGGTTCTTCACATCATGTGGCAAGTATTCTGAATGATTATGCACTACGGGACAAACGTATTTCTATAATTCACCAAGAAAATTGTGGTTTGATTGCATCATTGAATAAAGGAATTCACCAAGCGCGCGGCATATATATTGCCCGTATGGATGCTGATGATATTTCCTTACCTCACAGGTTTGAGCATCAAGTTACGTATTTACAGACATATCCGCGTGTCGCTCTTTATGGATCTGCAATAGAATTTATTGACGGCAATAATGCTGTTCTTTCACATTTTTTCTACCCAACAACACATGCTGAATTACGCACAAAAATTATGCAGTCGAATTATTTTGCGCATTCAAGTATTATGATGCGTGCATCTGTTTTTCATGAGGTTGGCGGATACTCCTCATTGTACGTGCATGCGGAGGATTATGAGTTATGGTTGCGCATTGCTCAACACCATAATATTGCTAATTCTGAAGATGTTTTATTGCAGTATAGAGTTCATGAAAATAATGTATCATGGAGAAATGCCGAACAACAGGCACTCTCTGTGATAGCTGCCCAGCTTACTCATACATATCATCGCATTATTGCTCCGGAAAAAGATATTTTACTCAAGAACGGTGTAGAAAAAATTCATATTGAAATGTCAGTAATGAATATTTTTATCTATTGGTTAAGAATGGTACGGCGGATGGGGTCGCACACTGAAGCAGAGTCTGTAATTCACGAAGTCAAACGCTGGTCATCCAATCGTACATTGGAACGAAGAATACGTGCGAAATTATATCGTGAAATATCTTTGTCTTATTTCTCTTGTGCCTCTTATATATATGGAATGGCATTTTTTGCTAAAGCACTCTTTATACGGTATAAGTAATATGTCAAATATTATGTTCTCTCTTGTGATTCCCGCCTATAATTATGGTATGTATATTCGTGATACCATTGAGAGTATTCAAGCGCAGTCATATACTGATTGGGAGTGTATAATTATCAATGACGGCTCCACTGATAATACGGATGAGATTGTGAGGGATTGTATTACTGATGATAGTCGTTTTAGATATATATCACAAGATAATGCCGGATTAGTCGCAGTAAGAAATAAAGGTATAATGCTGGCATGTGGAGAATATATCGTTATTGTGGATGCTGATGATATACTACGTGAACATCATTTGGAGATACTATTTGATTGTATTCGCCTGTCGCAAGCTGATGTTGCGTATGTCAATACGCAGTGGTGGTGGGAATTCCCTGCATATTGTACATTGTCACCTTCACCTTTTCGTATGCCGGAAATTTCAGGACATATTGACAGTGGTACTATGTATCGTCGTTTATTCTTTGACAGCACACAAATGACTATGCATTCAGCTGCTTTTCGTAAAGATTCCGCAATAGCATGTGGTTTATTTATTGAAAATAAAGGTGCCGGATATGAGGATAATGAATTTTGGATACGTATGGCACGCTATGGGTGTATGTTTTATTATCAACAAAGAGAATATGCTCTTTATCGGCAACATGATACATCCATTGTACATTCAAAAAAAATGTTTTTGGAAGGACGATTAACAGAAATTGAAATTCTGCGTCAACAATTCGATCCCCGCTTTATTACTCACGAGGAATTATCTCACAGAATCGCGGAAATATACAGATCTGTAATGAGAGATTTGTTGCGTGCAAAAGAATACAAGCACGCTAAGGATGTATGCTCGCAATATTTTACGGAGACAGCAAAGTATTCTTTAGGTGGCATAATTCGCGTACTCTTGTTTCGGATACGAATTTTATTTCATTTGTAGGGACTGCTTTTAGAGAGTACATTTGTTATTGAAACAAAAATTCATCCATACACAGTCCCAAAACTAATGTGACCTGTTTATCAATATTTATCACTCATCGTGTCTTCGATTTTTTTTACGGAAAATAAAGGAAACGGGCACACCTTCGAGTGGCACATGTTTACGCAGACAACGTTCCAAAAATCGTTTATAGGAATCGGGAATATCTTCCGGATGATTGCTGAAAAATGCAAAAACAGGCGGAGCAGTATTCGTTTGAGTAATATAATTGATGCGTAAGCTATTACCGCGTATTGCCGGTGGAGGTGTTCTGTCAATATCTTCTAAGAGAGCATCATTCAAAAATGCCGTTGTACTCCGGTGTAAGCGGCGTTGCTGAATTTCTTTTGCCATTTCGATGATTTTAGTCAATCGCTGTTTTGTGTGTGCAGAAATATAGACGATGGGTATATAATCGTAGGTACGCAATTCTTCATGAACTGTACGTGTAAAGTTCGCTGCTGTATTGGTTTCTTTTTCTATCAGATCCCATTTATTGACGGCAATGATAATACCTTTTCTTGCCGTGACGGCATCGCTGATAATTCGTTTATCTTGTAATTCCAGACCACGAGTTGCATCAAGAACTACAACGACAATATCGCTTCGTTCAATAGCTCTGCCTGTACGCATGGTACTGTACATTTCAAGATTTTCATCAATTTTACTTTTTTTGCGAAGACCAGCTGTATCAATCAGAACAATTTCTTCGCCATAATATTTAAGAACACTGTCAATGGCATCACGAGTGGTGCCTGCTATATCGGTAACAATAGAACGTTCTTTACCGAGTAATGCATTTGTAATAGAAGATTTCCCTACATTAGGACGTCCCACAAGCGCAATTTTCAGTCTTGTGTCTTCGGGTTCATGAACATTAGGCGCTAAATCTTTAATCACCTCATCAAGGAAATCACCTGTACTTCTGCCATTAAGTCCCGATATAGCAAATGGCTCACCCAGACCTAATTGATAAAATTCATGTGAAGCTAAGTCTAATGATGGATTATCACATTTATTGACGGCTAAAGTGACGCGTTTTTTTGTGCGCCGTAAAATGGAGGCAATATCACGATCAGTGGCAGTGACGCCGTCTTTGGCATCACACACAAAGACAATAGAGTCTGCTTCTTCTATAGCCATGTGGGCTTGCTCACGGATGGCTTTTTCTATGACATCATCAGAACGAGGTACAATACCGCCGGTATCAATAATGGTGAAGCGTCGTCCATTCCATTCTGCATCAGAGTAAATACGATCTCTTGTTACACCGGGAGTGTCTTCTACAATAGCTTCCCGACGCTGAATTATTCGATTAAATAGTGTAGATTTTCCTACATTCGGACGACCGACTACGGCAACTAAATACATAATGTTTTATTTTGGTAAAGAGTAATGTGTTTATTTTTTCATGCGACGATAACGTTCGCGATATTTCGCAGCAAGACGTGTGTGGCGATTTTCGAGTGAGATTTTTTTTCCTTGTATAAATGCAAGCTCAACATTATTGGTTAAGCCGTCTATGGCATTACCAGTTGAAACAAATAAGGAGGCATCTTTGCCGACATCCAATGATCCGAGTGCATTTTGTACACCGAATATGGTTGCCGGATACAGGGTTAATCCTTTCAAAGCATTTTCTTCCGATAAACCAAATGCGACTGCGGTGCCTGCTTGAAATGCGACATTTCTTTGTTGCCATGAGCCACCGTCCGAAAAGGCGAATATTACATTTTTTTCTGCAAGTTTTTTAGGAAGTAAAAATTGTTCATCATATCCGTCTTCATCCCGCGCCGGTAAACTATGAGTGCGTGGTATAATGACTGCAATGCCTGCTTCACGTAATTCATCGGCACAACGCCATGCATCAAAAGCGCCGACAAGAACTGTTTTGAGTCCGAATTTTTTTGTGAATGCTATGACTTCAAGAATTTGGCGGTATTCGCCGGCATCAATGAAGATATTCATACCGTTTTCAAAAAGGGGGCGCATTGCCTCCATACGAATATCTTTTTCGGTAATCAGTCCATTTTTTGCCATGTGTGAATACATTTGTGCCTGTGTAAAAAGAGCATAGAGTTTATCAATATTTTCTTGATTCTCTTTTCTTTGAACATCGGCGGGCTTATTCATCCACCAAGCATTAATCACTCCGACATTGGGGAAATTGACACAAATGCCGGATCTTGGTACAATTGCCATATCTTCTTTATTCCACCCATCCAATGCCATCAATGATGCTGTGCCGCTGACCGTGCCGCCCTGAGGTGCAATATTGGCAAACAATATACCATTGGAACGAATGGTTGGAATAATTTTCGCTTTCAGGATTAAATGCCGTATATGCTTTCGCATTTGGGTTGATGGTGCCTGTTTCTGCTTGATCACGTGTTGCTCGTACAAGTTCAATTTCAACAAGCCCTGTGGTGGCATATGGAGCGAAAAAGCCGGGATAAATATTTTTACCGCTGCAATCAATAACTTCCGCTTGCGCCGGGATGGATACTTGCTTACCTATTGCTGTGATTTTTCCTTTGTCAAAGACAATCGTTCCGCCCTCAATGATACCCTGAGTGATGGTATAGAGGCGAGCATTAGTCAATGCTATGGGTCTGTTCTGTGGAGCTGCCGGTATCTCATCATGCGCATGTGCTATGGCTGATATACCATAAAGCATTATTGCCCAGATGTACAGAGTAAGTAGCCTTGTCATGTATTTGTTCTCCGAAAAAATATGTAAATCTTTCTTATGTAAGGGTATATGTATAAAGTGAGATGCCCCTTGACGTCACCACTCGTCAAGGGGCACTCCCCTTCTCACCTTTTCACCACCACAACGAAAGTTGTTTCTGAAAGTAGTAATATGTCTTGTTATGATAAACTTACATTTCAAAAATAAAACAAGTAGGTCTTCTTTGCAACTGTTTTATGAAAAAATTTTAAAAAAACTATGAGTGAGTACCGTTTTTATCACAGAGAGTGTTTGCCATTCAGCTTCAGAGACATTCTTAAAGTATGGATAAGCATTGTGCCATACAACCATGGAATAAAGAGTGTGAATGAAAAAGTCACAGGTGTGCCCATGATAGCATCTGCAAATATGATAAGAGGGAACAGATGTGGAAATCAGATAAAGAAAATACGGTATAAGAAAGAAAATTTTGACAGAAACGGAAAAGTCCGTATATTGCAGACAAAGTACTCCGAAATCCAATATTCAATACATTATGGTACTCTCAAAAGCGTGCATATACGGGATACAAGCAGCCATCTATGTTGCTTCGGTCAAAGGCGAGGGCTTTGTTTCTATCCAAGAGGTATCTGAAAAGTTAAATATATCGTTTCACTTTCTCACGAAGGTGTTGCAGCAGTTGACGCAAGCGGGAATCTTACATTCGTATCGAGGTCCTAAAGGCGGTGTGGCTTTAGCTAAAGCCAGCGAGCACATTACACTCTATAATGTTATTGCGGCTATTGACGGTACCGATATCTTCACCGAGTGTATGCTTGGTTTACCGGGATGTGGAATTGCCACGCCTTGTCCGGCACATGATTCATGGAGTGAAATGCGTTCCAAGCTATTTACCATTTGTCATAGAACAACATTGCGTGAGCTGGCTGAAAAAGCAAATCAATATAATGTACGACTTGCCAATCTGCCTTTAACAATATAAGTTTATCCTTTTTTTTATATTAATTTAAGACAAAATAGGGCGAAATCTTAATTAGTAAAGTATGAAACACACACCTTCCATAGAACAGCTTCATTGCGCTCATTGCGGTGAGCAATGTGATGATGAGATTATGTTTGACGATAAGCCATTCTGTTGTGACGGATGTAAAACAGTCTATTCTATACTTCATGATAATGGCTTGTGCGATTATTATCATTATGATGATCATACGCTTACTTCACTTAAGAATATTTCCCATCGTAAAGAAAGATTTGCCTACCTCGAAGAAGAAGAAGTACAAAGCAGATTACTTGACTTTCGGTCGGAAACACTGTGTCGAGGTCGCTTTATTTTACCTCAAATTCATTGTGCTTCATGCTTATGGCTTTTAGAAAAACTCAATCGAATTAATATTGGAATTATACGGTCAACGGTTGATTTTACGCGTAAAGAAGTATCGTTTGAATTTAATCCCTCGTTGACATCATTGAGGTCCATCGTAGAATTGCTCACAGCATTAGGATATGAGCCAACAATTACATTAGATAAAAACACGAAACCTGTTCATAATGCAAAAAAATCATTATATCTGAAATTAGGTCTTGCCGGATTTGCAACAGGAAATATCATGCTCTTTAGCATGCCGGAATATCTGGATACAACAGACGTTCTGACAACGGAATACGGACTTATTTTCAGTGTGCTAAATATTGCTCTTGCCACACCGGTATTGTTATATTCAGCAAGTGATTATTTTAAAAATGCTTATAGAGCACTCACCACGCGATCTATGAGTTTGGATGTCCCTCTTGCCCTCGGTATTTTTACATTGTATGTGCGGAGTATGCTCGACATACTCATGAATCACAGTCCGGGATTTATGGATTCATTTTCCGGACTGGTATTTTTGCTTCTTATCGGTAAATTAGTCCAGCAACGCACGATTGACGCATTTTCATTTGAGAGAAACTATGCGTCATATTTACCACTTTCGGTACAAGTATTAGAAGCCGGTACTGAAAAATCACGTTCTGTGACTGCTTTACAGATAGGTGATTGTATCAGAATTCGTCACAGAGAAATAGTCCCCACCGATAGTATTCTGTTGAGTAGTGTAGGTCATGTGGATTATAGCTTTGTGACCGGTGAAACAGCACCTGTTGAGCTTGTTAAAGGTGCTAAAGTATATGCAGGAGGAAGAATTATTGGTAATTCAGTAGAATTATCTGTTCAAAAAGAAGTTTCACGCAGTTATTTAACGCAATTATGGAATAATGATATTTTCAAAAAGCAGAAAGACCGTGCATTCCATACTATTTCTGCTCGTTTCGGTTTATGGTTTACGGCATTTGTTATTGTCTTTTCGATTGGTGCAGCGGCTATGTATTTGCCTAATTATCACATGGCTGCGGATGTGTTCACTGCTATACTTATTATTGCCTGTCCATGTGCATTATCACTTGCAGCTCCGTTTGCATTAAATACAGCGCTGCGTATGATGGCACGTAAAAAATTATTCTTAAAAAATACGGATATTGTCCTTGATATGGCTGCTGCAGACACGGTTGTATTCGATAAAACGGGAACATTGACAAAGACCGAAGCCGACGATGTACAATTTCATGGTAGAGAATTACAAGAGATTCATGCAATATATATATCGTCATTGGCAAAACACTCTTCTCACCCGCTTGCTCTTGCCATCTATCGTTCATTACATATTGATGCTGCCGGTATTATGCCGGATGAATTTTCGGAAACAGTAGGTGAAGGTATTGCTGCGCGTTATGATGATGTTAATATCCGTTTTGGGTCATACAGCTTTGTTAATAATACCGAGCAACAACACAGTGCGCAAGAAATTGAGCAAAGTACGGTACATATTTCTATTAATGATACATATTTCGGGTACTTTGCTGTTCATAATTCATTTCGCAATGGTATTGAGCAAATTCTTATGGTTATGAATAATGACTATAATGTGCATATAGTATCGGGCGACTCGCCCAAAGACGCTACGCATCTTAAAAAATATATTCCTGATGTAACGATGCGTTTTCGTCAAAAACCTGAAGATAAAATGCAGTATATACAAGAATTATCTCAATCGCATAGCGTAGTGATGGTCGGTGACGGGCTTAACGATGCCGCGGCATTACAGGCAAGTGCCGTGGGGATTGCCATCACAGAAAATACGGCGGCATTTACGCCGGCATGCGATGCCATATTATCTGCTGACAATTTATCGCATCTTCCTGTATTCCTTGACTATGCGCGTTATACAAAACGAACGATTATCCGCGCATTTATTATTTCCGTTTTCTATAATATCTTAGGTCTTTGGTTAGCTGCAACTGCGCAATTAACGCCATTGATTACGGCAATACTCATGCCTGTGAGTTCATTATCAATAGTAGCATTTGTTGTCTGGAGTTTACAATTAGAAGCTAAAAAAAGGAGATTAGAATGAGTATAATTTTTCTACTGATATCTTTCAGTATTCTTGTTGCGGGCGGCTTTTTATTCGCGTTTTTTAAAGCGGTACGCAGTGGTCAATTTGACGATATGGAAACACCGGCGATGCGTATATATCTTGACGAAGAACCAAAGTTTCATAAATAAGTAAACCCTTAATTATCATAGTGGTGTATTTGTATAATTTTTTTGGAGGATTTCCATGCAAAACAGTCATCTCGAACGATTTGAATACGACAATGCGATCGTTCGGAATTTCTCGGTGGCAACAGTTATCTGGGGCATAGTCGGCTTTCTTGTCGGTATAATTATTGCCTTAAAATTAGTGTTCCCCGATTTTCTGGGCTTTATTCCTGAATTATCCTATGGTCGTCTGCGTCCTTTGCATACAAACGCGGTTATCTTTGCTTTTGCAGGTAATGTTATGTTTGCAGGTATTTATTATTCATTGCAACGTTTATGTAAAAGCCGCATGTTCAGTGATATGCTGAGCAAAATTCATTTTTGGGGCTGGCAAACAATTATTGTTTCGGCTGCGCTCACATTACCATTCGGTATAACAACGAGTAAAGAATATGCCGAATTAGAATGGCCCATTGACATAGCAATTGCACTTATTTGGGTTGCTTTTGGTGTAAATATGATGGGAACAATATGGAAACGTCGAGAAAAACATATGTACGTTGCCATTTGGTTCTATATCGCAACATTCTTAACTGTTGCATTATTGCATATTGTTAATTCTTTTGAACTACCCGTAACATTCCTCAAAAGTTATTCATTTTATGCCGGTGTGCAGGATGCTCTTGTGCAGTGGTGGTATGGTCATAATGCTGTTGCATTTTTCCTTACAACCCCATTTTTGGGATTGATGTATTACTTTATTCCCAAAATAGCTGAACGTCCGGTGTATTCTTATAAATTATCTATTGTACACTTTTGGGCATTAATTTTCTTATACATTTGGGCAGGACCGCACCATTTATTATATACGGCATTACCCGATTGGGCGCAATCACTCGGTACTGTATTTTCGGTGATGCTTATTGCTCCATCGTGGGGAGGCATGATTAATGGTTTATTAACATTACGTGGTGCATGGGATAAAGTACGTGAAGAACCGGCATTAAAATTTTAGTGGTGGGAGTTACCGCATACGGTATGTCCACATTTGAAGGACCAATGATGTCCTTAAAAAATATTAATGCCCTTACCCATTATACTGATTATATTATTGGTCATGTTCATCTTGGTGCTCTTGCATGGAATGGCGGTATCGGTTTTGCGGTACTGTATTATATGTTCCCCAAAATGTATCGCACGCAATTATTCTCGAAAAAAACTTGCTAATATTCATTTCTGGATTGCGACACTCGGCATTATGTTCTATGCTATTCCAATGTACTGGGGCGGTATTACACAAAGTTTAATGTGGAAAGAATTTACTGCTGACGGTGTTTTACGGTATGCGAATTTCCTTGAAACCGTGACGCAATTAATGCCCATGTATGCTATTCGCGCTATTGGCGGTACTTTCTATTTGATCGGTGCATTAGTCGGTGGTTATAATTTATATAAAACGGCAAAAAGTGGTTTACTTGTTCGCAATGAAGAAGCATTTGCAGCACCATTAGCCAAAGCAGCTCCAACCCATGCTGAAGGATGGCATCGTGTTTTGGAAAGAATGCCTTTGCGCTTTTCTGTTTGGACAGTTGTTGCTGTTATTATTGGTGGTGTGGTTGAATTTGTACCCACATGGTTAGTAAAAGAAAATATTCCGACAATTTCCAGTGTAAAACCTTATACGCCACTTGAAATAGAAGGACGCGATTTATATATACGCGAAGGATGTGTGGGATGTCATTCTCAAATGATTCGTCCTTTCCGTTCGGAAACAGAACGTTATGGTGAATATTCTAAGGTCGGAGAATTTGTCTATGATCATCCGTTTTTATGGGGTTCAAAACGTACGGGACCGGATTTGCATCGCATTGGCGGTAAATATCCTGACTCGTGGCATTATATGCACATGAAAGATCCGCAATCAACATCGCCGAAATCTATTATGCCCGCATATCCCTGGATGTATGAAAAAGCAATAGATTATTCTCATCTTGAAGGAAAAATTATTACACTGAGAAAATTAGGTGTTCCATATCCTGAAGGGTTTGAAAAACAAGCAGAAGCAGATGCTAAAGCACAGGCAGAAAAAATTGCTCAAAATTTACAGACAAGTAAATTTGATGTAACTGCCGATAAAGAAATTATTGCAATGATAGCATATTTGCAACGCCTTGGTACAGATATAAAAGTAAAACCAACGGCTCAGAAATAAGATTCATTATATAAGAGAATAATCATGAAAAGTAATGTATTACAAGCAATAGCAGGTATAGAAATTTTTCCTGTGATTTCCCTTATCATCTTTGTTGCGGTATTTACAACAATGTTTGTTTGGGTTATCAAAATGGATAAAAAACGTACAAATTCAATGGCGGAAATTCCTTTGCAAGATGGAAGCCGTGACGAAATCTTTAATCGAAATTTGTAAAATATACGAGGAGAATCACAATGGCACAAGATCGAAAAGACGAGTTGCTTGACCATGATGCAGACGGGATTCAAGAATACGATAACAGTTTGCCCCGTTGGTGGTTATATGGTTTTTATTTTACCATCATTTTTTCCATTGCATATATGGTGCATTATCATGTTGCAGGTACCGAAAGTTAATGTCGGCAGAATATGAAGAGGAAGTACAAGCCGCAGCTTCGACAAAAAAAATGGCTGAAGCAAATGCACCGAAAAAAGAATTGCCAACATCACCGTTGACCGATGCGGCAAGTCTTGCAAAAGGACAGGAAATATTTGAAAGCGCCAATAGCTTGTGTTCAACATGTCATCGTACAGACTTAGGTGGGCAAGTTGGTCCGAATTTAACTGATGAATATTGGATTCATGGTTGTGATTTACAGACAATTATGAAAAATATTACAACAGGATTTCCGGAAAAAGGTATGCTGCCGTATGGTTCAACAAATAAATTAACAGATGAGCAGTTGTTACAAGTAGCAAGTTATGTCCTTTCTAAACAAGGTTCCAATCCTCCGGATCCTAAACCGATAGAACCGGAACGTGAGGTAAAATGCGGTGCAAATGCAACAACAGAACAAAATGCCGTAGCAACAACGGATACAGCTACAAAAGAACATTGATATAAGTTTTATACATATTCACCACACTCCGAGAAACGCATCCTAAGCCGGAGGATTGAAAAGGAATCCTCCGGCAAGGTGCGCAGAAAATAAAAATACTCGGAGAAAAACACTGCCCGTATGTTCCACTATTTCAACGAATATTTTTTATGGCAATCATTGATATCTCGGAAATTGAAGACCATGAATCGTTTAGGAATGAACTTGCAAGCATAGCGCACGACGGGCGTAGAAAATGGATCTATGCACGCAAGCCCTCCGGTAAATTTACAACATACAGAACATATCTCAGTTATGTATTGTTAGCATTTCTTTTTCTGGCACCCTATGTGAAAATTAATCATCATCAATTTATGCTCTTTAATATTATTGAGCGTAAGTTTGTGATATTCGGTATCCCTTTTTGGACACAAGATTTTTATCTTGCTCTGTTGTTTATTCTTTTTCTCCTTGTGACACTTGTTGTTTATACCTCCATTTTTGGAAGAATCTGGTGTGGATGGCTTTGTCCGCAAACAGTATTTATGGAAATGATATTTCGTAAAATTGAGTTTGCAATAGAAGGTAATCCCAAACAACAAATTGCTTTAGATAATGGTCCGTGGACTAAGGAAAAATTGTGGAAAAAAGGAGTAAAACACAGTGTGTTTTTTATTATTTCATTTATAATAGCAAATACATTTTTGTCTTATATTATAGGTTCTGACCAATTGTGGAAAATCATTCTCGATCCTCCTCAGCAACATCTTGTCGGACTTAGTGCAATTACCATTTTTAGTTTAGTCTTTTATGCAGTTTTTGCAAGATTTCGTGAGCAGGCATGTATTATTGTTTGTCCATACGGGCGATATCAGTCTGCATTAGTTGATGCTGATACTATAGCTGTGACATATGATTTTAAGCGTGGAGAACCGCGTGGAAAATTTACAAAAGAAGACAAACAGGCTCAACAACGCGGTGAAACTCTCAATCAAAGAGGTGATTGTATTGATTGTCATCAATGTGTTACTGTTTGTCCTACGGGTATTGATATTCGTAATGGCATACAATTGGAATGTGTGAATTGTACAGCATGTATTGATGCCTGTGATGATGTCATGACAAAAATTCAAAAACCGACAGGTCTTATTCGTTATGCTTCAAATTCATCCATAAAAGACGGTAAAAAAATCCACTTATCTACTCGCTCTAAAGCATACGGTATTGTGTGGATACTTATTATGAGTGTTTTAGTAACATTATTTATGAACAGGAAAATGTTGCACGTGTTAGTATTGCGTCAACCGGGTACAACGTTTGCCGTGATGTCACATGATAAATATGCTAATTTTTTTCATGTACAACTTCTTAATAAAAAAAATGATCCGAAGAAAGTACAACTGAGCATTGTTTCCCCGGGTAAAGGAGAACTGAAGCCATTGTCGGATCTTGTCCATATTGATGGTCAGCAAGAAAAAGAAGGAAGAATGATGCTCATTTTTCCGCAATCTTCATTATCATCATCAGGCAGCACGGATGTCATTATAGGTGTGTATGAAGATGGTCAAATAACTGACTATGTAAAAACGAAATTTATTTCTCCCAATAAATAATTGTATAACTTTTTTTCTCGGGTACAACTATGAAAATACACTGGAATTGGGGTAAAGGTATTGCAGCAGTATATATCCTTTTTGTTATAGGTACATTAAGCTTTGTTACCTTTGCTTTTACACAAAAAGTTGAGTTGGTGAGTACGGATTATTATGCGCAGGAAATTGACTATCAACATCGTATCGAACAGACAGAACGAGCTAACGGATTACATGAACACATAGATATAATATGTGATAAGGATAATCATAATGTGGAGGTAGTTTTTCCTTCAATGGCATTACCCGAAGACGGAAATATTCACTTTTATCATCCTTCGACATCATCCTTCGATCGTATTGTGCCAATAAAAAAAACAGAGAATCGGCATTATTATATTCCTACGAAGGATTATCCGCAAGGGCGGTGGAAAATAGCCATCACATGGAGTTCAGGCGGTAAAAAATATTATTATGAGCACATGGTGACTTTATGATAACGACATCATTTATATTGTCGTCAGCATTAGTGTTAGGATTTGCGGGCAGTATGCACTGTGTGGGTATGTGTGGTCCGATTGCATTGTCATTACCATCGGTATCGGTAACGCGATCGGGGTTTATTATTAGCCGGGTATTATATAATATAGGGCGTGTCACTACATACAGCATATTGGGGTTTAGCATTGGAGCAATGGGTGGCATGATTCGTATTGCAGGTTTACAGGAATGGTTATCCATTATCAGTGGTATTATGGTAATAGCTCTTGCCGTATTCCCTCGACTTTTCTCTTTTTTGGTGCCACAGGGTACGCTTTTTTCGCCTGTGAATGCTGTTAAAAAAGGATTATCCGGTTTGTTGCGACAACGCTCATATCTATCACTTTTTTTCTTGGGTGTGCTTAATGGGTTATTACCATGCGGTTTTGTTTATGTTGCCATTGCGGGTGCATTAAATGCAGAAACAATACCTGACAGTGCATTATTTATGGGGTTATTTGGAGTGGGTACTATGCCCGCTATGTTGGCTGTGTCATTATTGCCTCATTTTACACGACCTTCATTTCGAGGTATAATACAAAAAATAACTCCCGTTCTTGCTATTGCTATAGGAACTGTTTTTATTATGCGTGGCATGGGGTTAGATATTCCGTATATTAGTCCTAAATTGCAAGTAGAAAAACCGGCTGATTCTGATTGTTGCCGCCATCATAAGCATTAAATATTGTACCGTAAAAGTAAAAAAGGAATCTCATTAAATGTAAAATGAGATTCCTTTTTTTATTAAATGACTTTATAGTAGATTATTTTACAAAGAGCATTTCTCTATATGTTGGCATTGACCATAATTTGTCAGGGATAATACGTTCTAATTCATCGGCAGCGGCACGTACTTGGCTCATTGCAGGAACCACATTATCGCGCATATGGTATGCTTTGGAGTGAATGGTATCGCCGCCTAAATCGCGATTGGCTTGTTTTAATATTTCCAAGCTCTCCGATAAATCATCTGTTTTGGTGACAACCTCTTGCAATGAACGCAGAAGTGCTTTCGAAGTAATGCCTGTTTCTGCTAAATTTTCTGCAATAGCTGCCAATTCCCCAATATATTGATGTGCTGCCGGCAGAATAATGGTGGAAGCAATCCATTCGGGTTTTCGGCTTCTATGTTGATAGTTTTAAAATATTGGTCAAGTGCAATTTCATGGCGTTCCTTCAACTTCACGCTCTGAAAGAACGGCATGATCTGCAAACACTTTGATATGGATGTTTTTGAATTAATTGCTCAATCGCTTCAGAGATGTTCGACGATTAGCTAAACCTCGTTTTTGTGCTTCTTTTGCCATTTATCCTCATAGCCGTCACCATTGAATACGACACGTTTATGTTTTTTAATGGTATCCGTTAATATAGTTTTTAAAGCAGTTTCCAATGATTCTTTCTTTTTCAGACGCGCTTGTAAAGCATTGGTCATTTCATTGATGGATTGCGCCACAATGGTATTTAATACTGTTATGGGGAAGGAAACAGATTGACTGGAGCCAACGGCACGAAATTCAAATTTATTACCTGTAATGCAAACGTGACGTACGATTTCTGTCACCTGCATGACGCGGTAAATGAGGTAAAACATTGGTGCCGAGTCCGAGTAAACACCCGTTTTCGATTTTCGTAATGCTCCTTTTTCCAATTGCTCAAAAACATCCGCTAATTGATCGCCCAGGAAAATAGACATAATTGCGGGGAGGAGCTTCATTTGCGCCTAAACGATGATCATTGGCTGCCGATGCTACCGACATACGTAATAAGTCCGCATAGGTATCTACTGCTTTAATTACCGCTGTACAGAAAAAGAGAAATTGCATATTTGCATGGGGTGTATCGCCGGATCAAGTAAATTTAGTCCTGTATCAGTGCTCATAGACCAATTGACATGTTTGCCGCTGCCATTGACACCTGCAAATGGTTTTTCATGAAGTAAGCAGACTAAACCAAAGCGGCGCGCGGTATTTTTTAATACTTGCATTACTACTTGTTGGTGATCCGCCCGCAATATTGGAATTTTCAAAAATGGGGGCAAGCTCATATTGTGCAGGTGCTACCTTCTTATGACGTGTTTTAATGGGTACGCCAAGACGATACAGTTCTGTTTCAACAGCTGTCATAAATGATAAAACACGATCGGGAATCGAACCAAAATAATGGTCTTCCAATTCCTGTCCACGTGGGGGGCGTGCACCGAATAATGTTCTGCCACTCATGACTAAATCGGGTCGGCGGAAATAAAATTCTTCATCAATTAGGAAATATTCTTGCTCTGCGCCGACAGTACTGCCCACTTTATTTGCTTGTACGCCGAATATCTGCAAGGCACGCATTGCTTGTTTATTTAATGCTTCTATTGAACGTAGTAAAGGAGTTTTATAGTCAAGAGCATCGCCCGTCCATGAGGCAAAAGCTGTCGGAATAAAAAGCGTGGCACCGTTGGGAATGTTTGACGATAAATGCCGGCGAAGTAGGGTCCCATGCGGTGTAGCCACGTGCTTCAAACGTAGCGCGTAATCCTCCGCTTGGAAATGAAGATGCATCGGGTTCACCTTGAATGAGATCTTTGCCGGAAAACTCAGCGATAGCTCCGCCACCGGCATTGGGTGTAACAAAACTTTCATGTTTTTCGCTGTTGTACCTGTTAATGGTTGAAACCAATGTGTATAATGGGTTGCTCCTTTCGAAAGAGCCCATTCTTTCATGGCAAGGGCTGCTATGTCCGCAACATTGGGATCGAGAGGTACACCCCGTTCAATGGTTGCTTGCAATGATTTCCATACGGGCTTCGATAACTTCTCTCTCATTTGATCAAGTGAAGAATGTGTCCACGCCAAAAATCTGCTGAATGTCGGTAATTTTTTCAAGTTCAGGCATCATTGTACGCCAATTTTTTGCTGCTGCCAAAACATCGTAATCTGAATGATGTGTCATGGGGGAATAATCCTTTTGTGTAAGTTATTGATGAGGAATAAGATGCAAAGACATAGATTCTATATGGAAGAAAGAACAATATTGGTGGTAGTATTTTTCACACCTTCAATGCGCTGTACCATTGCCAGTAATCGTTCCAATTCAGATGTGTTGATTGTACGAATTTTCAAAATATGGGAACCATTACCTGTTATAGCATGGCATTCCATGATTTCCGGTATCATACGACATTGTGCGATAAAACCTTCATAATATGTGCTTGATTCCACAGCAACAAAGACAAAAGCCGTAATGTCAAAGCCCAGAGCTTTGTGATCGATTTTGTATAATACCCTTGAATGATATGATGTTCTTCTAATTTTTTGACATGTTCACTCACCGATGGTACCGATAATCCGGTCTTTTCGGCAAGTGCAGTCAACGGAGTACGGGCATTATGTTGAAGAGTTGAACAAATGATTTTATCGGTGTTTTTCAATTTTACAGCCCAAAATCTAAAAATTTTCAATTATTTGGGTGCAAAACTATAAAAATTTCGGAAAATAACGAACAAAACATCAATACATTACTGTTGAAGTATATAATTGGCAGGGAATAAAGCGGAGGAAAATTTTACTGAGAAGGAAAATAGGGCTATTTTTGCAATCCCATAATCAACAAGGAACCTTAGCTCAGTTGGTTCAGAGCGTTACCTTGACACGGTAGAGGTCACTGGTTCGAATCCAGTAGGGTCCACCAAGCACAAGACCCGAATGTCGGTTTCGAGATTCGGGATTTTTGTTTCTTAGCAGACAGATCAGAACCTTTCTATCGTCTATATGCAACAAAATGATAAATTTGTGCTTTGGGCAATTGATATTGTTTCACAAAAATGGACACTGAATGGAAGCGGAGAGTTACCGATCTCATTCTGAAGAAGAAACCTTTAGGTTAGGCACCGCATTCGCCGAGCGATTACGTACACAGGATGTCGTGATGTTTTTTGGTGATTTGGGTGCCGGTAAAACAGAATTCATCAAGGGGATTAGCCATTATTTTAATGTTGAAGAGATAGTTTCCAGCCCACATTTACGGTGATGAATCAATACACCGGCGAAACACCGGATGGTGAAGAAATCACCATTTACCATGTTGATCTTTATCGTATCAAGTCTGAAGAAGAGTTAAACGAAATCGGATTCAGAGATTGTATTGTATTCGGAAGACACCATTAAGTTAGTGGAATGGTCAGAAAATGCGGGGACAATAATACCTGATGTTCGCTGGACAGTTCAGATTTCTTTTGATGCGGACAATGAAAACGACCGTGTCATCGTTATCAATCATGTGGGTGAAGAAACACCCCAATATCCATCATTAGCAGCTGTTGCTTAAGTGATGAAGGTTCTCGGTAGTGTGGTGATACTTTTTTTCTATCACTATTTATGAAGAAAGGAGCCGTTCATGTACGGTAATTTATCAGTGACCGATTCCAAGCCAAAACGGAATATTCTCGAAGGTGAAGACCCCGAACGGCTTGCTGAATTCGAAGCAAAAATTCAGCGCGGTGAAAAAATTGAACCGCATGACTGGATGCCAAAAGAATATCGTCGCCAATTGATTCGCATGATAGAACAACATGCACATTCCGAAATCATAGGTGCTTTGCCGGAAGGAACATGGATTACACGTGCTCCGAGTTTTAAGCGTAAAATGGCTTTGATGGCAAAAGTACAAGATGAGTCCGGACATTGTCAACTTCTCTATAATGCCGCGGAAACACTTGGTAAATCTCGTGAAGCAATGATTAACGATTTACTTATCGGTAAATCCAAATATTCTAATGTCTTTAATTATCCTGCAAAAACATGGGCTGACACTGCTGTCATTGCATGGCTCATTGATGCTTCAGCCATTGTAAACCAAGTAGCAAATTCCAAAGGATCCTATG
The DNA here is from genome assembly GCA_037367405.1 of Ottelia alismoides. Lineage (NCBI taxonomy): Eukaryota > Viridiplantae > Streptophyta > Magnoliopsida > Alismatales > Hydrocharitaceae > Ottelia > Ottelia alismoides. The sequence continues at coordinate 8,906 of JAZKJV010005861.1, read as the reverse complement.
GTCCATATTGCCGTGCGCTTGAGCGTATTTGCCAAGAGGAGTCATTCATTTACGTTATGGATATCACAGCGTGGTAACTCTAGCAACCGGTACGCCTCTTCAAAGACAAATGGTACAGGAAGCCTTGAATCGTTGGTGGAGACCTATCATGCACTTCTTTGGTCCGCCCGATACAGTCTCAGAACATGGTGCTATCCTCATGCGATGGAAAGTAAAAATGGCTTCCAATGATGATATGCGTCAAAGTTTTCTCAAACAATACTTGCCGAAAATATTTGAATTAGGGCTGACAGTTCCTGATACCGATTTGCGCCAAGATTCTGAAACGAAGCAATGGACTATCGGTGATCCCGATTGGGATGAGTTCTTCCGTGTTATTCATGGCGATGGTCCTTGTAATGCAGAAAGACTTGCCGTTCGTCGTACTGCCGAAGAGAATGGTGCATGGGTGCGCAGAGCATTAAAGAAAAATACTCATGCTTATACAGTGCCATTATCATAAGTATATCTTCATTGTATTATGAAACAAGATCCCTTCACCTTATTGAGGTGAAGGGATTTTTTTTTTGAATAAAGTGTATGACCATATAGCTTCTGCATAGGAATGGCAATATCTTAATCACTGTTGATACATTGGTATCAATAATCATACGACTATACTCAAATGTGGAAAAATGAATATAAATCAGATATTTTCATAATACAATTGTTTACTACGAAAATAATTTCTATTCTTGTAAATTACCTATCTTTGTGTAATCGTTTCACAAAGGTGTAAAAACTATGAAACACATTCTTTTGATGCTTGCCATTATTTTTTTACTTGGTTGCGGCGGCGATGACCCCGTTAATGTGAAACTGCTTCACGTTCTGTGGCTGATTATTTGTTTGACGGACCTGTCGGTACGGAATATTGGGTGAGTGAAGAGCGTACTCTCACCGAAGCTAATGGAAAAACAGAACTAGAACTTTTACAGCGAGATACGCTTGTTTTGACTATTCTCAATCGTGCCTATAATCACCCGATTCTTGGAAACTGTCTCCAGATAACATATCATTATTCTCCATTTTATGCAATGTTTGTTGATACAGTATATTTAGCAATGAGCAATAATACCATTGTAGCTATCTCCAATACTAATACTATTCAAAAATTATTTACGGGACCAATTGAACAAGGAACTTTGCAGGATGTAGGAGAGCTGTATGAAGGTGGCGTTGGTATTTCAAAAATTCATGCACTTGATGTACCCATTACAACACAGGCAGGAAATTTTACAACAATTCATGTACGCTCTGAAATATCTTATACTAACAATAAAACAATAGAAGATACATATTTTACACCGGGTGTATTGATGTCCAAATCAGAGACTGTATATGATAGAGTAAATTTGAAAGGTGAAAAAGAATTAGAAAAGGTTACTACGGAACTGTTTCTCATTAAAAAACCGTAAATCACCCATGTTTTTTTGTTTTTTGTAATACGAGAGAACTCAGACATAATTCATACATTTTAAAGGAACCAGTACTATGAAACACATTTTTTTGATGCTTGCCATTATTTTTTTACTTGGTTGCGGCAGCGATGACCCCGTTACTGTCACAACTGCTTCACGTTCTGTGGCTGATTATATGCTTGACGGACCTGTCGGTACGGAATATTGGTATAGTCAAGTTGGAAGTAGAACAGATACGAATGGTAAGACAGAAATACTACGTCGAGACACTATGGTGTGGACAATTCTTAACCGTGCCTATAATCACCCGATTCTTGGGAATTGTATTCAAGTGAAAGAATACAGAAAATTTAGTGATAATCTTGATACTGCATATTATGCGCTAAGTAATAATACTATTGTCTATATGGATCGCAGTCCGGACATGGATAGAATATTCATAGGTCCAATCGAACAAGGAACCGTACAAAATATAGATGATAATGTTAATGCAAAAATTCATGCACTTGATGTGCCTATTACAACACCTGCCGGAAATTTTACAACCATTCATGTAAAAGCCGAAGAATCCAATAATATTAATGAACAATATACATCGAATTTTTACTTTACACCTCGGGTTCTCATCTGTAAAGTAGAACGTGTGTCCGAAAAAAGCACATCAACGGGAAAGAAAGCGTTTGAACGCTATCTTATCGAGCTTATACAGGTCAAAAAACCATAAATTTCAAAGACTATTTCCTACTCGTTGTGATGAACCTAAATTGAAATATTATTGATAAATCTGATAAAAGAAGTAAATTATGAAACACATTTTTTTGATGCTTGCCATTATCTTTTTACTTGGTTGCGGCAGCGATGACCCCGTTACTGTCACAACCGCATCACGTTCTGTGGCTGATTATATGTATGATGGACCTGTCGGTACGGAATATTGGTATAAAGGTAGAACAATATTAACAGATACGAATGATCGAACGCAAAAGATATATGAAGACACTCTCATTACAACTATTCTTAATCGTGCTTATCCTCATCCAAGTCTTGGTGCCTGCGTTCAAGTACAGGAGCGGAGAATATCTGCTCCTGAGTATGCCGATACATCATATTTTGCTTTTAATGAAAATGTTATTTCGTTTACAAATCAGAAAAATGCTGTAACGTACACGAATAGACTGCTTGTGGGACCATTGAAAAAAGGTACTTTGCAGAGTGTACCCGATGCAGATACATCCATGATACGTGAGATTAATTATCCAATGACTACTGCCGCCGGAAATTTTTCAACTGTGTATATGTGGTCAATTCAATATTATAGTAATAAGGTCAGCACAACGGAGAGAAATTTTTACTTTGCGCCAAATGCTCTTTTCTGTAAGATAGAAGTATTAAGAAAAAGACGTATGTCTTCCGGTGATGTAGTTTTACATACGCATGATATTCGAGAACTTATTGCTGTAAAGAAACCATAAAAATACAATGAGTGACACGTATGCCATATTTATTGTTCTTGCATTAGTTTCTGAAATCATTGGAACTGTTTCGGGGTTTGGTTCCTCTATATTATTTGTACCAATTGCCTCTTTATTTTTTGATTTTACCACTGTTCTTGGTATAACTGCGGTTTTTCATGTGTTCTCAAATTTATCAAAAATTGTATTATTTAAACAAGGTGTACAAAAACATATAGTTATAAAACTTGGTATTCCGGCAGTGTTATGTGTTATTGGCGGTGCTTACTGTACAAAATTCATCCCAATTACCATAATGGAGTTATTGATGAATATACTCTTGGTATTATTGTCTTTGTATTTGTTATTTCATACAAAGACCACCATAAAGCCCACTGATACTAATCTTTATATAGGAGGTGGTGTCTCAGGGTTTTTAGCAGGGTTAGTAGGTACCGGCGGTGCAATTCGCGGTCTAACCCTGACGGCATTTCATTTACCCAAAGATGTATTTATTGCTACGTCGGCATTGATTGATTTGGGTGTGGATTCGAGTCGTGCTGTTGTATATATTTCGCAAGGGTATTTTCAATCTGATTATATTATCCTTATTCCATTCTTAATTGGTATCAGTGTTGTGGGCAGTTATATCGGGAAGAAAATTCTTGCTGTGGTAAGTGAAAATCTGTTTCGCTATATCGTTCTTGTTGTTATCATTGCGACGACAATATTTCAGCTTTTTCAGTATATGTCTCACTCTCTGTGACAAACTATACCATTCAAGGATACGTACTGAAGATTCACTAATGAAATTACAAAAATTTATTACCCAATATAAAGGAAGTTCTTTTCCGGTTCTTATTGAAACCGATTCCCTGGAGAACTATGTTCTCAAAATGAGAGGTGCGGGTAATGGTCCGATGAGTCTTATTGCTGAATTTATCGCCAACAGAATTGCATCTTGTATTGGTTGGCAGGTTCCCGATGTGCGGTGGATAGAAATTCCACACAATTTCCCTTGGACATTCGGAACAGATGAGTTTGATGATATTGTACAAAAAAGTTATGGATGGAATTTAGGAATTGTCCCTATTACAGATGCTGTTCAAATTAAGCCGCAAGATCTTGGCATATTTTCACATACATTTTTTGAACAGTTATTTAGTATTGATTTATTTTTTGTGAATGTTGACCGAACTGCGGCTGCATGTAATATCCTGAAAGACAAGTATTCCAATCCATGGATAATTGACCATGGTTCATTGGGGCTGTTTCAAAATATACGTGTCACTTCAGACCATTTATTTCCTAATCATATTCTTTATTCTTTGCCCGAACTGCCAACAGTGTCGTATAATCCTGGATTACATCGAATGGATATATTCGAAAAAACAATACGAGAAATTCCACGTGATATACTTGATGATGCACATATATCGCAGTCTGAATTATTGTCTGTACTTGAGAAAAGAATATATCTTCTTCAAGATCACCATTAATTACTCATAATGACTTTTATATTTTATTATTGAACACTAAACAATAATGATTGTTGTTGTGTTGGCGTGGTGATAGTCAAAAAATAGACACCTGATGATAAATTCCCGATAGGTAAAGGAAGAGTGTAAGTGCCTGCGTTAATATAGTCATACAGTAATGTTGTTCTGTGTTCACCGATTAAGGATGTCACAGTAATTTGAGTCATTCCTGTTTCATTGGTCGTTAATCGAACAATACCTTTTTCATCGGGTGGATTAGGAAAAATACTGCTTGTAAGTTGTCCATTCGGATTATATAATCGTTTGCCGCCGGCATAGCAAATTTCTACAGGAACGGCACCTTGAATTATTGCCGGTGCATTTGTGCAATATTCGCCCCAATTAAATGAAGAAATGCGTATAAATGCTGTATCACTTTTTCCGAGCATCACAAGAAAAACGCATAGATTGAACAGTATCGCTTGATTGTAATCGCGTATCGAATTCATCTGCATCAGGCGAAATGCGTCGTAAAACAGTATTATCATATTCTACTTTCATACGATAGGGGCGTGTAGCACTTTGTATTGCATTCGGTGGATAATGCAAACGCAGCGCAACAGTGAGAGTATCGCCCGGAGCAACCGATTGTGCATTGGAAGTGACAATTAAAGAATCGGCACCGCCCTCACAAATACCTTCCCCAAAAACAGGGATGCGTATGGGGCTGCCGGTTTTATCAAAACCATATTCCAATAATGCGGTAAAGCTACCTATTGTCGTAGGATTAAAGCGTATGCGTACCTCAGCAGAGTCTTGATTTTTGAGCGTGAATTTACTTGGTGATTGAATAAAAGAAAAAGGTGAATTATTGGGATTTAATAATAATAAGCGCGGTGCGGCAAAATTGACAGAAATTGTTCCTATATTACGAATAACGGCTGTAATAACGGTATCTTTACTGTCGCCCAGAAAACGTTTACCAAAATCAATAGGCGGATGATTTTCCAAGAGAAGAGAAATTCCTTCACCATTAATTATACCCTGTGCCGTATAATCATCTTCTGTTTCTACGGTAATAATTGCTTCACGATTGCCAAGAGCAGTGGGTGAAAAATTGCATTCCAAAGCAAGTGACTCATTCGGTGTCAAAAGAAGAGACGGTGATATAATTGTTTTACTGAATTCTTGATTATTTGCACCGCTAATCGTTATCGAACGTATCCGTACCGTTACTTTTCCGGTATTTGTGATGGCATTTTCCACAAGAGAATCACGGCTGCCTGTCATAATAATAACGGAATCCATAAAAATAGAATTGACAGTAAGTTCAGGTGCAATAATTTCCCAAACATTATCAGAAATATCTGATTGCGGTGTATTTATTTTCCACAAATGGACGGTACTGTCTTTGCCGCCGGTAGCAATGGTGCCGTCTTTGCTGACAATAACCGATGTTACAGTGTGCGTATGGGTATCCAAAATACCAATAATGCCACCCGTTGGAGAGTAAAGTACGGCTTCGGCATAATTTTGTGATTGTCCATTTACTGTGCGTTGTTGTTGCAAACCACCCGTAATCATAAATTTACCTTGCGGGTCATACGCGGCAGAAAACATATTTTTTTGTGATAATATTGTTGTTTGTCTATTTGCCAGAGTGGTGAGAGAAGTATTGCCAAGATTATCGGTCACAAGCACACTTGAAGCGTCCTTAGCAATAGCTCCGCGCGCAGGTATATTTCTTTGCACAAGACGTATGCTGTCTGTATAAACATTAGTATTGCGCATAGTATAAATGGTAACAGTTTTTTGGGAAGGATTGATTGCCATGTATCGTGCTTTTGTTTCGGCAACATCATTCCATTCAATAATCCCCGGTTCATTAATGGTACGAATGGACGGCATAGAACCATTATTAAAATTTACTGTGCCTGATAATGATCCCACCGCCCCAAAAATAATTGTATCTCTCCCTAAAAAAACGGGACGACGGGCATTGGGAGATTGTAAACTAAGATTGGCTAAATAAATACCCATATTGGAATATAATTTTACTATATTTTGTGGTGAAGTGGTATAAGCAAGATGCGAGCCCGTGCCATTTATGCCGATAAAAAGTGCTTTGGCATTATTGACGATATAATTATTTACACCATTATTGACATTGTGTTGGCGCACAACGCTGTCTTCGGTAAGAATATAGAGTTTGGTATTATCCGGCGAAAAGAGAATATCTTTAACGGGTGAATTTAAGCGAATAGAAGCATAAGGTATATAGTTGTTACGCACTTGTTGTGTGACACGCATTAGACATTTATCGCTGGGTGTTGCTGGTATTTTCCAAGGATGCTGCAATCCCGTAGCCTTATCGGAAATCAGTAACCATGTTGCGCCATTATCTATGCTATAGTCTAATGTGACAGTATCTTGCGGTAAAACACCTCGCCACCGAATAATCGTATCCGTTTTCCAGAGGAATTTTTCAAATCCATTGGGATGAACGACTTGCAATGTTGGTGGTGTGGGAGGTTCTGCTGCAGATCCACCACTGAAATATCCTATTGCCTGATTACAACCTGATCCTTGCGGTATTATTTCCGCATAGGCATATTTTGTATCAGACGGAATAAATCGTACAATGATAGCAATGCTGTCTTTAGCCGGGATAGTAACCGGAAATACTGTTGGCGATATGATGGAAAATTTCCCCGGATCACTTATTGTTAATCCATTCAGAGTAATGGTATTATTTTCTGCTTTAAGATAGACGGTAGTATCTTTGGTTGCCGGATTATTCATTATACCAAAATTGGTTCCTAAAGGTGAAATATTCCACTGCGCTAATTGTGAGGGTGCAATTGTATAACGAACTGTATCTTTGAGACCTGTGGGAATATGTTCAATAATGGCTGTTCTTTGTTGTGAACATCCTGATGTTTCCCACACAAGTTCACATGGTGCATATCCTTGAATTTTTTGAACAATGCGGCGATAAATCGCTTCGGCTTGGGTAGTAGTGGTTACATTAGAAAAACCTTCACCGCCTGTCTGCTGAGCAATAAGGCGTAAATTTGCACTAAGAGGAAGGCGTAACCCGATACAAAAAATTTTTATTCCGGCATTATTTGCGGCATTGATCACATTTTGCGGATTAAAAGTACGAAAATCATTATTATCTCCATCGGTAAGAAAAATAATAGCTTTTTGGGTATGTTTACCTCGTAAAGCGATTGGTACAGCGCCGAAGCGTGTATCCAAAAATGCGGGATTATAGAGAGTTTGATAATCTAAAGTGAGTGCATCAATTGTTTGAGAAAGAAATGTTTTATCCGTAGTATAATCCGCATTAAGATATGCACGGGAATTAAATGAAGTGATGGCACATTCCGATGGCGGCATTTGAAATGCTTGAACAAATGCTTTGCCCGCTTTTTGTGCAATCGTAAGATTATTATCTCCTGTGCCAAAACGACTTCCTCCATAAAATTCCATTGAAAGAGATGCATCAAAGGTAAGGACAACCGACACAGGCAATGGCGTATTTGTCGGAGGACATGTCAATGACATGACAGTTTGCTGCGTACCTGCTTCTGTGACTCTTATATCATCCTTTGTGACCGGATTTAGGGGTATGCCATCTTTATCCAATAAAAAGAAATCTGCGGCAATTTGGGGATACGATGCCGTACTTTTAAGCGTTACCGACAGCGTTTGTGCCGATAGCACGATAGTGTTGGTAAGTAAGAAGACACAAAAGAAAAAAATACGTGCATATGTTATCATAGAAAACCTCATTCATCATAAATACTTGAGTGGTGATACAAAAAATAACACATCTTCGAGAAAAGAGTTGCACACCGATGATATGAACGAGTTGCCCGTACTTATAATTTTTTGATACAATGTTTTACTACAGCAATAAACTCTACATCAGTGTGAGGTGTGATATCAATATTGGCAAATAATGGATTTTCTGCTTGTAGAATTTTCTTTTTTCCTTGAATAAGCAGACGTTTGACGGTTAATTCACCAAAGACCTTCGCTATGACTATATGTCCGTGTTTTGGCTCGGCTTGTGTATCAACAATCAGCATGTCACCATCACAAATACCTGCATTGGTCATGGAATCGCCCACAACGGTGAGAACACACATACTCCCTTTATGTTCGACAAGTTTTTCCATGAGGTCAACCTGCTCAAATGTATCATCAACGCCGACGGGAGTTCCTGCGCTCACACGCGATGAAAGCATGGGTAAATAATAGACATTATTGGCAGTTTGTGGAATATGATTCGGTTCTTGTTCTTGTTCCAAACGGTTCAGTAATGCATGCATAGCGTCAAGATGATACCGAAGCTCTCCTGTGGTGTCTAATTTATTTTTGACCGTTGGTTGTGTCCTCTCCGATAAAGCCTCACCTTGCCCCGTAAGCATCCATGTAGCAGAAATGCCATGTGTTGTTGCCAAAAATTCAATAACTGAATGTGGGACAGAGCGTCTGCCTGATTCCCA
>JAZKJV010005860.1:0-131116 GCA_037367405.1 Ottelia alismoides | reverse complement strand
TACATTCTTATTGAGGAAGAACCGGCAGAGAAGACTGGGATCTATGCCTCCTGGAAGGTTGATGATTCATATGCCAAGGTCTGGCTCTCAGGTACGTTTTCGATGGAGATTGCTAACGATGTTCTCCATCAGCCCACCGCTATCGCTAGCCATGCACTTTTTTCCACCGCATGGGTCACTTTGAGGATACGTGCTATTCTAAGTGTAGAGATAGATAGTATTATATTGTGTACCTGTTCGTTATTTCTTTGTTTTCTCTGGACTACTCTGTACTTTACCCTTAAGGTCTCTCCCTATATAAGAGAGCCTAGGGTTACTTTGAATAATCAATCTCTCAGTTTTTCCCAACATGGTATCAGAGCCCAAGCCCTAGGGCTCCATCCCTCTCCCCACCCGCCGCCCCTCTCTCTCTCTTTCCGCCGCCGCCGCCAGCCCGGTGGTCCCCGAACGCCGCCAACCCTCCGGCGGCCTCCCAGCAGCGCCGCCAACCTTCCCGGCGGCCCCCAGCAGTGCCGCCAGCCCTCCCGGAGGCACCCAGCAACACCGCCAGCCCTCCCGGAGGCACCCAACAGTGCCGCCAGCCCTCAGTGGCACTCCATTCCCGCCGCCAGCCCCTAGGCGGCTTCCTAGTCTAGCCGCCATCACCACCCGGCGGCCGTAGCCGAGCTTCCGGCGTGCCCTAGCCGATACTCGGCAGTCCAGTACTCGTCTTTTCCTCCGGAAAGATGGATTTGAGTGCGTAACGTCTACATACGCACTCGAATCCTATGCAGCCTGTGTAGACATCTATCACTTTGTCTACAAACCCTAGTTCTTCTCCAGTGGCACTATGTCAGAGTCGAAGGTTGATATGCCCTCCATAGGGCATTCAAAGGTCCTGCGCCAATAGTCAAGATGGACGGGTCGAACTACGAGATCTGGGCGATGCAGTTCATTAGCCTTATGCAGTCGAATGGTAAGAAGCATATTCTTACCGAGGATGAGCCAGCAGAAAAGACGGGGATATATGCCTCGTGGGAGGCTGGTGACGCCTATGCAAAGGTCTGGTTGTCAGGTACATTGACGATGGAGATTGCCAACGATGTCCTCCATCAGCCCACTGCCAAGGCGATGTGGGATATCCTTGCTGCTACATATTCGCAGGTGTGAAATGAGACCAAGATGTTACAGCTTCAGCATGACATATTCACGATGAAGCAGAGCGGCAGACCTCTTCACTCATTATATACATCCCTGAGAGGGATGTTTGAGAAGTTATACAGCACTATCCCGCTCACAGCGACTCCTGAACAGCAAAAGACATTTCGGAATGCCACCATGGTGGGCGTTCTACTTGCGGCTCTTGATCCTGAATATGACGCCGGCCCGTTCTCAGATCTTAGCCGATGCAGTTATTCCTCCAGTGGAGGATGTTTACAGGAGACTCAGTCGCATTACAGTCTCTTCCAGTTCCTCTACTCCACCCCCATCGGCGATGGCAGTTTCACGTGGGAGAGGTGGCTCGTCTTCAGGTCGTGGACGTGGACATGGACCCCAGGGAAGGGGTGGTCGCTTTAGTCAGCCATGTTCCTATTGTCATCGCACAGGACACTCAGAAGAGACATGTTATTCTAAGCAAGGTTCCTAGCCTCGGCACGTGTTGCAGAGTACTCTCAGTCCCAGTTGGCATCTACTGCAGATAACCGTTTTGAGGAACTTGTGGCACGTCTCCGCGATATTATGCCAAAATCATCTGGTGATTTGTCTGGTGGACCTTCAGATGTTGCAGCTACAACCTCTGCCAGTTCTTCTGCTGCTGCTAGTACCTCAGGTAGATCTACTGCATTTACACTGTCCCATGATATCTCTGATTGGATTATAGATTCAGGCGTCACACTCATCTCTGCCGAGATCGAGATAGACTAGAGTCCTACAAGGACATTCCACACAGCCGCTCAGTGCAGATCGCAGATGGTCTCATTCCCCCCTAGTTGGAAAGGGGGGGTCTTCCTATCCTCTACTATGCATCTACATAATGTCCTACATGCTCCTGAATTCTTGATGAATCTATTATCTATTAGTCAGATTACGAAGGATTTGCATTGTCGTGCTATATTTGACCCGTCTTCTCTTATTTTTCAGGACATACTAACGGGCAGGGTGATTGGTTGTGGCTCTGAGCAGAATGGTTTATATCGGCTGGTTCGGAATTTCCTATGTTGGCGTCTCCTCTCATTCCGTCGGACCAGTATCTCCGTACATTTGGCATCTACGTTTTGGTCACCTCCTGCTCCAGAAAATGCACCATCTTCTACCTCAGATCTCTCCAGTTCGTCCTTTCGCTGTGAAGCATGTCAGTTGGGAAAGCATCATCGGTCGAGCTTTCCTAGTCGTTAGGGTCGGAGCAGTAGCTCCCCATTCGAGTTTGTTTCATATAGATATATGGGGTCCAAGTCGTGTACCCGATCATCAGGGGCACAAATTTTACCTAGTGGTATTGGATGATTTCTCTCGTGTATCTTGGGTCTTTCTTTTAAAGAATAAATCTGAAGCAGGAGATGTGGATCAAGAATTTAATTAATGAAGTGCAATATGTTTTCTCTTCTATTTCAAATATGTTCGTAAAAGATAATGCCCTAGAATTTGCATACGGTCCCTTTCCCAATTTCTTTCATCAAAGGGCATTATTCACCAAACCACTTGTGCGTACACATCTCAGCAGAATGGAGTGGCGGAAAGAAAGCATCGCCATCTCCTTGATATTATTCGAACCCTATTGATTCAGAGTTGTGCTCCTATTTCCTTTTGGGGGATGACGTTCTTACTGCGTGCTATCTAGTCAACCGTATGCCATCTTCTGTTCTTGGTGAGAAAATACCTCTCTCTATCATTTTTTCCTGACAAGGAATTATTCTCACTAACTCCACGTGTCTTTGGTACGGTGGCCTTTGTTCATTTTCTGTCTCCTGGACTTGACAAACTCTCTCCTAGAGCTGTCAAGTGTGTCTTTGTCGGTTATTCTCGGACTCAGAAGGGCTATCGGTGTTATGATCCCATAAACAAAAATACTTCGTTAGTGCTGATGTCACATTCTTTGAGTCTGTTATGTATTTTTCTTCTACAAGCGCACAGACTGGTTCCATCCACTATCAATGATGATGTCTATGTTCCTCTCTCCTACTTGGAGTTCACCTGAGTCTCCTACTGTTCCTACCCTGAGTCATCATCATCATCACCACCTCCACCTCCTCCACGACCTCCCATACCACCTCTATCAAAATTCTATACGCGTCGGTCAGGTCCCTGCTCAGGCTACACGTTAGCCACCCATCACGCCTCAGGTATGTTCAGACGGCATTACCACTGACGGGTCAGATATGGTACATGTACAGGATTCTTCATTGCAAGACACCACATCATCCAGTACAGCCAGGAGATGATCTTGACATTCCTATTACCATCCGGAAGCAGAAGCGGATATGTGCCTCCTATCCCTTTGCTTCACAGGTGTCGTTTCCACCGTCTCACTGGAGACTTTCAGAGATTTGCTGCAGCGTTGTCTTCCGTGGATATAGCACGGACCTACTAGGACGCTATGAAGATTGATTGCTGGAGATTGGCTATGGAAGATGAGATGCGTGCATTGCGATCTCGTGGCACATGGTCTTTGGTTATTTCCTCATGGTGCATCTATTGTGAGGTGTAAGTGGGTCTTCACAGTTAAATATAATGCAGATGGTAGTCTAGACCGGTACAAAGCACGCTTGGTCACGCGTGGTTTTACACAAACCTATGGCGTGGACTATGTGGACACTTTCTCTCCAGTGGCTCGACATTCTACCCTTCGCATTCTCTTATCTGTGGTTGTGGTCCGTGATTGGAGTATATCTCAATTGGATGTCAAGAATGCCTTCTTGTATGGAGATCTGCAGGAGGAAGTCTACATGCAGCAGCCACCAGGGTTTACTGCTAAGGGGGAGAAGCATATGGTGTGTAGACTTCAAAAGGCAATTTATGGCCTCAAACAGAGTCCAAGAGCGTGGTTCCAGAAGCTCTCTACTCTTATTGAACAACAGGGATTCAAGAGGTCAAATGCATATCACTCATTGTTTGTTCAGAAGTCATCGGCAGGTACGGTTGTTATCATGGTCTATGTTGATGATATTCTGGTTACAGGAGATGATATTCAGGGCATAGAAAGGGTGAAAGCATTCCTAGGCCGTCAGTTCGTCACAAAGGTATCTTGGAACACTAAGATATTTTCCGGGGTTGGAATTTGCCAGGAATGCACAGGGTTTGGTGATGACCCAACGGAAGTACATTACAGATTTCTTGACTGAAACAGGCATGGCTGAATGCAAACCATCCAGTATTCCTATGGATCCAAGCATGAAGTTGTATGATGATGATACTGCTGAAGTGGATAAGAGGAGATATAGGAGAAATGGGTGGGTAAGCTCCTTTACATTACCATAACTCGACCTGATATTGCCTTTGCAGTAAGCAGGGTGAGTCAGTTTGTGGAGCAGCCAAGACAAGCTCATATGGACGCTTATTCACATGATACTGAGGTATCTGAAGTCTTCTCCAGGTTCAGGGCTGCTGTTACGAAAAGGCACAGATTTGTCTATCTCGACATGTGCAGATGCCGATTATGCAGGATGCCTCAAAGATCGAAAATCAACCTCAGGGTTCGCAGTGTTTGTTGGAAACTCTCTGGTTTCTTGGAAAAGCAAGAAACAAACTGTTGTGGCAAGATCCAGTGCTAAATCCGAATATAGGGCCATGGCACAAGTTAGCACGGAAATGATGTGGGTTCGGTCAGTACTAGAGGATTTACATGTAGTTGTACCTCTACCCATGCAGCTTCAGTGTGACAATCAGGCAGCCTCGTTCATTGCCACAATCCAGCCTTTCATGAAAGAACCAAGCACATAGAGGTTGACTGCCATTACACTAGAGACTTGATCCAGAGAGAGTTGATATCTACAACTCACGTGAGCTCAGGGGATTAGACTGCAGATGTATTCACCAAGCCGTTGCTCAAAGGACCTTTTCAGAGATGTTCATCCAAGCTGAGCATGATAGACATCTATGCTCCACCTTGAGGGGGAGTGTAGAGATAGATAGTATTATATTGCGTACCTGTTCGTTATTTCTTTGTTTTCTCTTGGACTACTCTGTACTTTACCCTTAAGGTCTCTCCCTATATAAGAGAGCCTAGGGTTACTTTGAATAATCAATCTCTCAGTTTTTTCCCAACACTAAGCATGGGTTTCCAACATCGGTGCAGGTAGCCGAGCATGTTGCATCCACGTCGGCAACTATTTCAGATCACAAGGTTAGAGGAGCTCGTGGCGATATTGCGCGATATTATGCCTCTCGCATCTACAGATTCTCCAGGAGGTTCTTCAGATATTGTTACTTCAGCATCTACCAGTACTTCTGCCTCTGCTAGCACCTCAGTTAGTGCTTCTGCTTTTACGTCACGTCATAATGTCTCTGTTTGGATTATGGACTCGAGCGCAACACATCATCTTTGTCGCGATAGAGATAGACTCGATTCATATAGGGAGATTCTACCAGGACGGTCAGTGGTAATGGCCTGATGGGAGTCATTCCCCATTATTAGACAGGGTTGTCACCTTCCATGCATTTACAGATTGTTCTACATGACTCTGATTTTTCGATGAACCTACTGTCTATTAATCAGATTACAAAGGGATTTGCACTGTCGCGCTATATTTGGCCCATCTTCTCTTATATTTCAAGACATACTATCGAGTTGGGTGATTTGTTGTGGCTCTGAGTAGGATGTTGTCTATCGCCTGGTACGGAATTCCTATGCTAACGCCTCCTCTTATTCAATTGGATCAGTCTCTCCGTATACTTGGCATCTACGCTTCGGTCACCTCCCGCTTCAGAAGATGTGTCATCTCTTGCCTCAGATTCCTCCAAGTTCTCCTTTCAGTGTGAAACCTGTCAGTTGGGAAATCACCATCGTGCTAGCTTCACTAGTCGTCAGTGTTGGAGCAGTAGCTCTCCCTTTGAATTATTTCATGTCGATATTTGGGGTCCGAGTCGTGTTCCTGATCACCAGGGACAGGTTTTATCTTGTAGTGGTTGATGATTTCTCTCGTTTGTCGTGGGTATTTCTTTAAAGAACAAATCTGAAGCAGGGGATGTTATTCGAAATCTTATAATTGAAGTGCAAAATGTTTTTTTCCTCTCATGTCAAATATGTTTGTACGAACAATGTTTGGAATTTTGCACTCGTTCTCTCTCACATTTCTTTTCGTCAAAAGGTATTATTCATCAAACCACATGTGCTTACACATCTCAACAAAATGGAGTTGCAGAGAGAAATCATCGTCATCTTCTTGATATTACTCGAACCCTGCTTATCCAGAGTTTATGCCTATTCTTTTAGGGGAGATGCGGTTCTTACAGGCTATTACCTTGTGAATCGTATGCCGTCCTCGGTACTTGGTGAGAAAATTCCTCTTTCTGTTATTTTTCCAGATAAGGAATTATTCTCTCTTACCACTCGTGTCTTTGGTGTTGTTGCATTTGTTCACCAGTTGTTCCTAGACTTGAAAAAACTCTCACCTAGAGCTGTCAAGTGTGTCCTTTGTGGGTTACTCTCGGACTCGGAAGGGATACTGTTGTTATGATCCCGTAAACCAGGAAATACTTCGTCAATGCTGCTGTTACATTTTTTGAGTATGTTATGCACTTCTCACCTGCAGGTGACAGGTTGGCCTCATCCACATCTAATGACGATGTCTATTTTCCTCCTCCTATTCTGAGTTCACCTTCATCCATTCATGTCCCGGTTGTCACGCCAACATCATCCCCATCTCCACCACCACCCCCCACCACCACCACCAAAACCACCTATCCTGCCATTACCTAAATATTATACACGTCGGTCAGGCCCTGCTCATGATGCTCGTCAATCATCCATCACGCCTTAGGTATGATTCAGATGTTATTACTAATGATGGGTCAAATAGAGTGCATGTGCGTGGATTCATTTTTGCAGGAGGAATGTGAATCAGCGAATACAAGTGGATAAGATCTTGATGTCCCTATTGCTATTTGGAAGCAGAAACGTACTGTGCATCATATCCCCTTGCTTCCCAAATTTCCTTTCACTGCCTCACAATGGACTTTCAGAGGTTTGTTGTGGCTTTGTCTTCCGTGAGATGCCCACAGAATTATCAGGATGCATTGGAGATTGACTGCTGACGTGCTACTATGGAAGAGGAAATGGTTGCCTTACAGTCACGGGGTACATGGAGCTTGGTTCCCTCTCCCTCAGGCGCATCTATGTTAGTTGCAAATAGATATTCACAGTAAAGCACCACGCAGATGGTAGTCTTGACCGTTACAAGGCAAGGCTATTGGCGAGAGGCTTCACTCAGACATATGGCGTGGATTTTATGGATACCTTCTCTCCAGTTGCTCGTCATTCCACTCTTCATATTCTTCTGTCTGTTGTTGTGGTACGTGATAGGCCCCTGTTTCAACTTGATGTTAAGAATGCATTCTTGTATGGAAATCTGGCAGGAAGAAGTCTACATGCAGCAGCCTCCAGGGTTTGCAGCTGAGGGGGGAGAATCATATGGTATATAGATTTCACAAAGCGATATATGGCCTTAAACAGAGCCCAAGGGCGTGGTTTTAGAAGCTTTCCCATCTAATTGAACAACAAGGATTCAAGAGATCAAATGCGGATCACTCGTTGTCATACAGAAGACTCCTAGAGGTACGGTTGTCATCATGGTATATGTTGATGATATTCTGGTTACAGGAGATGATGCTCAGGGGATAGAGATGGCAAAAGCTTTTTTGGGACGTCAGATTATTACTCTACGATACTTTATGGGGCTGGAGTTGGCCAGGAATGCACATGGTCCTGTGATGACCCAAAAGGAAACATATTACATATTTGCTTGTTGAAACGTTCATGGTTGGATGAAGACCCTCGAGTACTCCTATGGTCCAAGCATGAAATTATATGATAATGGTACTGAGGAAGTTGACAAAAGAAGGTATAGAGAAATGGGGGGTAAGCTTCTTTACATCACTATAACTCGACCTGATATTTGCCTTTGCAGTAAGTTGAGTGAGCCAGTTCATGGAACAACAAATACAGATACATATGGATGCCATATAAGTGATACTAAGGTATCTAAAGTCGTCTTCAGGCACAGGATTGATGTTTAGAAAGGACACAGATTTATCTATTATGGCAATGTACGGATGTGGATTATGCAGGATGCCCTGCGGATCGAAAGTCTACTTCGGGATTTGCAGTTTTTGTGGGCAGCTCTCCGGTTATCTTGGAAAAGCAAGAAACAAACTGTTGTGGCTAGATCTAGTACTGAATCTGAATATAGGGGCCATGGCACAAGCAAGCATGGAGGCGATGTGGGTTCGAGTTGTACTAGAATACTTGTATATAGATGCACCTCTAATCCATGCAGCTGCAGTGTGATAATCAAGGTGCTGTGTTCATTGCCAATAATCCTGCCTTTCATGAAAGAACAAAACATTTTGAGGTAGATTGCCACTACACTAGAGATATGATCCAGAAAGGCATGATTTCTACTTCACATGTTAGTTCAGAGGAGAAGACTGTCGACATCTTCACCAAGCCATTGCTCAGAGGACCGTTCCAGAAATGTTCCTCCAAGCTGAGCATGATTGATGTCTATGCTCCTTCTTGAGGGGGAGTGTAGAGATAATTATGTAGTCGGTGCACCGTTTATGCTATTTTTATTTTCTTGATAACCTCTTATGTAATTTACCCAAGGGTACTCTCTCTATATAAGAAGCCTAGGATTCTATGGAATAAATAGATTACTCTTTCACTAACATTTTCATATAGGTTCTTGCTGGGATCTATGAGAGCAGTGGCAGGTCTGTAATATGCCATGCATATCTCTGAAAAGAGATCTGTAACATACTTCCTTTGGGTCGTCACAAGACCCTGTTGGTTCCTAGTAAACTCAAGCCTAGTAAGTATCGTAATTCACCAAGGTCCGAGGTGACAAGTTGTTGTCCAAAGAACACCTTAATGGCATTAATATCATGTATGTCATCTCCTGTAATAATGATATCACCAACATAAACCAGAATGACAACCATATCTCTTTAAGTCATCTTTGAATGATTAGCAATCGATATCATGAAGCCTTGTTATTCTTCAAGTCTGAGAACTTCTGGAACCATGCTCTAGGACTCTGCTAAAGGACATAGATAACATTATGAAGTCTACATACCTTCTGACGCTCCCCCTCAGGAGCAAACCCAGGTGGTTGCTACATATAGACCTACAAATCACCATATAGAAAAGCATTCTTCACATCTAGCAGAGACAGGGACTGGTCCCGTACCATTGCAACAGAGACGAGGATTCGAAGAGTAGAATGATGTGCCACTAGTTAGAATGTGCCCTAATAGTCCACCCTATAAGTCTAGGTGAACACACGAGCCACAAACCAAGTCCTGTAGCGATCTACACTACCATATGCATGATATTCATTGTAAACACCAATTTACAGCTAATCATGGATGCCCCTACAAGGGTAGTAACAAGCTCCATGTTCCACGAGATTGGAGCGTTGCCATCTCGTCCTCCATAGCAAGACGCCACTGATTGTCTCACATAGCCTCATGATATGTCTGTAGGATTTCTACAGATGAGAGACCCATGACAAACCTCATGAAATATGTTAAAAGAGGCTCTAAAGAAATGAGCAGCGAGAGGATATGTGGCATGCATAACGCCTCCATTTCCTAAGAGCTATGGGTTAATCAAGAACCTCTGAGTAATCTAAAACCTGATGTGTTATATGGTCAACATGTAAAGAGTCATATGGTACAAATAAATCACCAGTGCCATTAGTAGAAACTAAGTGCTCAGAATTTACCTGGGGTATGATGGATATTGAGGAAGGCATGTGAGCAACGAAACAATTGACGACTTGTAAGTGTAAAAGGCAAAGTCTGAGCTGCAGGATTAGGTGTAAGCACCACAGAAGAGATGGAGATGGAGGTGGTGGATGTAGAGACGGAGATGAGGTGGTGTGGCATAGGAAGGATGTAAACATCCTTACCAAACTCGGACGGGGTCATCCTGTCACATGTAGGAGAAAAATACATGACGAATCAAAGAAAGTGACATCATCACTAACATAATACTTCCGTCTAACTGGATCAAAGCAACTGTACCCCTTCTAGGTCCAAGAGTTGCTCACAAAGACATGCTTGACAGCTCTGGGAGAGAGCTTGTCACGACCAAGAGGTAAGATGGTGAACAAATACCACAGAGACAAAAACACATGGTGTTAGAGAGAAAAGGCCCTTATCGGGAACCACAATTGAAAAAATAACCTTTTCTCCTAACACAGAAGAAGACATTCAGTTAACCAAATAGTAAGTAGTAAGAACCACATCACCCCTGTTGAGATATTTTATATCTTTTCAGTATTATTTTGTAATTTTTCCTTTTTGTTATATCTCTATGTAATTTTCCCTTAGAGCTTTTCTCCTATATAATAGAGATCTAGGGATACAATAATTCTATTTCTTTCATTCTAATCCTTTCCACATGGTATCAGAGCTACGGTCCTAGATCGGAGCCTGTACCCTAAAAACCCACCCCACTAGAACCCTAGTACGTGAACGTGTACTCGCACAGCCAGCGGTGCGTGCCGCTGATCCTCGCCATGCTCTGCTCGTGGCCAACTCGATACTCCTCGCAGCGCGCGCTGCCGCGTCATGCCCCCCTCCCTCCTGTCGTGAGTCGTGCGCCTTATTCCTCTGTCGTGCGTCGTATGTGAGGGGTGTCGTGCACTCTGTGCGAGGGGTGTGCCGCCCTGCGTCATGCTCCATGTTCTGCTGCTGCCCTTGAGGGTTGTAGGTGCTTCTGCCGTGTGCTTTTCTGGGTGATTAGGGTGTGACGTGACTATCTAAATCACCCTATTTACCCAAAGGAGCCTCCAAGTAATGGAAGAGGTTGTGGTATGAGTCTACACCCACAACCATCTTCCCATATGTTTATATAGACGCAAGTCTCTCTTGTTGATCACCCAGTCTTGCAAAATAATTGTCACCATGTCCAACAACGAAGTTGACGTTCCATCCATGGGTGCCTTTAAAGGTCCCGCACCCATCGTCAAGATGGATGGAACAAACTATGAACTGTGGGCTATGCAGTTCATGAGTCTAATGCAATGCAATGGCAAGAAGCATATTCTCACACAGGCGGAGCCTGTTGACAAGATTAGGATTAACGCCTCATTGGAGGCAGACGACGCATATGCACACGCATGGCTTTCATTGACGGTGTCCACGAAGATAGCCAATGATACATTGAGCCAGCCCACGGCCAAGGCTAAGTGGGACATTCTTGTTGCGACTTACTCTCCAGTTAAGAACGAATCGAAGATCCTGCAACTTCAGCACGACATCTTCACATCCAAGCAGAATGGTCTCCCTCTTTATACCCATTACACTTCTATGAGGGGTTATGTTTGAGAAGTTACATGGCTACATTCCCTTGACTACCACACCAGAGCAGCTCAAGGCATATAGAGATTCGGTGTTGACTGGAGTTTTTCTAGCGACACTTGACTCCGAGTATGATGCCGCCAGAGCATAGATTCTGACTCATGCCACTATACCCCCAATGGAAGAGGCATATCATAGACTAAGCATGCTTTCCATATCTTCAGGAGGTACTCAAGTGTCTCAGACTTCTTCTTCCATGGCAGCATCTCCTGGTAGGGGGGCCCCTACGCAGTTCCGTGGTCGTTTTGGCCGTGGACGAGGAGGTAGGGGCAGCCGACCCCCTCGTCAACCGTGTACCTACTGTCACATGCCAGGTCATTTAGAGGAAACATGTTATTCCAAACATGGGTTTCCAGCTTCGACTCGTGTTGCAGAACATATCCAACCGAGCAGCAGTTCTTCAACTGCATCTGATCAGAGATTTGATGACTTAGTAGCAAGGCTCAGGGAGATTATGCCCTCTCCTGGGTCAACTTCCTCTCCGTTAAGATCATCAGATGTAGCAGCCTCAGCCTCAGAATCTACATCAGGTACAACATATGCATTTACTAGTTGTTATAGAGCAGACTTGTTAGAATGGATTATGGATTCAGGAGCTTCTCATCATCTCTGTGGAGACAAAGGGTAGTTTAGTCCCTATAGCCCAACTCAGTCTAGAAGATGACACATTCTCCCATTACTGGGCAGGGGGAGGTACAGTTAACCCCTGCAATGCATCTCCAGAACGTTCTTTATGCTCCTTAATTCTCTACGAACTTGCTATCTATTAGTCAGTGTTGGTGTATAAGTTGTATGTGCCTATTGTGTTGTAGCAGGGTAAATGGATCCTGGAGAAGATCCATTTACCCCCATCCAGTGTTTAGTCCCACATGGACCAGTGGTGGGACTTGGAGGCTCTGGGAAGGCTATATAAGGAGCCCCAGACCTCCTGTACTCATTGAGAAAAAGCAATGAAGCATATGCCCCTTTGAGGGCTTCTCCCGTGGTTTCATCCCGCTCCTCACGGAGTAGGGTTCCACGTAAAATCATGATGTTCCCATGCTTGATCTTTCTTGTTCTTATGCTCTGTTTTATCATTCCGCTTCCGCATTCTTCATATTTTATAACATGGTATCAGAGCGGGTTCGATTCTCGAGGAATCATGTTATGTTTTTCTTTATTTAGTCCAGTTTCGATTATTGTTCATGGATTTGTTCGGGGAGATATTCATTTCAAGTATTGGGTTTCATTGTAAAACCCTAATTCTCGTTGCCGCTTCTCTCTGTTCCGCGGCACGTGCATCTCCTTGTGGTGCCACAGAACGATCGATTCATGCTTGCAACCTCAGGTGAAGTCCATCTTCCTCGCAACATGGCGACACAGAGGGAGCCCATACTCCCACGCGATAATCATTCAAGGCGGCTTCCCCAGGCGGAATCTCATCATCGTACGTACGCAGGCCCTCGCGCGACCATCAAGCCCTCCAGGCGGCGGTTCCTCCGCACGCAGAGGCATCAGCCTCCTCCTTCCAGTCTCCATGCGCCGTCAGCCATCCAGGCGTACCCCAGATGGAGGCATCGAGCCTCTGTGCCGCCCAGATTGAACCCCATCTATGCACAACTCCGAGTCGTAGGCGGCAGCCCTAGTCAATCGCGCCACTGGGGTCGCGATGGCCGCCCTTCTCCCGGTGGCGGCGACCCCAGCCACGGTCCAGCGCACATCGAGCAACCCAAGCGGCTCCGCCCCAGTCGCGCGCAAGCCCTAGTCCAGCCATGGCGCCCCTCCCTCGCGCTCCAGCCGTGGCGACGCTCTCCCGACCTCCGGTTCCTCCCGATGCCACCCCGTGAAGCAGTGGCTTCCCTTGGCGGCGCTGGTTGCGAAGGGTTTCCCTGTGGGGAACCCGTTGTAGGGTTTTGACCCAAAAGGGGGTCCAGCGTTAATACAAAAACGGGGGGGCTTGTGCAGTAGGCCCATGTGGGTCGTATGTATTGAAAAAAAAACAAAGGGGGTCTGATGTCACTTTAGGCCCAAGTGGGCTGCCCTGAAAAAAAGAGAGAGAAAAAAGGAAAGAAGAAAAAGAGGCGCGTACAAGAAAAAAAAGTCGTACGCATAGTTTAAAAAAAAGGAGTTTTCTTTGAAAGAGTCGCATACGAAGAAAAGCCGTATGCAATTTTTAAAAAAATGCAAAAAAAAAGAAGAGAGCCGTAAAAAATAAAAAAAAATGAAACGGCCAAAATTCATGATTTTGAGAAGCCGAAAAATTTGTAACGGCTTATCTTGTTTTATTTTCCCCCATTTATGTATCTCTTTATCTTCTCCCAACTTGGTCGATGTCCATGTTTTCCGACAAGTATGGGAGAAAGGGGGAGTATATGTGTAGAGTCACAGGTCATGTTGCAGATTCAGAATTCCAAACCGGTCAGATTGTTCAGACTCTACAGTTCGGTTTTAGACTCAACGATTGTTTCCGAGTCTCCAGTTTTAGACACGCACGAGTGAGCGGTCATTGTCAGATGCGCATAAGTTGCCATCATTGTCAGAGGTCCCCATCATTCTTCTAGTTGTCAGGCCAGAGTTTTCATGTGAGCCATAGGGACTCTAGAGTAGAGGACCATTCCCTTGAGGGCAAGGGTTTTCATGTGGTATCATAGGTACACCAGAGCAGTGCACCATTCTCTGAGCCAGATGGGAGAGACCCAGTTCTCCGACAAGGAGACTTCAGGCGCAAGTTCAGACTTGATGGTCAGTTTCCGAGTCTTCAGTTGACTCACACTCCAGCCCGTTCATCCTCCTCACCTGCACGGCATGAGAAGCAACGTCCTCGACTGCAGCATATGCGCGTTGGGTTGATATTGTCCGTAGTGTCCTGTAGCGTGAGTTGAGTTTCTTTCTGTTTGTTTGTCCAAGCTGAGCATTGCATGCTCCAGCTTGAGGGGGATTGTTGGAGTATAAGTTGTATGCGCCTATTGTGTTGTAGCAGGGTAAATGGATCCTGGAGAAGATCCATTTACCCCCATCCAGTGTTTAGTCCCACATGGACCAGTGGTGGGACTTGGAGGCTCTGGGAAGGCTATATAAGGAGCCCCAGACCTCCTGTACTCATTGAGAAAAAGCAATGAAGCATATGCCCCTTTGAGGGCTTCTCTCGTGGTTTCATCCCGCTCCTCACGGAGTAGGGTTCCACGTAAAATCATGATGTTCCCATGCTTGATCTTTCTTGTTCTTATGCTCTGTTTTATCATTCCGCTTCCGCATTCTTCATATTTTATAACAGTCAGATCACTAAGGATTTACATCGTCATTCCATTTTTTACCCTTTTACTCTTGTGCAGGACATTCTAATGGGCAGGGTAATTGATTTTGGCCGTGAGCAAGGAGGTCTCTACAGACTAGAGCAGTCCCCTTATGGCGGTGCTTCTTCTCTTCACATTGGTCTGTCTCTCCCTATATGTGGCATATTCGGCTTGCTCATCTTCCTTTGCAAAAGTTGTGTGACGTTCTTCCTCAGATCTCTCCTCATTCTACTTTTCAGCGCGAGGCTTGCCAGCTTGGGAAGCATCATCGGTCTACATTTCAGAGTCGTCAGGGTCGAAGTAGTCATAGTCTATTCGAGTTAATTCATTTTGATATTTGGGGTCCGATTCGTGTCCCATATCTTCAGGGGCATAGGCTCTATCGTGTTGCTGTTGATTAGTTCTCTCGACCGTCGTAGGTGTTTCTTCTTAAGAACAAGTCTGATGATGGTCCTGTCATTCAGTCTTTTATTAATGAAATAAGGAAAGTGTTTTTTGTGAAAGTCAAGTTTATACATTCTGATAATACACTTGAATTTTGTGATATACAACTTTCTCAGTTCCATAGATCCTATGGTATTGTGCATCAGATGTCTTGTGCTTACACTTCTCAACAGAATGGGGTGGCTGAGAGAAAACACTACCATCTCCTTGATGTTACCAAAACTCTCCAGATTCAGAGTCGTGCTCCCCATTCTTACTGGGGACGTGGTTCTCACTGCATGTTATCTTGTGAATGGTATGCCTTCATCAGTTCTGGGGGAGAAGATCTCGTTCTCGATTGCATTTCTAGAGACAGATCTTTTCTCTCTCATTCCTTGTGTCTTTGGATCCGTTGCGTTTGTCCATCGGCTATCTCCAGGTCTAGACAAGCTTTCTCCTAGAGTGATCAAGTGTGTGTTCGTTGGATACTCCAATACCCAAAAGGGGTATCGTTGCTTTAACCCTGCTAGTCGAAGGTATTATGTTAGTGCAGATGTTACCTTCTTTGAATCTATTATGTATTTCTCTCCTACAGGTGACGAGCTCAATCCTTCTGAAAATGGAGAAGAGATTTCCAGATGTCACTACATCATCTACTACACCACCGCCTCCACCACTACCTGTGACGCCAGGTCCAGATACTCAACAAATACACATCCACAACATATGATTCCACATTCGAAATACCGAGCTGTGACAAACTTGCAGGAGAATAGTAAAGAAAGGAAAACTGCATTTTTTTCTTCATTCCATTCATACATCATGTCCACAAAAAAATAATACAACATGCCTTAGAATTGTAGCAACAAGTATACATCACCATGCACTTATAGCCACGTGCATACATCACCATCGTGCATACATCACCATCATATCTCTCTAAAAGAAGTACATGTGCAAGTAAAACTCAAAAAACATGAACTCATTGTACCACAAAAGAAGGATTGCAACCAAGTCAACCTCTTGTCGCCTACCGTTGCGGTCGTTGCTCCTGCAAACCAGTCGAATTCATGCAAATAGGTTTATGAGCAAAGCACCCAATACGGATATAAAACAACTAGAAAAGTAAACAGAAAGTGTACAAGAAGTAGTTGTGAAAACTCACAAGTATAAACAACTTCCTTGTTCCCAACATCTACTAAGAAACGATGCCTCACACAGAAAAACCATCACACACAAAGCGACTTGTAACAACTTGACTTATATTTTCAATCCATATATGAATATGTATTCTTCACCAATACTACATTATAAGAGTGTAGGATCATAATAGAATTACAATCCAAGCTTCGTGGATAGTCTGTGGTCTTGGTCCATGTGGGACCTCACACTATGACTCTAAGGCAAGAAGAAATCCTTAGGGTTGGGGTGCCTCCGTAGGCATGTAGTGGGGTACAATGCATCCTAACTAAGTTCCCAACAAGCCCATTAGCTTCACTTAACAAACTGAAGTTTCGATTCCCCATTCAAAATTTCAATCCACGACCCGTTGTTAACCATCCAAGTTGACATTCCATCGTAGAGTTCCCGATAAAAGGAAACAATTTGATTCAATACATTTGATCCTGGATTATTGCTACTAATCACGTAGTTTTACATCTTTTTATTTAAATGTCTCGGTGTCTTTCCTTACAAAAGTATGTATGGGTACTTCTACATGGGCCAACACCTATAAGTACCTAGAAGTCACGTCGTTAAGGAAAGATGAGCTTGGACTGTACTTTAAGCTTCTTACGGTCACCACTCACATCCTCTGTTAGCAACATACATTTTCAAAAGGAGTCACATAGAGCCCGTAGGCCTCATCGCCAGGCGGAGAATACAAAGAACACATCGCGTAGCACAAAGCATAAGGCGCATAACCAAGCACAAAGCCACTCAACGCCATGGTGGAAAAATCACTAAGATGCCACAAGGAGCATTAAGCAGTGCACACAACACACCGCGGGTTAAAGCTGCATTAATCTCTCAACTGGGTTATTTCCGATTTTCCAAAACTCTATCCGAGTTTCCAAGAAGGCATGTTTCTCCTTGGAGTTTTATTTCTCTTTATCAGTAAGCTTAATAATTGAAATGATTTATATGAGATCATCTAGGCACTAAGCCAACTTGAGTTGAGTAGCTGTACCTTATAGCTATTTACTAATTCCCTACTGTATGCACATCCAGCTGATTAATTCTAAATCCATACCTTTAAGATATTGATATTTTATGTCTGTAGTTTCACTCAGGAACATGAGACTAATCCAAATGGTAAAATTGTTATTGTAGTAAATGCCACATAATTCCTCCATCAACTATCGACTGCTCCGTCAAATCCACTGACGGCTTTTACTAAGTATATTTCAAATAAGATCTCATGGGTTATTTCCATGTATCTTTAAGCACTTCGATATTTTTATCCTAAAGAAAACACATTATATGAAAGGCAGATAGACCCATATATTGTGAAAGGTAAACAAACCCTTGGCAAAGAGTCATCAGGAGACTATTTTGGTAATTACCTCCAGTTTAGCAAGGAGTCTCCAGGAGATTAATTCAGTGAGTCCTTATTAATATATTGAAGATATATATGGACTATCGTTTGAATTCCCCAATAGGGAAGTATGGCATGTGCTTTTGGGCATTACCCAACACATCCTTGCTTAATTCACAACCAAACCCAACCAATGTACCCAAAGGAATTTGAACTGGCATCCGTAAAAAAAATTACAAGTAAACCTGATGTGTCAAACTCTTATTACCTAGAATACAAGGTGACTATTTTTTGACATCATTGGCTAGACTTTCTTGTGCTCATCACAGCATTTCACTAACATATGCAACGATTTCAAAGATCCATGATAAGGCAGGAATATTTCACTTCTTAAATGAATACATGACAATAGGTTTCGAGTTTTAGAATGTCAAACTGATTATTGAACTAGTAGGCCATTGATATTGGTCCAACCGAATTACACCAATTGTTTCAAGCAAGAAAGAAGGATAGTGAAAAATAACTAATAGAAATTATTAGCGAAAGAAGAGCAAAAGAAAGTGACACCAAAACCATTACCCTTACGGCAACAACGGGATAGCAGAATATCAAATGTAAACTTTAAGACAAGAGTATAGAAAGACCAATTCCATTATTTCTGTGTACAATGAAAACAAGTAGAACTAAGGCTGATGCCAATATTATAATGTATGATTAGCTCAAGCTGAAATTTTTGTATGAAGCTTGTGTGAGCAACAGCATCTGTATAATGAAAAGGAAAAAAAACATCCAAATGGTATGCCTCATATATCCCAACATATTTAAACTGTAAATAGTAGTAAAACCACAAGCCTTTAACAATATCCCCACATCTTGTCATGTGTCTGGACATTATAGTTCAATGGCTCCTGAAGATTTTTTTTCTAGATTTGATACACATGCCCACAACAATCGATAGCCATGTTCCATACCAGAGACCAATCAAAGGAATCCCCATGGCATGCATCAGAAACCCATGGCACCTAAATAGCTAATTACCACCAAATTACTGAATAAGGAGAAATCAAATTTAAGTTTGAACTCATTTTGCGCTGGGGATTTCGGCATCTACGGTATACCATATTTGATAATAGTTAACTCAATATTAATAACTAATAATAGTTGGTTGTACAGCAGCAAACATAAAGGAATCCCTCATCTTCTTCTTCCAGTTGAAAGGGCAAATTGAATCAGCACTCGCCCCTCCATGTTAGACTGGAATTGTAAGTCCCAGAACGATCATTGTGCAAAAACAAAAAGTGGCATTCATAGAAATTCAATCATGACAACAGTGTTTTCCAGCAAATATCCAATAAGAAAAGAGGGAGATGAAACCCCACTACAAATATACTCACAAAATTTAACAAATATTGAAATATAATCAAGGAAAAATATTTGAAGGGGAGAGCCTCTGAAAGGAAACGGAGGTAGGACAAGGTTGGGTGCTCCTTCACCACCACTCACCAGTCTATTTTCTAAAATATCCGCTCACCATAGGCCACAAGCGATATGTAGCCTCCCATTTAAGTATCCTCACCACAATACCAAGCTTCCATCACAACTCCCAACATCGGACCTATGTGCATGCGTGATCTGAAGTACATGTACAATGTCTACCCGGTCCCCCGCGACTCGCATGCAAAATACGATAAGAATATGTTGCAATAGGATGTTGAAGCTGAGATCCAACCAACAGAAATAAAACGCGGAAAACGACAGCAATGTGGGAAGATTCGTACCTTGTGGAGGTGAGAAACGAGTCCCCTGCAACGCGCTCTTCACGTTGGTGTCTTTGGTTTTATGATCGGGCACTCCGATGACCTCAGGCGGCGCTCCGGCGGCTCTATGGCGGAGGTCCGGCGGCCAAATGTAGAGAAAAGATGGTTTTGGTCGACCAATCCATGGCTAGCCCCCATTTGTACCCGGGTCTAGTTAAACGGATCCGGGTCTGGTTACCGACCTGCGATCATAAAACGACCATAAATTCCTCGTCGTATATCGGATTTGAACGTTCTTGGTATCGTTGGAAAGGTCTCGACGAGCACTACGCGATGGCCTCCTCACTTGAATTTTTTGAACATTGTGCAAGCACAGATTTTGCAATTAAGCCAAGATTCAGTCAGTTTTGCAATTTAGCCCTTGTTCGGGTTCGGGGTTTTTACATCACCTCCTCCTCCAACTTCGACCAAACCTATTTTCTTTCCTCAGGTTTACCAACGTCGACCTCGTTCTCATGTGTCGTCTCCATCCTGCAGCACGCCGAAGGCATGTTCTGAGCATTTAAGTTCTACTAATGGTACTGGTGATTTGAGTATGTAGGATGACGAGCAGGATGTGGTAGTTGATCCTCCTTCAAAGGATCCTGTAGACTTGGATGTGGTCATTGCTCTCCGTAGAAAGAGGCGTGCATGTACTATGCATCCTCTTTCTTCTCATGTCTCCTTAGCAGGGCTATCTGGCGACTATCAACGATTTGTAGTAGCCTTATCCGTTGTGCAGATTCCACAGACCTATCAGGAAGCTATGCAGAGTGGTCCCTAGCATCTTGCTACGGAAGAAGAAATGTCTACTTTACAGTCTCGTGGTACGTGGAGCGTCGTTCCCTCACCCCCAAGTGCTTCTATTAATGGCAGTAAATGGTTGTTTACAATTAAACATTGTGCGGATGGTTCTATGGATAGATATAAGGCCCGGTTAGTTGCTCGGTAGGTTTACACTTTTTCTCCCGTTACGCGTCATTCTACTTTGAATGTTCTTATTGATGTTGTTGTAGTTCAAGACTGGCCGTTTTACCAATTGGATGTGAAAAATGCTTTCTTGTATGGAGATTTGCAGGAAGAAGTATATATGCAGCAACCACCAAGGTTTGTTGCTGAGGGGGAGTCCAGGATGGTGTGCAAACTCGACAATGCCATATATAGCCTCAAGCAGAGTTCAAGAGCTTGGTTTCAGAAGCTCTCAGAGTTGATTGAACAATATGGCTTTGTCAGATCAACTGCAGATCACTCTCTCTTTGTTGGGAAATCTAGAACGGGTCGTTGCTATTTTGGT
The DNA here is from genome assembly GCA_037367405.1 of Ottelia alismoides. Taxonomy (NCBI): domain Eukaryota; kingdom Viridiplantae; phylum Streptophyta; class Magnoliopsida; order Alismatales; family Hydrocharitaceae; genus Ottelia; species Ottelia alismoides. Next base: position 110,233 of record JAZKJV010005860.1, on the reverse strand, counting down.
CTATGTGGATGATATTATTGTTATAAGAAGTGATAACCAAGGCATTCAAACAGCTAAGGATTTTCTTGGACAACAGTTTGTGACCAAGGATCTTGGCAAGTTGCGGTATTTTCTTGGCCTAGAATTTGCAAGAAATCAACAGGGAATGGTAATGATGCAAAGAAAATACATCATTGATCTTCTCTATCTGAGACATGTATGACAAGGTGTAGACATGCTACTACTCCAATGGATTCCAATGCTAGGCTATATGATGATGACTCTGCAGAGGTGGATAAGAGACAATACAGAGAGATGGTAGAAAAGCTATTATATGTCACTATTACCAGACCTGATATATCATTTGTTGTCAGCAGGGTTAGCTAGTTTATGGAGCAGCCTAGGCAGGTTCACATGGATGTAGTCAACATGATCTTGAGGTACCTCAAGTTTTCTCTAGGTACAGGGCTTCTATTTAGGAAAGACACGTCTCTTGCAGTTTCAGGATGTGTGGATGTAGACTATGCGGGTTGTCCCAAGGAAAGGAAATCTACTTCATGCTTCACTGTGTTTGTGGGCAGCTCTTTGATTTCATGGAAGAGCAAGAAACGGACGATTGTGTCCAAAGTTGAATCTGAGTATAGGGCTATGGCCCAAGGAAGTACAAAAATGATGTGAGTTAAGTCAGTTCTGACCGAACTAACTGGAGGTGCCTCTTCCTATGCACTTTAAATGTGATAATCAGGTTGCTCTGTTCATAGCTAATAATCCGGCCTTCCATGAAAGGACAAAGCACATTGAAGTTGACTGTCACTACACCCGTGACTTTTTGATTCAAAGAGGGCTTATATCCACTTCTCATGTTGCTTCAGGTGATCAGGTTGCTGATATGTTAACCAAAGCTCTTGCAAAGGGGTCGTTTCACCTTTGTTGTTCCAAGATGAGCATGATAGATAATATGCTCCATCTTTAGAAGGAGTGTTGAGATATTTTATATCTCTTCAGTATTATCTTTTAATTTTTCCTTTTCGTTGTCTTCCTATGTAATTTTCCCTTAGAGCTTTTCTCCTATATAAGAGAGCTCTACGACTACAATAATTTATTCCCATTCAAGTCCTTTCCACGACCCTAGAAAGAGTAGGGAGCACGACTCTGAAAAAGGAGGGTCATGGTCACATCAAGGAGATGATGGTGTTTGTGTTCAGCAACACCATTCTGTTGCGAGGTGTACGCACAAGAAGTCTAGTATATAATGCCAAACGACCTGAAGAACCGAGAAAGGTGTTTAATGCAAAACTCTATGACATTATCAGAGCAAAAATACTTAACAGTAGCAGAAAAAATATTCTTTATTTCATGAATAAAAGTTTTAAATAACAGTCCCAGCCTCAGACTTGTTTTTCAAATGAAAAATCATCAACCGCTACAAGATAAAACATGTACCCTTGATGGTCAGGACACGACTATGACCTCAACTATCAAAACGGGCCAACTTAAATAAAGTACGGCTACTACGATGCTAGTGATAAGGAAAACTAGATCAATAATGCTTCCCAAGCTGGAAAGCCTTACACAGAAAGGTAGACTAAGAAGGAATATGTGGAAAGAATCTGCATAGCTTCTACGGAGGAAGGTGATGGGTCTGGAGATATTTCTGTGCAAGGATCATTGTAGGAGGAGGTTCCCGAGGACCTGGACATACCCATTGTCGTTAGGAAGCAAAAGCGTACATGTGTATCATATCCTCTAGCTTCCCGGGTGTCTTTTCATCACCTGATAGGGGATTTTCAGAGATTTGCAGTTGCTCTGTCTGTTGTGGATATTCCACGGACTTACCAGGAGGTCTTGAGCGATAGTCGCTAGCATTTAGCTATGAAGAGATGGTTGCTTTGCAATTCTGTGGTACCTAAATTTTGGTATCTGCTCCTCCTGGTGCCTCTATTATCAGTTGCAAAAGGGTATTTACTGTTAAACATCATGTAGATGGGAGCCTTGATCGTTACAAGGCAAGAGAGGTGGCATGTGGTTTTACTCCGACCTACGGTGTAGCATATATGGACATGTTCTCTCCTACTGCTCGTCACTCCACTTTATGTGTTCTTTAAGATGCAATGGTACGTGATTGGCCCTTATATCAGCTACAAGTTAAAAATACATTCTTGTATGGAGATCTATAGGAGGAGGTATAAATGCAGCAGCATCCAGGGTTTGCTGCTGAGGGGGAGTGTCAATAAGTTTATAGACTCTATAAGGCAATATATGGTCTTAAACAAAGTCCAAGGGAATGGTTTCAGAAGCTCTCGGATCTGATTGAATGGCAAGGGTTCAAGAGGTCAAATGCAGACCATTCTTTTTTTGTGCAGAGAACACCTAGAGGTACAGTTGTTATCATGATTTAAGTTGATGATATAGTTGTTATAGGAGATGATGTGTAGGAAATAAATATGGTAAAAGAATTTCTAGGCCGTTAATTTTTTTACTAAGGATCTGGGTAGCCTAAGGTACTTCTTAGGGTTGGAATTTGCTAGGAATACGCAGGGTCTTGTGATGATCCAAAGAAAATGCCACGCCCTCGGATTCGGACACCCCTTTACGCCGCATTCGCAATACAATATTCCCTAACATCGCATTAAATATGAAAATATGGGAAATTTTTTTTCACGTTTTGCTTTTCCATATGACATTCGCATTAAATAATAATGTATCAACCACAGAACAAACACCAACAAGTGCCACCAACATTTCTTTTCATTAATTTTCTTAAGTATATACAACATGTACATGGGAGCTAACAGGTATACATATATCCCAAAATCTGACTGAAGAGGAAAATAAACATTTACATCATAACGGAATAAAAATTTGAGATAAAAGAAATTGTACATGTTGGGAGAAATTATTATTTGTAAGAATAGAAGAGACCCTAAGGCTCTCTTATATAGGAGAAAAACCTTGGGTTAATTACAGAGACATATATAAGGAAAACATAAATAAGAAACACAGCTAGAGATACGAATATCTCAACACTCCCCCTCAAGCTGGAGCATAAATATCTATCATGCTCAGCTTGGCGCAACATCTCTGAAATAGACCTCTATCGAGTGCCTTGGTGAAGATATCAGTCGTCTGATCTCCAATAGGAACATGTGATGTAGCTATGAGACTGTGGAGATATGTTTCTATATTCTTGTACCTCTCCCTTTATTTTCTTTTCATCTTGTCTATCATATGTAATTTACCCTTAGGTCTCTCCTCTATATAAGAGAGCCTAGGGTTCTCAATAACAGTATCTCATTCTCAAACCCTAACATGGTATCAGAGCGCTAGGGTTCTCCCATCCTCACCACCGACGTCGCCCCCCCCCACCCCGTCTCCCTCGTCGCTATCGCTGCCGGCTCTTTCCCTCGCCGCTGTCGCCGCCGGTCCTCTCCTTCGCCGCCGCCGCCGCCACCGCTTGTCGCCCCTCCTCGTTGGCCCCGCCCCTGCTAGGGTTCCATGGAAATCTCATCTAGGGTTCCGCCGAACCCCATCTAGGGGCCTTCTCCTTTCCGTGGCCTCCCGGGACTGTGTTCTTCCTTCGCAATCGTTCTCTTATGGATTTGGGTGCATAAGTGTACATATGCACTCAAATTCTTCTATGGTTGTGTAGACATATTCTGATCTGCAAACCCTAGTTCTTCTCCTTTCAGCAACATGTCTGAGTCCAAGGTCGACATGCCCTCCACATGCACCTTCAAGGGTCCAGCGCCTATAGTCAGGATGGATGGGTCCAATTATGAGCTCTGGGCTATGCAGTTCATGAGCCTCATGAAGTCCAATGGTAAGAGACACATTCTTACCGAAGATGAACCAGAGGAGAAGACAGGGATATATGCCTCTTGGGAGGCAGATGACTCATATGCCAAGTTTTGGTTGTCCAGTATCTTGTCCATGGAGATAGCCAATGATGTTCTTCATCAGCCCACTGCCAAGAAGATGTGGGTTGGCTGGGTGCAGAAGATGAGACATCATTCCTCTTGTGTATGTTGATGATTTTCTTGTTACAGGAGATGATGTGCAAGGGATAGATGGTAAAAGATTTCTTGGGACAACGATTTGTTACCAAGGATCTTGGAACCCTAAGGTATTTCCTAGGGTTGGAGTTTGCCAGGAATGAGCAGGGTCTTGTCATGACCCAAAGGAAGTATGTCATTGATATGCTTGTTGAGACAGGCATGACTGGGTGTCGTTCAACTTCTACTCCTATGGATCCTAGCATGAAGTTGTATGATGAGGAGACAGAAGAGGTGGACAGGAGAAGATACATAGAAATGGTGGGAAAGCTTCTATATATCACCATCACTAGACCTGACATCACTTTTGTTGTTAGTCAGGTTAGTCAGTTCATGGAGCGACCACAGCAAGTACATTTAGACACCGTTCATATGATATTGAAATATTTGAAATCTTCTCCAGGTGCTGGTCTGTTGTTTAGGAAAGGCACAACTCTGAATGTGAATGTGTGTGCCGAAGAAGATTACGCAGGATGCCCTAAGGACAGGGAAGTCTACGTCAGGATTGCAGTTTCCATTGGTAAATCACTAGTTTCTTGGAAAAGCAAGAAATAGACTGTGGTGGCAAGATCAAGTGCAGAGTCTGAATATAGGGCTATGGCACAAGTGAGTACTGAGATGATGTGGGTTTGTACAGTGTTGATGGATTTACACATAGAGGTTCATTTACCTATGCCATTACAATGTGATAATCAAGCCGCTCTATTCATCGCCAACAACCCTGCATTTCATGAAAGAATAAAGCATATTGAAGTAGATTGCCACTACACCAGACACATGATCCAGAAGGGACTGATTTGTACTACGCATGTCAATTCAAAGGAGCAGACTGCAGATTTCTTCACCAAGCCATTACTTAGAGGGCCTATTCTGAAATGTTCATCCAAGCTGAGCATGATTGACATCTATGCTCCATCTTGAGGGGGAGTGTGGATATATGTTTTTATATTCTTGTACCTCTCTCTTTATTTTCTTTTCCTCTTGTTTATCTTATGTAATTTACCCTTAGGTCTCTCCTCTATATAAGAGAGCATAGGGTTCTCAATAACAGTATCTCATTCTCAAACCTAACAGAGACCTTTCTGAATCATAGTGTAATGACAATCCACCTCTATGTGTTTGGTTAGGTCATGAAATGTTGGATTGTTGGCAATAAACAAAGCTGTTTGATTATCGCATAAAAGCCGCATGGGAAGAGGAACCTCAATAGTAAGATCAGTTAACATAGATCTCACCCACATCATCTCATTGCTTCCTTGTGCCATGGCTCTGTATTCAGATTCTGCACTAGATCTAGCCACTACTGTCGGTACTTTTCCATGAAACAAGAGAGTTGCCAACAAAATAGCGAAGCCAAAGGTGGATTTCCTGTATTTGGGGCAATCAGCAATGTTTGCATTTGCACAAGCTGTCAGCTCAAGAGATGTACCCCTGTGGAATAAGAGACCCAAACTAGGTGAATTCTTTAAATATCTCAAGATCATATAAATCGCATCCATATGCATTCCTGGGCTACTCCATGAATTGGCTAACTTTGTTCACTGCAAAAGCTATATCCGGTCTGCTGATAGTGATGTAAAGGAGTTTCCCAACAAGTTCTTTATATCTCCTCATGTCTACCTCCTCAGTGTTATCATCATATAACCTCATGCTAGGATACATAGGAGTAGTAGTAGGCTTGCACCCTGTCATTCCTGTCTAAGAGAGAAGATCCATGACAAACTTCCTTTGAGTCATTACAAGACCACAGTGGCTCCTAGCGAACTCTAACCCAAGGAACTATCGAAGTATGCCAAGGTCCTTAGTCACAAAATGTGGACTTAGGAACTCCTTGACCGTCAGGATGTCGTGCTCATCGTCTCCTGTAACAATTATATCGTTAACGTAGACAAGAATGGAAACAGTGCCTCTCTGTGTCCTCTGAACAAACAATGAGTGCTCCGTCGTAGACCGCTCAAATCCATGTTGCTCTATCAACTCAGATAGCTGCTGATACCAAGCTCTTGGACTCTGCTTCAACCCATAATTTGCCTTATGAAGCCTGCACACCTTCTGGGACTCCCCCTCAGTAGCAAACACTGGTGGTTGTTTCCTATACACATCTTCTTATAGATCACCGTATAAAAATGCATTCTTGACATCCAACTGATACAGTGGCCAATTTCATGAAACAACAACCGATAGAAGTATGCAAAGAGTGGAGTGTCTGGCTACTGGTGAGAATGTATCCTGATAGCCCACCCCATAGGTTTGGGTGAACCCACGTGCCACAAGCCTGGCCTTGTATCGATCCACACTGCCATCTGCTCTTTGCTTTATAGTAAATATTCACTTGCAGCCCACAACAGATGCTCCTTGAGGAGCAGAAACAATGCTCCATGTGCCACGTGACCGTAAAGTCGTCATCTCTTCTTTCATTGCATGATGCCACCTATTGTCCATCATGGCCTCCTGATATGTGCATGGGATAGAAATAGCAAAGAGTCCCACAACAAACTTCTTGTACTTCTCTGAAAGATGATCCAATGAAACATGTGCAGCAAGAGGATAAGTTGCACACTGACGACAAAGCTTTCGTAAAGCAATAGGTATGTTTAGGTTATCATCCCCTTTGTCTTCTGGTATCACCTCATCCTGTGTAGTATTCAAGACACTAGTACCATCAGATGAAACAATGTGCTCATTACATACATGGGGCATGTTGGATGATGTAGAGGGCGCATGAGCAGAGGGGCTAGCAGAAGACTTGCGCTTGTAGACATGTGGTAGGAACTATGTTTGAGGTAAGGGAGGTGGAGATGGTAGAGGTGAAGGAGAAGGTTGTGGTGAGGACTGATATCCCATATTAGGAGCATAAGGAGGCCAAGATGGTGGTGGGGGAACAACCACATCCCCACTAGAAGTAACATGAGATAACCGGTCACCTGTAGGAGAGAAATACATAATAGACTCAAAAAATCTGACGTCGGCACTCACGTAATATTTTCTTCCTACAGGATGAAAACAGTGATACCCCTTTTGGGTAAGTGAATAGCCAACAAAAACACGTTTGACAGCTCTAGGTGAGAGCTTCTTACGGCCAGGGGTGAAGCTGTGGACAAATGCCACAAGTCCAAAAACTCTAGGAGGCAACGAGAACAGGTCGTTCTCGGGAAACGCAATCGAGAAAGAGACCTTCTCTCCAAGCATAGTAGACGGTATGCGATTCACTAAGTAGCAAGCAGTAAGGACTGCATCTCCGTAGAATGAATGTGGTACATGACTATGAATGAAAAGAGTCCTTGTGACATCAAGGAGATGATGGTGTTTGCGTTCAGCAACACCATTTTGCTGAGATGTATAGGCACAAGAGGTCTGATGAACAATACCTAAAGATCTGAGAAATTCCGATAACTGTAATGTTGAAAACCCTACGGCATTATCCGTACGAATAAATTTCATATTAGCAGAGAAAATATTTTTGACCTCAATAAGAAAAGATTTAATTATAAGACCTGCTTCAGACTTATGTTTTAGCAAGAAAACCCAAGACAATCTAGAATAATCATCCACGACAACCATATAAAGTCGATGCCCCTGATTATCAGAAACATGACTAGGACCCCAAATGTCAAAATGCAACAACTAAAAAAATTGACGACTGCAACGACCCTGACGACTCTGAAAAGAAGACCGATGATGTTTTCCAAGTTGACAGGCTTCGCAGTTTAGAGTAGTACGGGTAGATATTTGTGGTAAAAGATGACACATTTTCTGAATAGGGAGATGTCCAAACCGAAGATGCCACGTGAATGGAGAAACAGAGCTGGAAGGAATAGTAGCGACTCCAGCAGAAGGTGGTATTGCAAGCTTGTACAATCCTCTCTGCTTACGACCACATCCAATCACCCTGCTCGTTACTATGTTCGAAAACACAAGAGAAGAGGGATCAAAGATGGCACGGCAATGTAAATCCTTTGTAATTTGACTAATGGATAAAAGATTCATCTCAAAGTCTGGAGCATATAAAATGTTCTGCAGGTGCATAGAAGGAGATAAAGCAACCTCCCCTTGACCAACAATAGGAAGACATACTCTATTAGCAATCACTACTGATCGACTAGGAGGGATAGTCCGGTACGAACTAAATTGTGCCTTATCTCCACACATATGGTGTGATGCTCCTGAATCCATAATCCAATCAGTCAAATCTAAACTGCTACAACTGGTAAGTGCATAGGTAATACTTGAGGAGCTAGACGAAGCTCTGGTAGTGGCCGCAGCATCTGAAGAATTTACAAGTGGAATAGCAAGAGCGCTCATCATCTCACAGAGTCTAGAAACAATATCATCCAGGCGTTGGTCTTGTATCGCAATAGAAGTAGGCTCAGTCTATTCAGCAACTCTCGCAGACGCTGGATATCCGTGCTTTTGAAAGCATGTCTCCTCAAAATGACCAGGGCGGTGGCAATGAGAACATGGACCACACTAACGTCCTCCCCCTCGACCTCGAGGTCCACGGCCACGAAACTGGGATGTCCCTCCTCTACCACGAGATACTGCCATAGCTGAGGGAGTCTGAGCCGCATTAGTAGATGGAGTAGTAATCCTGCTTAATCGCTTGTACACCTCCTCCATCAGAGGTATTGTCTCACCTGTCACGAGTTGAGTCCATGTTGCATCATACTTAGAATCAAGGGAGGACATGAAAAATACTATCATAGTAGTATTCTGATATTGTTGTTGTTGCTCAGTGTTTGTGGTAATGGGCATAAAGCTGTGTAGTCTCTCAAACGGGCCTCTAAGATGAGCGAAGTGTGCATGTAATGGTCGACCATTCTGTTTGGTCGAGAAAATGTCAACTGCAACTGAAGAATATCACTTTCTTCTTTGCTTGCCTATAAGTGGCTGCTAGGATGTCCCACATATCCTTGGTTGTGGGTTGGTTGATGATATCATTTGCAATCTCCGTAGTGAGCATTCCAGAGAGCCAAATACGAGCATAGGCATCATCTTGTTTCCATGATGCATTGGCTCCAATTTTGTCCATTGGTTCGGATTCCGTTAGAATGTACTCTTTGTTATGGTACTACATAAGAGTACGAAATTGCATGGACCATAACTCGTAGTTTGTCCCATCCATCTTGACGATGGGGGTCGGACCTTTGAAGGCACCGGAAGAAAATCCGTTACTCTTGATATCTGACATCATACAAATAAATAGAACCACAGACAACTATGAAGGATATCAATCCACGAGCATCTACACAATCATAAGTAGGATTGGTTGTATCTCTAGACTCATACAACCATCCTTAACGGATTGCGGTTGTGTCTAGTGTCGTAAGATAGATGTATAATAGGCAAAGCACGGAAAAACTGAACAAGTTCAGACCTCAATGATGCAGGTCGACGGCGCTCATACGGATTGTGGCCACCAAAGTATGCTTACAACACGCAGGAGAGCAACCGGAGTCCATGTGTAGTATTGTTAGGCAAGCAGTAGTGCTCCTGCATGAGCAGATCTTCCTCGCAGCGCCTCAACAGCATGGGGAAGTTCTTTGTCAGCGAAGGATGAGCCTGCGGCAGCATAGAAGGCTCGAGAGCACCCAGGCGACAGCACAGGAGTGCCTAGGGGTCTCGGGCGGTGCCTTTGAAGGTCCTTACGGCGGTACATGAGTCCCTAGGAGACCCATGTGGAGGCATAGAGGGCCTAGCTATGACACAGAAGAGCTTAGGGCTCTCGGGAGGCGCCGCTGGTCCTTACGGCGGTGCGGGCAGGCCGAGGGAGCCTCAAGGGTGTTTCTGGAACCCCTTATGGTGGAGCAGAGGCGCGGATGCCACTGGCGACGACATTGGGGGCGTAGGGTTACCGCTGGCGGCGTTGCAGACGGGGGGGAGTGGGGGTTGGGCGGGTAGGGTTATGGTTTTAGGGTGGGATATGGGAACCTCGGTCTAGGATCATTGCTCTGATACCATGTTGGGAGAATTATCATGAGTAAGAATAGAAGAGACCCTAGGGCTCTCTTATATAGGAGAAAAGCACTTGGTTAATTACAAAGACGTATATAAGGAAAACATAAATGAGAAACACAAGTTGAGATACGAATATCTCAACAGGTACGTCTACTATAAACCCGATCGTCAGGCTCATCAACCGCTATTGTACTGCAAGCTACTTGCCTGCCAAAACATGCAAGGAAGAAGAGGCGTCAGCGAGCATTGGTACTTCCATATGTCATATTATTAAAATAAGCAGGTATTTATAGTGGTTGTAAAAGAAACAAGTAGAAATGCAGAAACATCTAACATTTGTGTCTACTTGCAATGTAAAAAGGTTTCCAAGTTCCTTGTATGTACCTCCCTCAGTTCACCATTTTATTCCAACATTTCCCATATATAACATTTTTATATAGTATACATATATTATTCTCATATTAATAAGAGGTCATGTTATGGATTTTGATGATAGAAAAGGTGAGATTGGAAAGGTTTCTTGATTTATTTAATTCTCAAGTCTAGTGGATAGTTTGTGGTCTTGGTCTGTGTGCGACCTGATACTATAACTCTAAGGTGTGTAGAGTGCCTTAGGGTTGGGGTGCCTCTGTAGTCATGCAGTGTTGTGTAATGCATTCTAACTAAGTTCCCAACACGTCCACTAGTTTATAGGGATTTGGAATCCAATTTAATTATAGTCAATTCCAACCAACTTAACTTATCAATGATTTCATCTCTTAATCCAGATACATTATAACACAATCAACTTTGATCGTAACTCCTCCGATCCTCGATTGTAACTGACTCAGTTGAAACCCTAGATGATTTAAATGTAGTCATGGATGATTCGGATATAGCATCGTCAAACCTGTTAGCGGAAAGTAACCAAAACTCAAGCGGTGAGGTAATCTCCTAAGAAGACTCTTCTGTCTCACCCTCTAATTGGAAGTGCGGTCTAATAGAGGGATAGGTCTACTCTAAAACTACGCCATAGAGATAGGTGAGAGAGACTCTCCGAAAAAGTTACACTAGAAGGGCCTGACCGGTAACGGGCAAACGAGCTCGTATGAAAAACTAAAAACCGAGGATCCCCCACATGGGTATCTTAAAACAAAGGGTCAGCGGAGCTGGTCAAAAGTAGAGATCCCAACGAAGCGTGAAACACTGCGAGCTCACGTAGAAATCGTGTAAAAGACTGGGATCCTAGACTCACGCACTTGACGACAGCTTCTCTAACTGGGCTTCCTTTCCTCCGCCTAGTTGAGGGTCACCACGCCCTCGCACGGTCAAGTCTGAGGGTCACTATGACCGACAAACATCTGTACAAGTCATCAATGATTTATTGATTTCATTCCCTTAGAGACTATTCAAACTAATCTTTGTCTTTCCTGTAAGTGGTTCATAGATCTAGATGTCTTGGTTATAACTAGGGATCCATGAGTGGTAGAATATGCTTAAAAGATGATTTCAATAGTATGCCATTGATTTGGAGGAATCAGTCCATACGTACCAAACATTATAGAACAAGTATAATTCTTAAAACAAATATGCTTGTAAAGTCTGCTGTAGAATTTAGAATGAAAGTGCTCTACAAAGTTGATGCACCATTCGGCCACAACTTAGATTTGACCAAACTCGTGAAATGATACTTTGATAAATGATCGCTCCATCAATAATTAAAATAATTATCCTTTTTCCTTATATGGATAACTAATGTTATCTTTAAGACCAGAACATAGCTTCCTATTTTTTTCATGCCAGACGGGCCTACTAGTCAGTGATAATTTCCTTACCTATTTTACTTGACAACCAGTCATATGAGGTGGAATACAATTAACCAGTTGTATCTTTAAAATCAAAAGTCTGGGAGATCAGAATCATGTCTCGCAACGATTCACTGATATCAAATTAAATGTCTTATAAAAAAATTAACTATTATATGTATATATTATATACTCAAGATTTCGATTGACGGTGAGTATTCACAGGACTTATCAACAATCTTTAAATGTTCCAAGTTTATTATATTTCAGTTCAGGGAATAACTTCAAATTAAATCCTTGATTTGAGATTTAAACAGTACATCAAATCAACAATACAAATCTGTTTAAAAAAACTGCAAATGTCATCATCTAATAATGTAACCCAAAACTTTCTTTTTATATATTTACAAATTAATTAAAGAAATAATTTTTGATAAGGTATTTTCACATGACAGGAAAATTGTTGCAAACTAAAAAAACACGGATCTTTACGACAAAATTATCTCACTTGGTACACCAGGATGAGGATGATTTCAATTGATACAAGAGGAAACTCGAGTAAATTTACAGAGCAAAGAAATCAACGCCACCAATTTGGTCACGACCCATTTGCAAACAGATGTTCATTTATTGTATTGCACGTTATATCACATTAATAAGGTAATATTCTTGAGAACAACAGACTCACCTAAAACCCAAATTCTTCATGTATTTAAGAATAAATCTTCAATTATTAATTGACAAACCATTAATTTTTTATATCAATTCCAGTCAACATCAATAATAAAAGTATCACATTTCTTTAACCACCATGAGCAACTATCTAATATGGATAAAAAGTATACCCTCACATAGAGGACAACAAATGGAGTTTGGATTGAATCATGTAGGGCAGCAAGTAGGAGGGAGAAATTGGATTGTACCTCTTTGTTGATTTCAAACTTGGAGATGAATTATTTAAGCATGCAACAACTTTAAGAGAGGCAATAGTCTCCTGAATCATGCCAAGTGGGAAATAAGACTTTGTTTGTTGCCAAGTGGAATCACAGGGAATCCAAGTGTAATGCCATTATTTTTATTATGGTGCTGGAACTCTGCCGTTGTAGCTAAAATAAATTTTTTATATTATTTTTTTAAACCTGCTGGAATCTGCTGCTACAGTTAACAGAAAATAAAAAATACAAATTTTTATTTAAATATGTATATATATTCTTATTTATTTAAAGCATTAAGTTTGGTCATATACACAATTTGAGTTTCAGATTTCGATGTGTAATATCTCGATTTGATTGTCTCTGAACGATGATCAGTATGAGTATAATATTGGTCTACTTTTGATCGGTTTTCATTCCCAAAGTTTTTGAGATACGGTTTTGGTTTTGGGTTAAATTTTGTGATTTAAAAATATTGATTGGCATCCGATTGATGAACGGTGGCTTCCATTGGTCTTGTTTCATCAAATCGGATTTTTAAGTGGTCTTGGTTTGTTTTGCGGTTTCTGATTTCCCATCGTGGCTTTTCCACGGCACAAATTACGATGCGATAGATTTTTGGTTGATTTCACCCGGACGACTTTTGATTCACAATCAATTGATCGATTTAAATTATTTAATAATGCCCGATAACTTTATTGGGTTAAACAGTCTCTAATCTGGTCAGGTTTGGCTTTTATTAATTTCGAATGTTACAAATGTCCTCTAATAGGAAGTGGGTCCAATAGAGGGATAGGTCTACTCCAAAATACACCACAGAGACGGGTGAGAGAAACTCTCCGGAAAAGTCACTGTAGAAGGAAGAGTCTTCTTAGGAGACTATCTCACCGCTTGAGTTTTGTTTACTTTCCACTAACAGGTTTGACGATGCTACATCCAAATCGTCCATGACTATATTTAAATCATATAGGGTTACAACTGAGTCGGTTACAGTTGAGGATTGGAGGAGTTACGATCAAAATTGATTGGGTTATAATGTACCTGGGTTAAGAGATGAAATCATTGATAAATTGAGTTGATTGGATTGATTATAATTAAATTGGATTCAAAATCCCTATAAGCTAGTGGACATGTTGGGAACTTAATTAGGATGCATTACACAACACCGCATGCCTACAGAGGCACCCCAACCCTAAGGCACTCTACACATCTTAGAGTCATAGTGTGAGGTCGCACACAGACCAAGAACACAGACTATCCACTAGACTTGAAAATTAAATAAATCAAGAAACCTTTCCAATCTCACCTTTTCCATCATAAAAATCCATAAACATGACCAGTGATTAATATGAGAATAATATATGTATGCTATATAAAAATGTTAACGGAAAATGTTGGAATAAAAGGGTGAACAGGGGGAGGTATATACAAACAACTTGGAAACCTTTTTACATTGCAAGTAGACGTAAATTTTAGATGTTTTTGTCTTTATACTTGTTTCATTTGCAACCACTTTAAATACATATTTATTTTAATAATATGACATATGCTCGCCGACGCCTCTTCTTCCTAGCATGTTTTGGCAGGCAAGCAGCCTGCAGTACAGTAGCGGGTTGATGATTCCTGGCGATCGGGTCTATACTAGATAGTATAGTTTCTTTTGTCTCAAACTTTTGTTCTGTTATGATGTAAATGTTTATTTTTCTCTTCAATCAGATTTTAGGATATATGTATAACTGTCAGCTCTCATATACATATTGTATATACTTATGAAAATTAATGAAAAGAAATGTTGGTGGCACTTGTTTGTGTTTGTTTTGTAGTTGATACATTATTACTTGAATGTGAATGTCATATGCAAAAGCAAAACGTGAAAAAAAATCACATATTTTCATACTTAATGCGATGTTTAGGGAATATTGTATTGTGAATGTAGCGTAAACATGTGCCTAGATATGAGGGCGTGATAGAAAATATGTTACAAACATGCTTGTTGAGACGGACATGATTGGGCGTCGACCTTCTACTACTCCTATGGATCGTGATGATGATACAGATAACGTTGATAAGAGGAGATACAAAGAGATGGTGGGCAAGCTCCTTTATGTTACTATTACCAGGCCGAATATCTCGTTTGTTGTGAGTCAGTTCATGGAGCAACCTTAGCAAGTACATATGGACGCTATATAAATGCTATTGAGATATCTAAAATCTTCTCCAGATGCAGGACTACTTTTCAAGAAAAGAGCAACTCTCTCTATATCCACGTGTGTTGATGCTGACTATGCAGGGTATCCTAAGGATAGGAAGTCTACTTCGAGCTTTGCAGTGTCTGTTGGCAGTTCCCTTGTTTCTTGGAGAAGTAAGAAACAAACAGTTCTGGCTAGATCAAGTGTCGAATCTGAATATATGGTTATGGCGAAAGCAAGTACAGAGATGATGTGGGTTTGAGCAGTGTTAACATATTTGCATATAGATGTTCCTCTACGCATGAAGTTACAATGTGATAATCAGGATGCCCTATTCATTGCAAATAACCCTTCATTCCATGAGAGAATAAAACATATTGAGGTAGATTGCCACTACACTAGAGATATGATTCAGAAGGGTTTGATTTCTACCTCTCATGTCAGTTCCGGAGAGCAAACAACAGACATCTTTACCAAAGCATTGCTCAAAGGACCATTCCAGAAGTGTTCATCCAAGTTGAGCATCATTGACATCTATGCTCAATCTTGAGGGGGAGTATAGAGATATTTATATATTTCTATATTCTCTATGTACCTTTTTCTTTATTTTATTTCTCTTTATCCATCTTATGTAATTTACCCATAGGTCTCTCCTCTATATAAGAGAGCTTAGGGTTCTCAGAAATAAACACACTCATTTCTTCCAACAGAGGCCATAGGACTCTCTTATATACAGAGTAGAAATCGTATAGCGTAGATTACATAATAGAGATGAAAGAAAAAGGAAATACATAGAAGGTAAGGAAAAATAAACATATCTCTCAACACAAGCGATTGTAGTAGGTGCACTGTGATCGAGGGTAACCTATTCCTCAACCACAGACGTCGTGTCCTCTAAAGTAAGCAGACCCTCCTCTGCCTCGTGAAGCAGCCATGGTATAGGGTGCATAGGTGCTGTGCAAATGGCACATAGATTATGGTAAGATGATTATATGATGCTTCCTCCATAGAAGGGACGGAAGCATTAGATAGAGGCTGGCTACGATCTACGTCATAGACTGGGTCAAGACCAGCAAGGAAGACACCAACCATAATGGTGTTCCTATATGGCAGTTGTTGCTCGCTAATGGGACTCGATGGAATATAACTATGAAATTTCTTTAGCAGGCCCCTCAAGTCGGAGTAGAATAAGTGGAGAGGACAACCATCCTGCTGAGTCATGTATATGCCATGTTAAAGTAGAAGAAGTTTTGTTTCTGTTGGGAAAAGAATGAGAATTATTGGCTTCAAAAGAAAAAGAATGAGAATTGTTTATTCCTAAGAACCCTATGCTCTCTTATATAGAGGAGAGATCTATGGGTAAATTACATCATAAGAACAAAAGAAAAGAAATAAAGAAACATTACAAGAACATAAATATATCTCTACACTCCCCCTTAAGATGGAGCATAGATGTCAATCATGCTCAGCTTGGATGAATACTTCCAAAATGGTCCTCTAAGTAAAGCCCCGGTAAAGATATCTATAGTTCGATCTCCTGAACTAACATGAGAGGTAGAAATAAAGCGTTTCTATATCATGTCTCGTGTATAGTGGCAGTCCTCTTCAATATGTTTATTTCTCCCATGAAATGCAGGATTGTTTGCAATGTAAGATTTGAAGTCACTCGACAAGATCAGGTAAGGAATCCATCGATGGAAAGTTTTCAAATCCTTCATACTCTTCCGGTAACGAATCATGACTTTCCTCAAATAGTTTGCGGAATCCTCTTGAGTCTCCTCTAATTTCATTGAATCTTCAATCAGCTCCTAAGTCTTTGTCGTCGAAGGGTGCTTTCCGTTTCGCACCTTTCCTTACCAACGAATGCTCCGATGTCAATTCTAAGGGATTCAGAACGACCACTATTCAAAGCGGCATCTTCGACCTGGATGTCATAGCAACCGTCGAGAGACCACGGTCGAAGAGGGGAGTGGGGCACCAACCTCACCAGAAGTTTGAATCGTGCATGCCCAATCAACATGGAACACGGCCACTCCGTTGATAACACCTCCATGCCCTCAATCACTGCAACGGTGACTCAGTGATCAGCCCCCGGCAAACAACCACTCGATAGGAGATTCTTCACCATTCTAAGCTCCTATAGCGACGAGGTCAACATCTCCACCATGCATGACAGAAGGGGAACCCCTATAACGTGCACTACATGAAGCATGGATGGAGCTTCTCCGTCCGAGAAACGTACCCTCCTCCAACAAATAGGGAACTGCTTCAACAACAGCATCATGTCCTCTTCGTTCCTTGAAAGTCCCCTCGTACAGTAGGTAAGTATGTCGAGCATATCCACGTCACTGGAGAAGCTCTCGCCAATGACTCGAAGAACCTCCTTCAAAGACAACATCAAGTCCCAAACACCCATCGAACAACCCCATATAAGAAAGCCCTTTTTCTTCAAAATAGGGTTTCGCTAAGCTTAGAACTTCAGCAAATGAGCGAGACATGTGCAACGTCGGTGAATGTACACCCACAGATCCTAGTTTTAACGAATAAACTATGAATAGATTTAAGATTTGTACATGTCAAACGTTGATGTCCCTCGGCATCGCAGTCAAAGTATCAAGGCCTCCACGAACATGAGGATGCAAGGTGACTGTCGTTGCAGCATAGATAGCACCATTGGTCGTGTTTCTGATCTGAAACAAACAACCAACCTTCCTCCCTCTCTTCGTATTTGGTAGCCCTCTTCTCCCCATGATCCTTCTCGAAGGTAACCCTCAGATCCTCATGCCTCCCCATGATGGTGTCCCTCCTCCATATCGCATCCCCTTCACGCACCTGCCGCCACAAACGAACCCTCTTCTGCCTCTCACCCTTTATCCAATGTGACGTTCTCGAGATCTTTAATTTATCGACCACAATTAGCACAACTTACCCTTCTACTAAACATATAGTAGTGGTTCTGAACCGTGCACCCAACCTCTAAGTCTCCATGCATCTCAACCCCATCAGCAACGATACTTTGAATGTAATTCCAACATCTTCTACCACTTGTGATGGAACGAAAGAAGCGAGTATTATTACCCCCCCCCCTCCTCCTCCTTAAGCCAATACTGTCTCGATCTCTGCATCCATTCAGTCTCTTTCTTTTTGTCCTCTAGGTACATCACATGAAGTTGCCTGGTCCTCGGATCCACTTCGTCAGTCGTCAGCTCGCGATCATCCTCCAACAACTCCATATGTATAATCTCTTCATGTGTCGGGGTCCTCATGCTGGAATATTGTGCATGAATTCCCCTATTGTACTTTGTTGAGATACAACAATAACAACAAAGCCTTTTCCCACAATTAAGTAGGGTCGGCTACATGGATTCTTCACCTCCATTAAGATCTATCGTGGGCCAATCCCGGGCTTATATCCACAAAATTAAGATCCCTCCATATAGTCTCTTTCCAACACTTCTTGGGTTGTCATCACCCTCTCTTAGTTGGCTCAACATCCCAACACTCGCATCTCCTAACATATGCATCAGATCTTCTTTACAAATGTCCAAACCATCTTAAGCGGTTTTCTCGCATCTTATCCTCGATCGGAGCTACACCAACTTTTTTCTGATTACATCATTCTGAATCCGATCTTTACGTGTGTGTCCACACATCCACCTTAGCATTTTCATTTCTGCTACATTCATTCTCTGCACATGTCTATGGTTTACAGGCCAACATTCAGATCCATAAAGCATAGAAGGTCTCACGGCTGCTTTGTAAAACTTTCCTTTAATCTTTAAAGGAGTTTTCTTATCACAGAGAACAGCAAAGGCTCCTCTCCACTTTAGTCAGCCTGCATTTATTCTATTAGTAACATCTCCATCAATTTCCCCATCATGTTGCAGAATAGATCCCAGATATCTAAAGGAATCTCTCTTCTGAATGATATCGTCACCAATCTTCACCTCGATTCCTTCACCATTGCTTCCATCAAAGGTGCACTACATATATTCCGTCTTAGCCCTACTTATACGAAATCCTTTAGTCTCCGACTCATGTCTCCAGACCTCAAGCTTCTTATTTACTCCATCTCTAGTCTTGTCAATTAACGCAATATCATCAGCAAATAACATACACCAAGGTAACTCGTCCTGAATGTGACTGGTCAACTCGTCCATAATAAAGTAAAAAGAAATGGACTCAAAGCAGAACCTTGATGTAAACCAATGTTGATGTCAAAATATCCAGTGGTCCTTACACAAGATAAAGCCCTATCATACATGTCCTTTATGAGGTTAATGTATAGGACAGGTATTTGTCTCTTCTCCAACACTCTCCACAATATCTCTCGTGGGACAAAATCATAAGCCTTCTCCAAATCAATAAAGATCATGTGGAGATTCTTCCTTCTAGCTCTATAAATCTCCATTGTTCTCCTCAGCAAATGGACAGCTTCAGTCGTTGAGCGTCCTGGCATGAATCCGAATTGGTTTTCTTTTACATTGGAAATTTGCCTCAACCTTCTTTGGATCACACGTTCCCAAATTTTCATAGTGTGACACATCAGCTTGATACCTATAATTTGAACAATTTTGAATGTCTCCTTTATTCTTATAAAGAGGCACCACGATACTCCTCCAATCTTCAAGCATTTTCTTGCTTCGCCAAATAACATTGAATAGATTCGTAAGCCAAGTCAGACCACGCTCACCTAAAACTCTCCATACTTCTACAGGGATGTCATCTGGTCCTACACATTTTCCAGGTCTCATAACCTTCAAAGCCTCCTCTACTTCCTTTCTTTGTATCTGTCTATAGCATTCACGATTCAAGTAACTTTCACTACAAGCTAGATCACCCAAAGTGATATCTCTATTTCCTTCCCTAATGAAAAGTTTATGGAAGTACTGCTCCCATCTAGTCTGTATATCCTTCTGAGTAACAAACACATGACCTTCCTCATCCTTAATGCATCTCACTTGAGAAAGGTCTTTGGTTTTTCTTTCTCTTGCTTCGGCCAGCTTGAATATATCCTTCTGTCCCTCCTTAGAGTCGAGATTTTTATACAAAACTTCATAAGCTTTTGACTTAGCCTCGCTTACGGCCTTCATTGCTTCCTTCTTCGCTATTTTGTAGTTTGTGATAGTTTCCTCTGTTATATCCTTAGACATAGCTTCAAAGCAAGCTCTTTTTATTTTTAGTTTCTCTTGCACGCCTTCACTCCACCACCAAGCCTCCTTTTGACATGGAGCTCCTCCCTTTGACTCGCCTAGCATCTCTTTGGCTACCTTTCGGATACAAGATGCTACTGCCTCTCACAGCTCGTTTGCACTACCGCTACAATCCCAAGATAAGTCTTCTAAAACCTTCTCCCTGAAGCTCGCTTGCTTCAGTGGAAGATTCCACCATCTAGTTCTAGTTATCTTAGAAACCCTCCTTTTCTTTACCAACCCTTTCATTTGCACATCCAAGACTAACAAACGATGTTGGGTAGTCAAACTCTCTCCTGGGATTACTTTGCAGTCTTTACAACATAGCATATCTCTTCTTCTCAACGCAAAGTAATCTATCTGTGTTATAGTTGGCCTACTCTTATAAGTAATTAAATGTTCCTCCCTCTTCTTGAAGAGAGTATTTCCTATGAAAAGATCATATGTCGTTGCAAAATCCAGGATGGCTTTTCCCTCTTCATTTCTATCCCCAAAACCATGTCCTCCATGAACACTAGCATACCCTGAAACATCTTTTCCCACATGTCCATTAAGATCTCCACCGATGCAAATCATCTCTCTTTGTGGGATTCCTTGTAGACTCTTATCCAAATCCTCCCAAAAAGCTTGTTTAGTCCTTTCATCTAAACCAATTTACGGTGCATAAACTGAGATGATATTCAAAATTTCTTCTTCAAGCACCAATTTTAGTAAAATAATTCGATCCCCGAATCTTTTCACCTCAACCACACAATCCTTCAAATCCTTATGAATAACCACTCCAACACCGTTTCTACCCTTATATTTACCTGAATACCAAAGTTTAAAGCATGTCTTCTCAATCTCCCTTGCTTTCTCTCCAACCCATTTAGTCTCTTGAAGACAAAGTATATGAATCTTCCTTCTTTCCATCGTATCCACTATCTCCATCAACTTTCCAGTTAAAGTGCCAATATTCCAACTACCAATCCGCAACTTCCGTTGTAATCTCTTTTGGACTAACTTCTTTACTCGCATGCGTCCATTATGCGAGAACCCTTGTAAATTTTGGACTACATCCGGGCGCTGATGTAGCGGAACTAGCTTAATTACTCGCATGCGTTCCTCATGCGAGAACCCTTGCAAATTTTGAACTACATACTGGCTGCGATGTAGCAGCCCTTGCCAATTTTTCATTGTATTCGAGCGATGCAACGCGTCGCAAGTAGGGAACGCCCCAACGAAATCTGTATGTTTGCTTAAATCCATGTTGAAAAGATCCGACTGTCTTGAGGCAACTTCTTAAATAGTATTTTTTTTAGAAAAAAGTACTACTTAGGAAATTGTCTCTGACTGTTTTATGCTGGTTGTCGGCTACCTAACGGAACCCTCCTCATTTACCCGGGCTTGGGACCGACCATGGCTGAGTTACTTTGTTGAGATATTATTTATTTTTATTATCGTTGTCTTATTTTCTATTTCTTTCTTCTTCTTCTTCTAATTTGCCCCATAGGTTCCTCTCCTATATAAGAGAACCCTAGGGCCTCTCATAAAGTGATGAATTCTTTTCCTTCTATATGGTACCCGAGCGACTGTCCTAGATCGGAGTTCCGTACCCCATAAAATCATAACCCTACCCACCGTCCCATCCTCTAGTCCGCAACTCTAGGCCTCCAGGTTGTTGCCCGGCCTCCAGGTTGCCGCCCAACCAGCCCAGGCCACAGCCCTAGGCCTCCAGGCCATGGCTCCTGCCGCCATAGGCCCCCACTTGGGCCGACCAGGCCTCCCTGATCGTCGTCTCGGCATCCCAAACTGTCGTCGGCCCTCCTGTGGTCTTCCGTACCCCTCTAAAAGCCGTTGTATGGTCTGAACCGGTCTGATTTTTCCCGAAAATGTGATTTCCGGTCTATAAATCACGTTTTCCGGCCCTAGCAAGCAACGACAATAGATGGGGTTGGTTGTATGAGTGTACACGTACAACCAATCATTCATATGACCATGTAGACTTGTTTATATCGGTCTACTCCCCAGTTGAGTTCCGTTATTTGGCCATTTTACGATCTCATAGAACAAGGGTGATATTTTCTCATCCGAAGCCTTCAAGGGCCCGGCTCCCATCGCAAAGATGGATGTGACCAACTATGAATTATGGTCCATGCAGTTTCTCACCATAATGCAATAAAACAACAAGGAGCATATCCTGACAGATCCAGAGCCAACGGATAAAACTGGGGAAAATACTTCTTGGAAGAAAGATGGCACTTTTGCTTGCATTGTATTATTTGGTCTACCTACCAGAACTAATAACATTCGAGAATATGCAGGATTATACACGAAAAATCCTTTTTGGCTCTCTCTTCAGCCCTATGTAATATGCACGTGTTCGGCTATGTGGGACACTCACCACAAAGATATCTAATGATATTATAAACCAACCCATTGCCAAGGCGACGTAGGACACTTTGGCTTCTACCTATGCTCAAACGAAGAATGAGGCCAAGATTCTCCAGTTACAATTTGACATCTATAAGGCTAAGCAGAATGGTCGTCCTCTGCACGTGTACTACAGTTCACTACGTGGCATGTTTGAGAAGCTACAAAGCTATATGCCAATTACGACATCTCTTGAGCAGTAGAAGGCATATAGTAACTCCACGATGGTCGAAGTTTTCCATGGTCGACCTTGATATAGAGTGTGATGCAACACGTATTCAGATTCTCACTGGAGCTACCATACCTCACATAGAGGAGGCTGGAGGCCTATAGCCGACTCAGCCAGATTATCATGCCTCTTATGACCACTCTTCAACCCTCGTCGGCTCTGGTCTCGTAGTCGAGGAGTAACGACTCAGTCTAGAGGACGCATTCCTCATGGCAGAGGCGGTGGACGTTCGCGTGGCCCTTGCACTTTTTATTATCGACCGGGACATGCAGAGGATACATGCTATCAGAAGCCTGGATATCCCATTTCTGACTGCGTGGCCGAACAGCTTGAGCCTTCAAATACTCTTTCTTCCCAGACAGATCCTCGCCCGGATGATATCGTCTCTCGCATTCGAAAGATATGACTCCTACTGTAGGAACCCCACTACAGATACAACAGCCAGAGCCTCTTCGAGCTCCTCAGGTATCGCTTATTCATTCATTGGTAGTAATGGTGCAGATATGAAAGAGTGGATTATGGACTCTGGTGCTTCTCATCATCTTTGTGGAGACAGAGCACAACTAAAGTCCTACAGGACCACACCACCTGATATATGGGTTGTCATTGCCAATGATGACCACTTGCCAATTACAGGACAGGGGGAGGTGCATCTGACGCTATCTATGTGTCTTCGGAATGTTTTATATGCTCCTAACTTTCAGATGATTTTACTTTCCATTAGTCAGATTACTAAGGATCTGCATTGTCGTGCCATCTTTGATCCATCTTCTCTCGTGTTTCAGGACATACTCACAAGCAGGGTGATTGGATGTGGCCCTGAGTAGCGGGGACTCTACAGACTGGTCCAACCTTCTCATGTTGCCATTTCCACTATATCTATTGGACCAGTCTCTCCATATCTATGGCAAATTCGTTTTGGACACATTCCTCTCCAGAAGCTGTCATGTTTTTTGTCAGATTTCCACGAGATCCTCTTTTCAGTGTGAGGTATGTCAGGTTAGGAAGCATCATCGTTCCTCATTTCCATCCCGTCAGAGTCGGAGCAATTCCCAGTTGTTTGAGCTCCTTCATTTAGATATCTGGGGTCCGAGTCGTGTTCCTGATCATCAGAGGCATCGTTTTTATTTTGTTGTCGGTGATGATTTTTCTAGATTTTCCTGAGTCTTCTTTTGAAGAATAAGTCTGAGGCTGGATCCGTGATCAAATATTTTATTAGTGAAGTAAGGAATATTTTTTCTGCTAATGTCAATATCTTTGCACTGATAATGCCTTAGAATTCTGTAGCTTATAACTTTGTGAGTTTCTTAGATCTCTTGGTATTGTTCACCAAACCTCATGTGCCTATAATTCTCAGCAGTACGATTTTGCCGAGCAGAAACATTGTCACTTACTTGAAGTAACCAAAACCTTGTTGATACGGAGTCATGCTTCTCACTCTTACTGGGGTGATGTTGTCCTTACTGCATGCTATCTGGTGAACCGCATACCCTCATCTGTATTGGGAGAGAAGATTCCTTTCTCGATTGTGTTTCTCGAGAAGGATCTTTTCTCCCTTACACCTCGTGTGTTTGGATATATTGCTTTTGTTCACGATGTCTCTCCAGGTCGGGACAAGCTCTTTCCTAGAGCTATCAAGTGTGTGTTTGTTGGCTACTCTCGTACCCAGAAGGGGTACCGTTGCTTTGATCCGCTAAGGCAGAAGTACTTTGTCAATGTTGACGTTAGTTTCTTTGAGTCTGTTATGTATTTTTCTCGTACAGGTGATAGACTAACCCCATCTGACTCTGACGATGAGATCTACATACCTCCACCTCCTACTATCGTTCTTCCGCCTCCCTCTACTCCTGCTCTACCACCACCTCCTCTACCACCACTACTACCACTACCACATGCTCCTGTGGCTCCACCTCCTACTCAGACTCAATTTCTGCCATGTGTTTTTCCTCGTAGGCCTCGCTCGGTTCCCCATGCTCACAGGTCTTGCCCATCATCCAGCACGTCTCAGGTATGTACTAAGCGCATTGTTTCTACCGATGGCACTACTGAGTTGTATGTGCAACATGATTCCATACAGGATGAGCAGGTGCCCTCTCAAGAGGGGAACTCACAGTTCACAGACTTGGCAGATGATCTTGATGTACCGATTACTTTGCGAAAGTTAAAACGACAATGTGCTACTTATTCTCTTGCAGCCCAGGTTTCCTTGAGCAGGCTGTCAGAGGATTTCAGGAGGTTTACCTTGACACTATCTGCTGTGGAGATACCACAGACATATCAGGAGGCTCTAAAGAACAGTTAGTGGAGGTTAGCCATGGAGAAGATGGTTGCACTATAGTCACGTGGTACGTGGAGTCTTGCTTCTGCTCCAATCGATGCATCTGTTGTGGGATGAAAATGGGTGTTCACTGTGAAACACCGTGAAGATGGCAGCATGGATCTCTATAAGGCGAGACCTATGGCATGTGGGTTCACCCAGACATATGGGGTGGACTATCATGATACTTTCTCTCCAATTGCCAGACATTCTACTCTACGTATTCTACTTTCTGTTTCTATGATACGAGATTGGCCCATGTTTCAGCTTGATGTGAAGAATGCCTTCCTCTATGGTGATCTACGTGAGGAGGTACATGCAGCAGCCACCTAGGTCTGCCACTGAGGGGGAGTGTCAGAAGGTTTGCAGGTTACACAAAGCTATCTATGGCCTTAAGCAGAGTCCAAGAGCATGGTTCAGAAGCTCTCGGACTTGACAGAGCAGCAGGGGTTTGTGAGATCAACTGTCGATCACTCCTTGTTTGTGCAGAGGACCCAGAGAGGTACTATTGTCATTCTTGTTTACGTTGATGACATTATTGTTGCAAGGGATGACAAGCAGGGCATTCAGGGTGCCAAGGACTTTTTAGGTCAGCAGTTTATGACCAAGGACCTTGGACATTTACGTTACTTCCTTGGACTAGAGTTTGCCAAAAACCAGCGAGGTCTTGTAATGACCCAAAGGAAGTATGTTACAAATCTTCTTTCAGAGACAAGCATGGCAGATTGCAGACCTGCCACTACTCCTATTGACCCGAGTATGGAGCTCTATGATGATGATACTGAGGAGGTCGACAAGAGGAGGTACAGAGAGCTTGTTGGCAAGCTACTGAAGGATATGGAATTTATCCTCAAGCACATCACGGAAGCGTGATCGTCGTATCGGATACGACGATGAACCACTAATCGTACTAGTTGTTTGGTGCAGCGGAATTTAAAAATTTTATTTGATGAAACCACATGATCCGAGAACCATTCTCAGATCGTTTCATCTATAACCACAACAAGTATAATGCAATACCTCTTGAAGCGTGGTTGATCAAGTCTCTAAGAGAAGAGACCTCCTGTCTCAAGTCCGATCGTCGGCAAGACTGCTTGCGAGCGCGGGGATGAACCGCGTTGTCCTCGCAATTCAAGAAGTTGATCCAAGCGTGGTTGCTCCTGATCTCGTCGCACGAGATCAAACGTCTCCTTCGTGAGAGGAACTCTCTAAGAAGACGGAGAACCGAAGAACGTCGAAGCGGCGGCGCGGTGGCGAAGGCGACGACGGTTCTCTCCTCTAGGGTTTGGTGGACGGCCTCCAATATTAGAGGGAGAGAGGGCTGTCGAGTATGGAGAAGAAAAGAAGAGAGTAAGCCTCCAATATTACATAAACCAAGAGAGCATGGTATGCGTCTCTATTTATAGGGTTTATATAAAATCAATGGATGAGATTGATTTATGTCAATCCAATAGCTACAATTGTTGTTGGTAAAACCAACAAATTTAGGTTAAAATATATTTGACAAAATCAAATGTAAATTAGTCCTAAATCAAATCAATAAATAAGGAGAGAAGATACATGGAGATTTCATCTCCATGTACCTTCCAAGTGGACGGCCACACATTCCTACTAGGAATGGTGTGCCGCCCATATATTCCATGGAGAGAGCAATCTCATGGAAATCATGGTTTAAAAAAACTAGCCTCGAGGCGAGGCGGTCCCTTTTAGCCTCGAGGCGTACGCCTCAGACCAGTCCTGTGAGGCGTAAGCCTCAGGTGGTCGAGGCGTAGCCTCGAGGCGGAATGCCTCGAGGCGATTGAGGCGTTTTTGCTTTTTTTTGAATATTTTTTATTATTTAATGGTTTACTTAGTAGTTTGAGAAGATTATAAATATCTATTTATTTAGGATAATGATAATATAAGATGAATGCCTAAATATGATGTTTCTTTCATGCCCATAACTTCATATTTACAATTAATGTATCCAACTATTTTGGCAAACTCTTATTATTTCACTCTTAATGAATGAATTCATAAATATCAAATTAAAAAATATTTGTAACTTAATAAGATTGCAATATATCAAGTAAAACAAAATGGATAAGGTTCACGGTTTCTCATGTTGCCTTACATTATATATTAGACACAACATAAATGTCTTTGACATATATTTAATTGTACTTTTAATTACAACAATATTTCAAAGATTTGCTCGAAATGGATATGATTCATGGTTTCTCGTGCGATCATATATTATATGTTAGACACATAACATAAATTTCTTCGATATATATTTAGTCGTACTTTTAATTATAACAATATTTCATAGACATATATGTATTGTTTAATTCTTTCACAATATCTATAGTTAATGAATTCCTCTTTAATTGGATGAAAATGAGTAGAAATGTATATGATGTTGTTCTATCTATTATTTCGGGGTTCTTATATCTATTATTTCATAATATCTTGTAGTGTAAATTATTATATATTGAGCAAAGAACATATAATTACATTGAGATATATATATATATAATTGTAGCTTTATACATACTTTTCTATATAATCCGAGGGTTACGCCTCGACCGCCTCGAGGCTACGCCTCGCCTCGATTCCACGGAGACCGCCTCGTTCCGCCTTTCGTTTTTTCAAACCTTGATGGAAATCCATGAGATTGCATATCTCCTTGAAAATCTCCTTTATTTATTTCCAACAACTTTTGTTGGCTTTTATTCTTCAAAAATAATTCACAATTATATTTGAGAATATTGCAATCTTGCCATGAAAAAATTGTGAATCATATTCACAACCCAAAACAACATATAATTTACATTGTCAATTAATTACACAATGTGTATCCAATACACATAATAATTAATCAACACATATAAATTATAATTGGCTCTCTCTCTACTATATTATAAATCACATTTATAATATATATTAGGAATAAATTGCATATTTCTATCCACATTATTCTTATCCATAATAATTAAATCATATTTAATTATATTGGATAATCTCCACACACATTAAGATGATTAAATCAAATTTAATCATCAATTCTTCTTTGCTTAGATCTTATGGAATTATTCTTGAACCCTTCAAGAATAATGCAATCTCTCCGCAGATACTTGGAGATAAGGACAGGGCGATTGTATTGTTCCACGTATAGTGACATGGATATTGAGATCATATCTCAAATCCAGATCGCGGGCCTCCCATAGATGCTTGATTAAATCAAGACCGTAAATCTAATCTTCTCATTGCATCTGAATCACATTCAGATCAATGTCCAACATTTGGACCAAGATCAGATTACTTCTCTACTGAGAGGAGTCACTAAAATCCAGACCCGTTTCATCACTCCCTAGGAATGGAAGCGTCATGGTTATACAATCGTTTATGATCACATCACCCTCAGGTATTCCCAATACCTGTACATCCTGCATACTGGAATACTCAGAATAAACCCGAAGTATTAGATCAACTTTACACTGTCAACTTCATGATTTTATCAGTAAGTTTCTCATTCGATCATTGGGAGTTGGTATCGATCATATACTTTCCAAAAACATATATCATACCTAGGTCTTGATCACATACTTTCCAAAAGTATATATCAAACCTACAAATTCAGTCAAGCTTTCAAAGCGAGACGACCATGCGTATAGAATTTGATTCTTCCCAATATCCCATGAGTGAGCTCATGTCTTCCGGTTCAGTAATTGAACCTGTATGATCCCTTTGAGAGATCGTATTACTCATATGTCCTTATATGCATACCAGCGCGTCGGTGTATAGACCTTGGTTAGGTCATCAACCTATTGGTCTGCCAAATGTACATACTCAGATATATAGTAACACATCTGTCTCCGGTCAGAGAATGCGTGCCTATATCAAGACAGCATACGATATAGGACTTTGGTTATCTCGATCTCGTTAAGTCAACTCTTTAACCTAACTAATCTGACACCTCCAAATCTCTATTCCTATGCAGAGGACCTGCATCAAGAGGTCAGTCAGATATCAGCCTAAAGAGATAAGGATTGCCATCTCCCACTCAGGCTGGAGATCATCTCTTAACAATCATTTGACGGTGCTTGATGAGTCATCAATCTAACTCTTTAGATATTCATCCAAGCACCAACCTCTATGATTCAATAGTTGAATCAACAGCTGTATGATCATCAAGATGGCCATGGTACATAACCCTAATTGTACTAAGGGACCTATTATACAAATTATTCATTCTTCATTTTAGATCAGGGAATGATATGTGCAATAACATTTATTGCATAATGGCTCGCCGTGGGCTCGCATTTCCAACAATCTCCCACTAGCCCAAAGAACCATTAATGGGCTAATCATTTAAACCCGCACTCATGTGACAATCATAAGCTATTTAGAAAATAGCTAGGTAAGCTGATCAGTCACTCTGTTCCCGCGAGACTACGCCAAGTCCTTCTACGGCACTTGAATATCCCCAGTAACAGTGCTCGCATCTAATGCGAATGTTGCATCTTATGCAATCAATACTCAATCTTGTTAAAAACTATAGTGTCCTTAACACTACGGCTTAACAATTATCATAACCAGTATTTCCATATCCTTATCAGAATACCCTTATTCCTGGAGATCACTATCTCTCAAGGTATCTATAGTTAAGACCTTTTAGATCTCTATCTATAAAGTCTTAAGCTTTGAAGATAAGACTTTGAGATCACTATCTCAAAAAACTTGTCATCTATGAAGATTTTGATATTACTGCAACCAAGTATTTTATTTCCATAGTAGGATTAGCAATAGTTTACTACTCCCACTGCATGGCAGCCATCTGGCTTTCGTACACATCTTGTAGACACTCGGCTTCTCAGAACTGATGCCCAAGGGCAAGTAGTTCTAGCATTCACTTCCTCAACTCTTTGAGGTGTTGTCCCTTTAGATAGGTCAATACCATATCTTAAGGGATGGAAGCCTTTCTTGGAATTTTCCATAAAATGGAATATGTCCAAGATGTACTATTAATGTGACAGTCCCAATACCCTCTTCTCTTTGCTCCTGAACAACTTCAGAATTAAGATCTAAGAGGTATCTTTGAAATCTTATTTCAAGATATGGAATAGCCAGACTACAAAACACTTATTATCATCCTTATATCATTCCAAATGATTAGGATATTATCTACATTTAGCACGATGAACACAAAGGCACTCCCACTAAGCTTTACATGGCTCATCAAGAGTTTATCTGAAATCATAACGTTTATAATTTCATCAAATCTTATGGTCCAACTTCAAGAAGCTTATTCGAGTCCATAGATGGATTCCTTAGCTGGCACACCTTGCTTTCCTCAACCATGAAGCCCTGGGGCTACTTCATGTGAATATCCTCAAAGAGGTATTCGTAGAGGAATGCAATGTTGACTTTCATCTTGAAGATGCAATAGTCAAGTTGTATAGCTAAGGTTAGCAATATTCTAATGGTTTTAAGCATGGTCACCGAAGAGCAAGTCTCATCGCAAGCAATGTCTTCTCTTCCAGTGTGTAGCTCATGGCTACGAACCGTGCTTTGAAGATCTCTACCTTCTCATCAGGTTCCCTTTCTCTTGAAGATCCATTTACACCTTTACAGGTCTTACCCATATAGGTGGATCCTCGAGGGTCCATATACAACACTTGTATATGAAGTCTACATTAGACTTTTATTGCTAACATCCATCTATCCATGCTATGATCTTCAGAAGCTTCATCACATGAAGTTCGATCATTGTCAGATTTTTCTGACACATGGAATCCATCCTCAAACTCATTTGAAGAGCTATTAGTGTTTCATCTTTAATTGTCCTTTTAGTTTCCAACTTCAGGAGCCTCATTATCTTCTCAAGATCAAATGAGTTCCTACACTTCATTTTCATCTTGATTCTCAAGTCTCAACCTCTAAGAATCACATTCTCAGAGATGAGATATTTTAAGAATCTCAAGGTCATAATGTAGGTATCCAATACCATCCTTTATTTTCCTAATGAAGCAGCACTCTCAAGTGCTTAATTCTGGCTTACTTGCATGGAATTATATGTAGTCTCTACTACATATATACCTGGATACTAAGAGGAATTTATGCTAAAAAATTCATCAATGATCGAATCATGTCACACATGATCCAATTGTATCTCCTACAACTCTATTGAGTTTAGGTTCATTAGGAGGAGTGAGATAGGAATGATATTCCTTTCTCCATAAGGTATACCATGATTCATCTAATAGGTACTGATTACCTAGATTAGACCAAATTCATTTTCATCTTCTTTCAGACTTTGGTTCCAAACCAAAATTATGAAATCTTTGAACATTTCAAAGGTTTCTTTTAGGTGAAGAGAAGAAATCTCATATCATACATAATCATCAATAGATATCACATATCCATAATGTTTACTATGATATAGATGATCCACATACATCAATATGTATGAGATCCTAAATGCCTTGACATCTTACACCATTCCCAAAGAAGGGTGTATTAGACATTTTTCCTTTTGAATACAATATTCATAAGTATGTAAGTTTTGAAAATTTAGACATTCTAAAGTTTCATCTTTTACTAGTCTATTGATCAAATCAATAGACAAATGTCCAAGGCTTGATGTTAGATCATTATCAAATGATCTTCATCCTCCTATTGATCTTTGAAGGTTTAATTTCAGTATTAGAAATGTTAGTGAACCATTCATTAGTTTTCTAACTTAGTAGAGTCCACAAGATTTTTAGAATACTATCTGAAATATCTTCATCATAACTCTTTATGATAGGTTTATTTGAGAATTCATGTTTATTTCCAACAATTAGAAACAAACAATGAGTGTACTCTTATATCTAGGTCAAAGAGACATTCTCTAAGACTAAGGGCTCTTCCACTGAAATTAACAAGTCTATCAATCCAACAGAAATTGTTGCAACAATTGCATCAATATCCATGTGGATAACTACAAACCTTAAGATCAAATTCTCCAATCTTCTAAAAACATATGCAACCCATTGCAAGTGTTATAGAAGATTGAGATACAATTATAAAACTTTATCTTATTCAATAAGCAAGTCAATAACAATGATTTATGTAGATTATTCTGATGCTCTATCCGAGTCCTTCTCTAAGGATTCTAGACAGACTTGATAGTCATACTATCAACACATCAACTTATTGCAGTATTGACATTCATCCAACTCTTTGGATGACATATGGAAGTCATAGATATACAGTCAACTCTTTGACCATACTTCTTACTCGGTTCCAATACATGCTTCCACTGTGCTCCCTTTATCTGTGAGCAACCATTGCTTAAGAATAAGGATCTCTTACGTCAAATTCGAAAGAACTCAATGTAAGATCATTTCAACATTTATACATGCTTCATTAAATTCATACAATAGGAATATTATGAAGCTTCATGGATGACTAGAGTATAGATAGTAGAATGATGACACTCATCATCTACATCCATCTAAACTCTTAAAACATAGGTTCAGGTAGGTACTCAAACAATTTGAATACATCATCTCTTATAGAGCCACCATTCTGCATGATGCAGTGAACCATCTCATTCATGATAAATGTCAAGAGCACATATGTATGCCAGAATATCTTCATTAATTTTATAAAGGATCATTTGACAATTGTGATCATCATCGACATGTCACTTCCAAAGTACATCTAATGAGAGATCAAAACTATAGACATACAAACCCTAGGGTTGTAGTCCTATTATCTATTTTAATTGTCATTCCTCATTAGTATGAGGAGACTTGCATGTTGCAACCACATACATTATGTGTCCAACTGCAAGCACAATATCTGGATCATGAGTCCAATCCATGATATTTTACTGGTTATTATTGAGTATAGAATTGAGTGGGTTTAATGAAGAATTATCTGAAATAAGAAATTTGCATAAATTTATATATATATACATTTTAGTTTGATTTAGGAATTTTTATATCAAAGTTGTCTTGCCTTGTCAACACTGAAAGTTCACTCCCTTAATCACTTTCAATGTAAGAGATATACTTACCAACATATCTCAGCAAGACCTGGGATCTCCTTCCTTATCTTTGTTACATCTCAATAATATGAGAATCTGCAACTTGGATAAAAAGAAGCGGGAACACATTCCGCCTTGCAAGTCCAACTTGCATTTCCCAATTCGGTCTTTAAAACCCGGGCCCACCACCCCTAAGGCGATGTTGACCCGTCATTAATTGAACCAACCGTCAACAGGAATAGTACTCGCTATGCGCAATCCAATATCGCCCCAATAATATGAGGATCCAATATTGGGGTCACTACGCATACGGCCTTACTCTTTCGAGAAGCAAAGAACCCGATCCAGATGCGCTTGCATACGGGAGTTGTCACTTTGGACAGGCGTCTCCCACATGCAATCCCTGGCGACGGAACTCTTCGCCTTGACGGGAGACCATGGATGTCACTTATGTGATCCTCCATATCATATTCAAATTTTAATCAATTACTATGAATCATATTCATATAATTAATTCTTCCAAGGGAAGTGACAACTCTATTCATAATAAAGTGTCTCAATTGGACATAATCAATTTAATCATATTAAGTTAATTATCAATCCAATTCAATCAATCAAACTTGATTATTTTACTTCAATATATATATATGGTAATATCTCAAAATACGTGTTAATTCGAATTTTAATAATTAGAAAATATACCTTGATTTTCTCCGACATTAAACAGTCCCTACCCGCTGTCATGGCCAGTACCGACGAGAGTGGGACGGACCACATACGTTGCAACCTGCTACCCCAATGCTCTCCGACTAGTCACCATATCCGCCTCGGGAAAGCATAATGCCAGATATATCAATTCATACTTGAGATGATCATCGGTTTTTCAACCGAAATTATACCATATAGTAATAATCAAAACATTTTTTATTATAAGGAAATTTGCTACACAAATTCCCAAATCCTATTCAAGCATCAAGTTTGAAGATTGTGTTTCCAATTATGATTTGGATCACATCCAATCAATTTATTGGTTGAGGCCAAGTCAATTAGGCAAATAATCATGTTCCAATATTTCACAAATATTTTTCAAGATTATTTCACGAAATTAACACTTAATTTCACTAATTGACAATCACTTGGTTCTAGATTAGGACTGTAATTTCAGTAATGACCCCTACTCACTAAAATTAACATATCTCAATCAATTTAAATCCAAATTAGACAAAATCAATTTTCAAAGATTGCTAACTTGATTTAGGACAGAATCCAAGTTTTGTTTCACGCATTTCGAGGTAGATGATAACAATAATTAACTCTTTAATCATGTTAAAATCTACTGTTCCCGCAACAGTGCATACATGTTCATTAAAACAACCATATCTAGAGCATACGAAATCCGATTTACGCAAACTCAAATCCTATGGTTTCCTTATTTAATGGGGAACAAAATCCAAGTGAATAATTCGTGCTTAAACAATTTAAACATGGCCGAAATTATTTACTAAACAGATCTGCGAAATCAAATGCAATAAAAAACTTTCGCGGCCTTAACGAACCCAAGTCGTCCTCGGTTTTCGAATCACATTCGAAACCGTCGACCTAAGGCTCTGATACCACTTGAAGGATATGAAATTTATCCTCAAGCGCATCACGGAAGCGTGATCGTCGTATCGGATACGACGATGAACTACTAGTCGTACTAGTTGTTTGGTGCAGCGGAATTTAAAAATTTTATTCGATGAAACCACATGATCCGAGAACCATTCTCAGATCGTTTCATCTATAACCACAACAAGTACAATGCAATACCTCTTGAAGCGTGCTTGATCAAGTCTTTAAGAGAAGAGACCTCCTGTCTCAAGTCCGATCGTTGGCGAGACTACTTGCGAGCGCGGGGATGAACCGCGTTGTCTTCGCAATCCAAGAAGTTGATCCAAGCATGGTTGCTCCTGATCTCGTCGCACGAGATCAAACGTCTCCTTCGTGAGAGGAACTCTCTAAGAAGACGGAGAACCGAAGAACGTCGAAGCGGCAGCGCGGTGGCGAAGGCGACGACGGTTCTCTCCTCTAGGGTTTGGTGGACGGCCTTCAATATTAGAGGGAGAGACGGTTGTCGAGTATGGAGAAGAAAAGAAGAGAGAGAGCCTCCAATATTACATGTACCAAGAGAGCATGGTATGCCTCTCTATTTATAGGGTTTTGGGATCCATGGATCTCAATCCATGTGACATATAAAATCAATGGATGAGATTGATTTATGTCAATCCAATGGCTAAGATTATTGTTGGTAAAACCAAAAAATTTAGGTTAAAATATATTTGACAAAATCAAATATAAATTAGTCCTAAATCAAACCAATAAATAAGGAAAGAAGATACATGGAGATTTCATCTCCATGTACCTTCCAAGTGGACAGCCACACATTCCTATTAGGAATGGTGTGCCGCCCATATATTCCATGGAAAGAGCAATCTCATGGAAATCCATGAGATTGCATATCTCCTTGAAAATCTCCTTTATTTATTTCCAACAGCTTTTGTTGGTGAGAAGAGACCTCCTGTCTCATGTCCGATCGTCGGCGAGATTACTTGCGAGCGCGGGGATGAACCGTGTTGTCTTCGCAATCCAAGAAGTTGATCCAAGCATGGTTGCTCCTGATCTCGTCGCACGAGATCAAACGTCTCCTTCGTGAGAGGAACTCTCTAAGAAGACGGAGAACCGAAGAACGTTGAAGCGGCAGCGCGGTGGCGAAGGCGACGACGGTTCTCTCCTCTAGGGTTTGGTGGACGGCCTTCAATATTAGAGGGAGAGAGGGTTGTCGAGTATGGAGAAGAAAAGAAGAGAGAGAGCCTCCAATATTACATGTACCAAGAGAGCATGGTATGCCTCTCTATTTATAGGGTTTTGGGATCCATGGATCTCACTCCATGTGACATATAAAATCAATGGATGAGATTGATTTATGTCAATCCAATGGCTAAGATTGTTGTTGGTAAAACCAAAAAATTTAGGTTAAAATATATTTGACAAAATCAAATATAAATTAGTCCTAAATCAAACCAATAAATAAGGAAAGAAGATACATGGAGATTTCATCTCCATGTACCTTCCAAGTGGACAGCCACACATTCCTATTAGGAATGGTGTGCCGCCAATATATTCCATGGAGAGAGCAATCTCATGGAAATCCATGAGATTGCATATCTCCTTGAAAATCTCCTTTATTTATTTCCAACAGCTTTTGTTGGCTTTTATTCTTCAAAAATAATTCACAATTATATTTAAGAATAGTGCAATCTTGCCATGAAAAAATTGTGGATCATATTCACAACCCAAAACAACATATAATTTACATTGTCAATTAATTACACAATGTGTATCCAATACACATAATAATTAATCAACACATATAAATTATAATTGGCTCTCTCTCTACTATATTATAAATCACATTTATAATATATATTAGGAATAAATTGGATATTTCTATCCACATTATTTTTATCCGTAATAATTAAATCATATTTAATTATATTGGATAATCTCCACACACATCAAGATGATTAAATCAAATTTAATCATCAATTCTTCTTTGCTTAGATCTTATGGAATTATTCTTGAACCCTTCAAGAATAATGCAATCTCTCCGCAGATACTTGGAGATAAGGACAGGGCGATTGTATTGTTCCACGTATAGTGACATGGATATTGAGATCATATCTCAAATCCAGATCGCGGGCCTCCCATAGATGCTTGATTAAATCAAGACCGTAAATCTAATCTTCTCATTGCATCTGAATCACATTCAGATCAATATCCAACATTTGGGACCAATATCAGATCACTTCTCTACTGAGAGGAGTCACTAAAATCCAGACCTATTCATCACTCCCTAGGAATGGAAGCATCATGGTTATACAATCGTTTATGATCACATCACCCTGGTATTCCCAATACCTGTACATCCTGCATACTGGAAGACTTAGAATAAACCCGAAGTATTAGATCAACTTTACACTGTCTACTTCATGGTTTTATCAGTATGTTTCTCATTCGATCATTGGGAGTTGGTATCGATCATATACTTTCCAAAAACATATATCATACCTAGGTCTTGATCACATACTTTCCAAAAGTATATATCAAACCTACAAATGCAATCAAGCTTTCAAAGCGAGACGACCATGTGCATGGATTTTGATTCTTCCCAATATCTCATGAGTGAGCTCATGTCTTCCGGTTCAGTAACTGAACCTGTAGGATCCCTTTGAGAGATCGTATTACTCATATGTCCTTATATGCACACCAGCGCGCCGGTGTATAGACCTTGGTTAGGTCATCAACCTATTGGTCTGCCAAATGTACATACTCAGACATATAGTAACACATCTGTCTCCGGTCAGAGGATGCGTGCCTATATCATGACAGCATACGATATAGGACTTTGGTTATCTCGATCTCGTTAAGTCAACTCTTTGACCTGACTAATCTGACACCTCTGAATCTCTATTCCTATGCAGAGGACCTGCATCAAGAGGTTGGTCAGATATGAGCCTAAAGAGATAAGGATTGCCATCTCCCACTCAGGCTGGAGATCATCTCTTAACAATCATTTGACGGTGCTTGATGAGTCCTCAATCTAACTCTTTAAATATTCATCCAAGCACCAACCTCTATGATTCAATAGTTGAATCAACAGCTGTATGATCATCAAGATGGCCATGGTACATAACCTTAATTGTACTAAGGGACCTATTATACAAATTATTCATTCTTCATTTCAGATCAGGGAATGATAAGTACAATAACATTTATTGCATAATGGCTTGCAGTGGGCTCGCATTTCCAACAGCTACTATATGTGACTATTATCAGGCCTGATATATCCTTTGTCGTGAGCAAAGTGAGTCAGTTTATGGAGCAGCCCAGACAGACACATATGGATGCAGTCTATATGATTCTGAGATACCTGAAGACTTCACCTGGTATGGGACTTCTTTTCAGCAGAGACACGTCTTTCTCAGTTACAGAATGTGCAGATGCATATTATGTTGGGTGTCCAAAGGATAGAAAGTCTACATCAGGCTTTTGTTGTGTTCATAGGGAATTCTCTTGTTTCATGGAAGAGTAAGAAGCAAAATGTGGTTGCCAGATCAAGTGCTGAGTCAGAATACAAGGCCATGACGCAGGCTAGCACAAAGATGATGAGGGTCAGATCAGTACTTACTGACCTGACTATAGAGGTGCCTCTTCCCATGCACCTCTAATGTGATAATCAGGCTGCTCTTTTCATTGCCAACAACCCAGCCTTTTATGAGCAGATGAAGCACATAGAGGTGGACTGTCACTACACTCGTGACATGATACAGAAGGATTTTTAACGCCACTATGCATATTAGCTCTGGAGACCAGACAATAGATGTACTTACAAAGGCCCTAGCCAGAGGACCTTATCAGAGATGTTAATTCAAGCTGAGTCTGATTGATATCTACGCACCAGGTTGAGGGGGAGTGTTGAGATATTAGTTGTTTCTATTATCGTTGTCTTATTTTCTTTTTCTTTCTTCTTCTTCTTGTAATTTGTCCCATAGGTTTCTCTCATATATAAGAGAACCCTAGGGCCTCTCATAAAGTGATGAATTCTTTTACTTCTACATACTCCAGGAGGTGTTGACAGAGCAACGATAGTTTTGTTGCAAGGCGGGCAGCAACCAACCCCTCTGGTTAGCATTCACGGTAGAAGACACCCACTCCATACGGGGGCCATAGGAAAAAAAACAGCATCGCCTCCATAGATGTCTAGAAACGGTCAACGTGCAATCTTGATCTAGAGTTTCTCCAATCGTACTGGCATCCACCAACATCCACAATCTCTCTACCATATTTACTTATACATCCACAATATCTCCAAGCTGGCATCTACACCATCGTGCATTCGTGTTTGATCTTCCATGCAAAGCGTCACAATGAAACCAACCCCCCCCCCATCCAAACAATCCATTCATACATGGGGTATTTTGATCTCATAAGACAAATGTCATTACTAAAAGGGATAAACTTAGATAAATTATGAAAGGCCCAAGGGTTCTCTTATATAGGAGAAAAATTCATTGGATAAAATACAAAAAAAAGGATAAATAGAGGATTACAAAAGATAAGCAAAGAAATAAAAATTGGAATTATCTAAATACAGAAATAGGAATTATCTCAACACTTCCCCTCAAGCTGGAGCGTAGATATCAATAAGACTCAGCTTGGAACAATATTTCTGATAAGGTCCTCTTGCTAGAGCCTTTGTAAGAATATCTGTTGTCTGGTCTCCAGAGCTGACATGTGTAGTAGTGATAAAACCCTTCTGTATCATGTCACGAGTGTAGTGACAATCCACATCTATGTGTTTCGTCCTTTCATGAAAGGCTGGATTATTTGCAATGAAGAGAGCAGCTTGATTATCACACTGGAGATGCATGGGAAGAGGTACTTCTATAGTTAGATCAGTAAGAACATATCTGACCACATCATTTCTGTACTAGCATGTGTCGTAGCCCTGTATTCTGATTAAGCACTTGATCTCGCAACCACCGTCTGCTTCTTACTTTTCCATGAAACAAGAGAATTTCCTATGAACACAACAAATCCAGATGTAGACTTTCTATCTTTTGGACACCCAGCATAATCTGCATCTGCGCATGCTGTCACTGATAGAGATGTGCCTCTGCTGAAAAGAAGTCCAGTACCATGTGAAGTCTTCAAGTATCTTAGAATCATATGGACTGCATCCATATGTGCCTGTCTGGGCTGCTCCATAAATTGACTCACTTTGCTTACTGCAAATGTTATGTCGGGCATGGTAATAGTTACATATAATAGCTTGCCAACCAGCTCTCTGTATCTTCTCTTGTCGACTTCCTCAGTATCATCATCATACAACTTCATGCTTGGGTCAAGCGGAGTAGTGGCAGGTCTGCAATCTGCCATGCATGTCTCTGAGAGAAAATCTATAACATATTTTCTTTGGGTCATTACAAGACCCCGTTGATTCCTGGCAAACTCTATTCCAAGAAAGTAATGTAAATGTCCAAGGTCCTTGATCACAAACTACTGACCTAGGAAGTCCTTGGCATCCCGAATACCCTGCTCGTCATCCCTGTAATAATAATGTCATCAACATAAATAAGAATGACTGTAATACCTCTCTAGGTCTTCTGTATAAACAATGAGTGATCTGCAGTTGATCTCACAAACCCCCGCTGCTCTATCAAGTCCGAGAGCTTCTGGAACCATGCTCTTGGACTCTCCTTAAGGCCATAGATAGCCTTGTATAACCTGCACACCTTATGACACTCCCCCTCAGCAGTGAACCTAGGTGGTTGCTGCATGTAGACCTCCTCCTGTAAGTCACCATAGAGGAATGCATTTTTCACATCAAGCTGATAAAGAGGCCAATCTCGTGTTACAGCAATAGCAAGGAGAATACGGAGAGTAGAGTATCTGGCAACTGGGGAGAAAGTATCGTGATAGTCTACCCCATATGTCTGGATAAACCCTCGTGCCACAAGTCCCGCCTTATAGCGATCCACACTCCCATCCGCACGGTGTTTCACAGTAAACACCCATTTGCATCCCAGAACTGATGCGTCAATAAGAGCAGAAACAAGACTCCACGTACCACGTGACTGTAGCGCGGCCATCTCCTCCTCCATGGCCAACCTCCACTGACTATCTGTGAGAGCCTCCTGATACGTTTGCGGTATCTGTACGGCTGATAGTGCTAGCGTAAATCTTCTGAAATCCTCTGACAGCCTATTCAAAGAAATCTGGGCTGCGAGAGGGTAAGTAGCACATGCTCGTTTCCGCTTTCGTAGAGCAATTGGTACATCTAGATCATCAGTCAAGTCATGGGCTTGTATATTTCCTTCTTGAGAGGATATCTGCTCCTCCTGTTGTACAGTTAATTCAGTAGTGCCATCAGTAATAATATGTTCATTACATACCTGAGGCGTGCTGGATGATGGGCAAGGCTCGTGAGCAGGTAGAACAGAGCGAGATTTGCGAGGAACATCATGAGGCAAAAACTAAACCAGCAGAGGTGGTGGAGGTGGTGGAGGAGGTGAAGTAGGTGAAGGTGAAGAATCAATAGCAGGAGGTGGTGGCATGTAAATGTCATCATCAGAGTCAGATGGATTAAGTCTGTCACCTGTAGGAGAAAAATACATGACCAACTCAAAGAAAGTAACATCAACACTAACAAAAATTTTTTGGCTTAATGGATTAAAGCAGCGATACCCCTTTTGGGTACGAGAATAGCTGACAAACACACACTTGATAGCTCTAGGAGAGAGCTTGTCACGCCCTGGAGAGACATCATGAACAAAGGCAACAGATACAAATACACGAGGTGTAAGAGAGAAGAGATCCTTCTCAGGAAACGCAATCGAGTAAGGAATCTTCTCTTCTAACACGGACGAGGGCATACGGTTTACCAGATAACATGCAGTAAGGACAGTTGAAGGATATGTAATTATCCTCAAGCGCATCACGGATGTGTGATCTTCGTATCAGATACGACGAAGAACGACTAGTCGTACTAGTAGTTCTGACCAGCGGAATTTAAAAATTTTTTCATTTGATGAAACCACATGATCCAAGAACGGTTCTTGGATCATTTCATCTATAACCACAACAAGTATAAGGAATACTTCTTGAAGCGTGGTTGATCGAGTCTCTAAGAGAAGAGACCTCATGTCTCAAGTCCGATCGTTGGTGAGACCACTTGCGAGCGCGGGGATGAACCGCGTTGACCTCGCAATCCAAGAAGTTGATCCAAGCACGGTTGCTCCTGATCTCGTCGTACGAGTTCGAACGTCTCCTTCGCGAGCGTAGCACTCCAAGAAGACGGAGAACCTAAGAACGTCGAAGCGGCAGCGCGATGGCGAGAGCGTCGACGAATCTCTCCTCTAGGGTATGGTGGACGGCCACCAAGAAGAGGGTGAGAGGGCTGTCGTGTATGAAGAAAAGAGAGAGAGAAAGAGAAAGAGAGAGAGCTTTAATATTGCATCTACAACAGAGCAAGGTATGCCTCTCTATTTATAGGATTTTGGGATCCATGGATCTCAATCCCATGGGACATATAAAATCAATGGATGAGATTGATTTATGTCAAGCCAATAATCAAGATTGTTGTTGGTAAAACCAACAAATTTGGATTAAAATATATTTGACAAAATCAAATATAAATCAATCCTAAATTATACCAATAAATAAGGAGAGAATATATATGGAGATTTCATCTCCATGTACCTTCCATGTGGACGGCCACCCATTCCTATTAGGAATTGGGTGCCGCCCACCCTTTCCATATGGAGGGCAATCTCATGATAATTCATGAGATTGCATCTCCATGGAAATCTCTCTTTATTTATTTCCAACAAATTTTGTTGGGTTTTATTCTTCAAAAATAATTCACAATTATATTTGAGAATATTGCAATCTTGCCATTGAAAAATTGTGAATCATATTCACAACCCAAAACAACATATAATTTACATTGTCAATTAATTACACAATGTGTATCCAATACACATAATAATTAATAAACAAATATAAATTATAATTGGCTCTCTTTAATACATTATAAATCACATTTATAATATATTATGAATAATTGGATATTTCTATCCACATTATTCTTATCCATAATAATTAAATCACATTTAATTATATTGGATAATTTCTTCACACATCAAGATGATTAAATCACATTTAATCATTATTTCTTCATTTCTTAGATCTTATGGAATTATTCTCGAACCCTTCAAGAATAATGCGATCTCTCCGCAGATACTTGAAGATAAGGACAGGGCGATTGTATTGTTCAACGTATAGTGACTTGGAAGTTGAGATCATATCTCAAATCTAGATCCCATGGACCTCCCACTGATGCTTGATCAAATCAAGACCGTAGACATAATCTTCTCATTGCATCTGAATCTCATTCAGATCAATGTCCAGTTCATGGACTGAGATTAGGTCACTTCTCTAATGAGAGGAGTCACTAAAATCCAAACCTGTTTCATCACTCCCTCGGAATGGAAGCGTCATGGTTATACAATCGTTTATGATCACATCACCCTCAGGTATTCCCAATACATGTACATCCTGCATACTGGAAGACCTATGATCATTCTGAAGATAAAGATCACTTCAGGGTTTGATCATTAAGTTTCTCAATCTTAGTCACTGGGAATTGGTATTAGATCATATGCTTCCCAAAGCATATATTTTTACCTTCAAATTCATGTCATGCTTCCAAAGCATGACGACCATGCATGGAATTTGATCAGTCCCAATACCTCATGAGTGAGCTCATGTCTCCCAGTTCACAAGTAAACCTGTATGATTCCTTTGAGAGATCGTATTACTCATATGTCCTTACATGCACACCAGCTCGCCGGTGTATAGACCTTGGTTAGGTCATCAACCTATTGGTCTGTCAAATTTACATACTCAGACATATAGCAACACATCTGTCTCCGGTCAGAGGATGCATGCCTATGTTGTGACAGTTTTCAACATAGGTCTTTGGTTATCTCGATCTCGTTAAGTCAACCCATTGACTCAACTAACCTGACACCTCCGAATCACCATTCCCATGCAGAGGACCTGCATCAAGAGATCAGTCAGATATCATCCATCTGAGACAGGATTGCCATCTCCTACTCAGGCTGGAGATCAATACTTAACAATCATTTGATGATGTTTGATGAGTCCTCTATCTAACTCCTTAGATATTCATCCAAGCATCAGCCTCTATGATTTACTCAATGAGTCAACAGCTGTATGATTATCAAGTTGGCCATGGTATATAACCCTTATTGTACAGAGGGACCTTATAGTGCATTCATTCATTTAATCTCAGAAATGGAGTGAAAAATAATCAATAACTTTTATTGATAATTTACTTATTACAATAACATTTATTGTAGAAATGGTTCGCCCGGGGCTCACATTGCTAACAATCTCCCACTAGCCCTCAGAACCATTCAGGAACAATCCTTAAACCCATACTCATTACATGCTGGTCAAAAACCTTCTGTGTCAGAGGTTTGGTAAGAGGATCAGCAATGTTGTCGGCAGAGGCCACCTTGGTGATGATGATGTCACCACGCTTTTGTATCTCCCGAATGATGTGGTATTTCCTTTCCACGTGCTTGCTCTTTTGATGCCATCTGGGTTC
Organism: Ottelia alismoides; assembly: GCA_037367405.1. Classification (NCBI taxonomy): domain Eukaryota; kingdom Viridiplantae; phylum Streptophyta; class Magnoliopsida; order Alismatales; family Hydrocharitaceae; genus Ottelia; species Ottelia alismoides. Next base: position 65,939 of record JAZKJV010005860.1, on the reverse strand, counting down.
CTTTGCCTGGGCAATGGCTCATGTGTTATCGTAGAGTAACGGGATGGGAGTATCAGAGGAAACTACGCCAAGCTCCAGCACGAACTTGCATAACCACACCGCCTCCTTTGCAGCATCCGATGCGGCAATGTATTCGGCTTCTGTTGTTGAATCTGCAGTAGTGTCCTGCTTCTTGCTTCTTCAGCTCACAGCACCACCATTCAACAAGAACACAAACCCTGATGTCGACTTTCGATCATCTACATCCGATTGGAAGTCAGAATCTGTATATCCCAAGACTTGGAGATCACCATCTCCATAGACCAAGATGTAATCTTGCGTCCGTCTTAGATATTTGAATATGTTTTTCACTGCATTCCAGTGTTGTTCTCCATAGCAGGATTGGTAACGACTTACCACTCCCACTGCATGGCAGATATCTGGCCTAGTACACATCATGGCATACATTAAGCTTCTTACGGCTGATGACATCCAGCCATGGCTTTCTTTTCCTCAACAGTTTGAGGAGCCATTCCTTTAGACAAGTAGATACCATGTCTTAAGGGTAGGAATCCTTTCTTGGAACTATCCATACGAAATCGTTCAAGAATCTTCTTAATGTATCCATGTTGTGACAATCCCAAAATCCTTTTTTCTCGGTTTCTGAACAACTTTAGGCCTAAGATGTAAGAGGCTTCTCCAAGATCTTTCATCTCAAGGGTATGGGACAGCCAAATCTTTACACTGGTCATCATCCCTGTATCATTCCCAATGATAAGGATGTCATCTACGTAAAGCACGATGAACACAATGGTGCTCCCACTAGTCTTCTTGTATACACAAGGTTCATCAGGATTTTGCACAAAATCATAACTCTTTATGTTTTCGTCAAATCTGATGTTCCAGCTACGAGAAGCTTGCTTGAGCCCATAAATGGATTTCTTCAGCTTGCATACTTTGCCATCCTCAGTCATGAAGCCCTGGGGCTGCTCCATGTAGATATCCTCCTCGAGGTATCCATTGAGGAAAGCCGTCTTGACGTCCATCTGCCAGATGTCATAGTCAAGGTATGCAGCTATAGCTAGCAGTGTCCTGATGGATTTAAGCATAGCCAAAGGAGAGAATGTCTCATCATAATCGATGCCTTCTCTCTGTGTGTAGCCCTTGGCTACGAGCCGTGCCTTGAAAGTCTCTACTTTCCCATCAGGTCCTCTCTTTCTCTTGAAGATCCATTTACACCCAATGGGTTTTACCCCTTTAGGTGGATCCTCTAGGGTCCATACACCATTCTTATGCATGGAGTCAATCTCTGACTTCATTGCTAACATCCATCTATCCATGTCTTGATCCGCGAGTGCTTCATCAAATGAAGTAGGATCAATGTCAGTCTCACTTGATACATTGAATCCGTACCTTTCAGGTGGTGCAACCACCCTCGAACTCCTTCGAAGAGGTATGGGTGTTTCATCTTTATTTATCTCTTCAGTTTCTGGTCTAGGAAGCTCAGAATCCTCAGGGGATTCAATGAGTTCCTCTACTTCATCTTTGTCCTGACCTTAAAGGAAATCATTCTCCAGAAACTTCACATCTCTGGAAACAAAAACCTTCTGGGACTCAGGGTCATAAAGTTAGTATCCAATACCATCCTTAGCATACCCAATGAAGTAACACTCGCGAGTGCGAGATTTTAGCTTACTTGCATCCACATTCTTCGCATGGACCAAGCAACCCCAAACCCTCAAGTGATTAACACTAGGTTTGGATCCATACCATAGCTCATGAGGAGTCTTAGGTACAGATTTGCTAGTAATCTTATTCAGGATATATATTGCAGTCTCTACTGCATATCCCCAGAAACTAAGAGATAAATGTGCTTTGCTTATCATTGAACGGACCATGTCCATGATGGTCCTGTTGCGTCTTTCAGCAACACCATTAAGTTGGGGAGTTCCAGAAGGAGTGAGATTGGAAACAATTCCATTCTCTTTAAGGTATTCCTTGAATTCATCTGATAGGTACTCCCCACCTCGATCAGATCGAATCCGTTTAATCTTCCTATCGGTTTGGTTCTCAACCAAAGCCTTGAACTCTTTGAACTTTTCAAAGGTTTCAGATTTATGACGTAATAGGAAGACAAACCCGTATCGCAAATGGTCATCGATAAACGTCAAATAGTAACGATATCCATTCGAGTCGCGGTACTGAAGGGACCACATACATCGGTATGTATTAGGTCAATAATACTTTCGCATCTTGTAACCTTCTTACGAAAAGGCATCCTGGTCATTTTACCTCGAATACAATGTTCACATGTAGGCAATGTTTGAACCTGTAGAAAATCTAAAGGTCCATCCTTTATCAATATATTGATCCTATCAACAGATAAATGACCAAGCCTTTGATGCCAGATCTCATTCGAAAGATTTTCCCTGGATCTTTTAGGGTTTTTACTAGTGGTTGTAACATTCATGACATTCTCATTAATGCACAATTCATAGAATCCTCCAGAAGTTAAAATATCCTTTGCAATATATTTATCGTAATGATTTATGATTAATTTATTACAGAACATGAATGAATATCCATTTCTAACTAGCTTAGATACACATATCAAATTCCTTCTAACTTCAGGTACATAAAGACACTCTTTAAGTGTTAGGACTCTACCACTAGATAATGATAGTCGACACGTCCCGACGGCGACCGCTGTAACACTTGCATCAGATCCATATGGATGACTATCTCCCCTTCCTCAAGATTTCTAGTTTCCTGAAACAAATGCAACAAATTACATACATGAACAGAAGCACCAGAATCTACAACCCAACTTTCTTCTCGTCCGTCGAGAAAGCTAGTTTCAATTATAAAAGTAGATTTCATACCTGGTGGGGCTTTACCTTTGTCTGACGACTTCAGGTATTCTAAGAAGTTACGCCTCCAGTGCCCCGACTTTTGCAGTGGTGACAGACGTCGGTTTTCTTCGACGCCATCAGAGTGGATGCATTGGAAGAAGAGCCAACACCTTGTCCCTTCTTCTTTCTCTTCTGGGCCGGGCCCTTCCGAGAACCTTGCTTCCGACCGCGCTTCCCTCTGACCTGTGCAACCATTGCACTGCCGGCGGGACCATCCTTCTTCATTACATCTTCCGTAGATTTTAATGCGGCAAGAAGACCAACGCTTGTCAATTCCAGCTTGTTCATGTGGAATGACACTACAAAGTGATGCAGCGTGGTACCCAAATATAGGGCCAATTATTTACCTATTTTTTAATTATCAATTTTATTTACATTTTTAAGTTGTCATAATTGTCTAATTAAATAATTGAGATCGCATGTGATCTCAAAGTTTATTCGTAGATTTAATTTGGTCAATTAATTAATTAGAGTCCAATCAGGGTAATTAGAGGTCAATTTGAATTTTAAAAGTTGTCAGAGTCAAATTAGGATAAGTTGGTTGTCAATTTTAATTAGTTTACTATTTTTGTAACCCTATCTCTCCTATATAAAGAGATGGTAGTCCCATGTTATTAGGAGTCAAGGATTAATCAAAATTGAGATTTTATCTCCCTCTCTGTTTTCTCTTCTCTCTCCACGCGATCTCCGCGGTTCTTCTCCCTCAACCTCTCGTATTCCCGACGAGTTCTTCTTCTCAACCCCTCCAATTTCTTCTTCTCAACCCTTCTATTTCTTCTACCAAAATCCACCCAAAAAATATTATTATCTCGATGCGTCGAATTTCCGATTTGCATCATTTGGTATCAGAGCATGGCCTACAGATCGTCCTCACGATCTGACGATCCGTCCCGATATTTGTGCCGACATGCATCAAGGGACCATCGCTCGTCCGACAGAAAACGACGAACCAACAACGACTACGACAAGGAGACGGAGCGCATGTTACGTGATTTGCATCACTTGCAAACCACAATCCACTCCGAGTTTCGAGCCCTTGTGACCAACTTTGAGGCCTTCCGCGACGCCCAATCAAAGCCTCCACCCGTCGAAGCCGCTGCCGCGTGTTTTAACGAAGAAAAACTCGCCGAGGAAGACGATTCGTCCGCTGTCCAGCACCTTCCATATCCGATTTCGCCACCGGAATCGGTCCCGTTGGTCCTGTCGACCGTCCCGGCACGACCCCAGCCTTCCCAGGTAACTCCCCTACCCTCCCCGGCCCGCGCGGCCGTCATCCCCACCCCAACAACCCCTCTGACATCCCCATACCTTTCCACGGCTACAGCCTCGCAACCCTCCCTCGCTCTGGCCTACCCCAACCCCGAAGCCCAAATCCCAGCCAAACCCGCAAGCCCCGACTTCGTCATCCACAACCCCGCGCCATTCCCCTGTACACCAGCAGGCCACCCCTCCCGTCGACGCCCCCGCTTCCCCTGCCTTCCCCACACCGCTCGGCCTCACCACTCGTGGCCTACCCTCATCCCTACAGGCCAAGCCACCACCCCCGCGCCGCCACAACCGAACCCCATCCGAACCACCTGCGCCCCCGCCCCCCTCTCCCTCTCGCAGACCTCCCCAGGAACCCCCTCCTCCCGCTACCCCACGACCCCTCCCTCCCCGCGATCGCCTCGGCGGTGCCCCGCACCAACCCGCGCCTTCCCCACGCGCAGACCCCCTCGCGTCGCCCAGCTCGTCGCCGCCCCACGCCCCTCCTGTGCCCCGTACTCCGGCGCCGCCTCTTATCAGGAAGGCGTGGAGCCCTAACGAGGAACGAGGAAGACTCTCCCACCGAATCCCCTCAATTGAGGGGAGGGATATTTTGGAGAAATTGCAAAATAAAAGTTCCTAAAATCCACATTTGCAGAAGGGCCCAAGGCAATAGGAATGTGAGGAAAATTGAAGGGGTACGAAAATTGCAGAGATGCCCCCCAATTGAAAAAAACTACAAACGTAACGTTGAAATGATCGAATTGAAGGAAATTGAAGCCACATTTCAAGGATGAATTCTCCAACGTGCATCTACGTCAAGCAATTCGTCGGGAGACGAATTTTTAAAAGCGGAGGAGAGTTGATGTAGCGTGGACCCAAATAAAGGGCCAATTATTTACCTAATTTTTAATTATCAATTTTATTTACGTTTTTAAGTTGTCATTATTGTCTAATTAAATAATTGAGATCGCATGTGATCTCAACGTTTATTCGTAGATTTAATTTGGTCAATTAATTAATTAGAGTCCAATCAGGGTAATTAGAGGTCAATTTGAGTTTTAAAAGTTGTCAGAGTCAAATTAGGACAACTTGGTTGTCAATTTTAATTTAGTTTACTATTTTTGTAACCCCATCTCTCCTATATAAAGAGATGGTAATCCCATATATTAGGAGTCAAGGATTAATCAAAATTGAGATTTTATCTTCCTCTCTGTTTTCTCTTCTCTCTCCATGCGATCTCCGCGGTTCTTCTCCATCAACCTCTCGTATTCCCGACGAGTTCTTCTTCTCAACCCCTCCAATTTCTTCTTCTCAACCCTTCTATTTCTTCTACCAAAATCCACCCAAAAAATATTATTATCTCGACGCGTCGATTTCCGATTTGCATCAACAAAGTTATTGAAAGACTTGGTCAACGACAGCAGAATGAAGTCAGCTTGCATGTCTGCATCCATGGTTGCCCCAAGAGTCTCCAGCTCCGACAAGTACCCAAACATTTTGAGTACATGTTCACGGACCGAAGTCCCTTCCTGCATCTTGCAGCGAATGAGGTCTTTCATAACATTGTACTGCTGGGTGCGGTTAATGTCACCAAACATATCCTTAAGATTCTGCATTATCTCCTGGCGTGTGCTCATCTCCATATGTCGCTTCTGCAGAACATTGGAGAGAGAACCCAGGATATAGCATCTAGACAAGACACGATCTTTATCATACTTGTCATTATATGCTTTTTCTACCTTGGATTTAGGGTTTTCATGCTTGTCCTCGGAGAGCACATAACTTATGCGCTCTGCAGAGAGAACAAACTCCAAATTACGGATCCAATCCGAGTAATTTGGGTCGTTTAATTGGTTGACCTCAAGAAGCCTACTAAGTGGGTTCAAGGACTTCATTTTCTGAAATTAAGAATGCATTATATTAGAACATATTAAACATATATTCGTAATGATATTTGATTAGGGCATTTTTAAATCAAATTGTTCTTGCTCTGTCAACCTTGAAAGTTTATTCCCTTAATCACTTTCAAAGTAAGAGATATACTTACCATTATATCTCAAGCAAGAATTGGGATCTCCTCCTTATCTTTGTCATATCCCAATAATATGAGAATCTAAGACTCCAATAAGGAGAAGCGGGAACACATTCTGCCTTATAAGTCCAACTTGTATTTCCCAATTCGGTCTTTAATACACGGGCCCACCACCCCTAAGGTGATGTTGACCCGTCATTAATTGAACCAACCGTCAAATGGAATACAACTCGCTATGCGCAATCCAATATCGCCCCAATAATATGAGGATCCGATATTGGGGTCACTACGCATACGTCCTTACTCTTTCGAGAAGCGAAGAGCCCGATCCAAATGGACCGTATGCAGGAGCTGTCACTTCGGACAGGCATCTCCTACATACGATATCCGGCGACGGAACCCTTCGCCTTGATGGGAGACTATGGATGTCACTTATGTGATCCTCCATCTCATATTCAAATTTTAATCAATTACTATGAATCATATTCATATAATTAATTCTTCCAAGGGAAATGACAACTCTATTCATAACAGAGTGTCTAAATTGGACATAATCAATTTAATTATATTAAATAATTATCAATCCAATTCAATCAACAAACTGGATTATTTTCCTTGAATATATATATGGTAATATCTCAAAACACGTGTTAATTCGAATTTAAATAATTAGAAAATACACCTTGATTTTCTCCGACATTAAACAGCCCCTACCACTGTCATGGCCAGTACCGACGAGAATGGGATGGACCACATACGTTAAAACCCGCAACCCCAATGCTCTCCGACTAGACACCATATCCACCTCGGGAAAGCATAATGCCAGATATATCAATTTGTACTTGAGATGATCATCGGTTTTTCAACCGAAATTATACCATATAGTAATAATCAAAACATTTTTTATTATAAGGAGATTTTCTACACAAATTCCCAATTCTATTCAAGCATAAAGTTTGATGATTGTGTTTCCAATTAAGATTTAGATCAAATCTAATCAATTAATTAGTTGAGGCCAAGTCAATTAAGTAATATCATCTTCCAATATTTCACAAATATTTTTCATGATTATTTCATGAAATTAACAATTAATTTCACTAATTGACAATCACTTGGTTCTAGATTAGGACTGCAATTTTAGTAGTGACCCCTACTCACTAAAATTAACATATCTCAATCAATTTAAATCCAAATTAGACAAACTCAATTTTCAAAAATTCTAACTTGATTTAGGACAGAACCCAAGTGATGTTTCACGCATTTCGAGGCGAATCAAAATAGTAATTAACTCTTTAATCATGTTAAGATCTACTGTTCCCACAACAGTGCATATATGTTCATTAAAACAACCATATCTCGAGCATACAAAATCCGATTTACGCAAACTCAGATCCTATGGTTTCCTTATTTAATGGGAAACAAAATCCAAGTAAATAATTCGTGCTTAAACATTTTAAACATGGACGAAATTATTTACTAAACAGATCTGCGAAATCAAATGCGATAAAAACTTTCGTGACCTTAACGAACCCAAGTCGTCCTCGGTTTGCGAATCATATTCGAAATCGTCGACCTAAGGCTCTGATACCACTTGAAGGATATGGAATTATCCTCAAGCGCATCACGGAAACGTGATCGTCGTATCGGATAAGACGAAGAACGACTAGTCGTACTAGTTGTTCCGAGCAGCGGAATTTAAAATTTTTTTCATGTGATGAAACCACATGATCCAAGAACGGTTCTTGCATCGTTTCATCTATAACCACAACAAGTATAAGGAATACCTCTTGAAGCGTGGTTGATCGAGTCTCTAATAGAAGAGACCTCATGTCTCTAGTCCGATCGTTGGAGAGGACCGCTTGCGAGCGCGGGGATGAACCGCGTTGTCCTCGTAATCCAAGAAGTTGATCCAAGCACGGTTGCTCCTGATCTCGTTGTACGAGATCGAACGTCTCCTTCGTGAGCGTAGCACTCCAAGAAGACGGAGAACCTAAGAACATCGAAGCGGCGGCGCGGTGGCGAGAGCGTCGACGAATCTCTCCTCTAGGGTATGGTGGACGGCCTCCAAGAAGAGGGTGAGAGGGCTGTCGTGTATGAAGAAAAGAGAGAGAGAGAGAGAGAGAGAGAGCTTCAATATTGAAAGCAAGGTATGCCTCTCTATTTATAGGGTTTTGGGATCCATGGATCTCAATCCATGGGACATATAAAATCAATAGATGAGATTGATTTATGTTAATCCAATGGTCAAGATTGTTGTTGGTACAACAACAACAAAGCCTTTTCCCACAATTAAGTAGGGTCGGCTACATGGATTCTTCGCCTCCATTCAGATCTATCTTGGGTCAATCTCGAACTTATATCCAAAAAACTAAGATCCCTTCGTATAGTCTCTTTCCAATACTTCTTGGACCGTCCTTGCCCTCTCTTAGCCGGCTCAACATCCCACCACTCGCATCTCTAACCGGTGCATCAGTTGACCTTCTCTGCAAATGACCAAACCATCTTAAGCGGTTTTCTCGCATCTTATCCTCGATCGGAACTACACCAACTTTCTTTCTGATTGCATCATTCTGAATCCGATCTTTACGTGCATGTCCACACATCCATCTTAGCATTTTCATTTCTGCTACAGCCATTCTCTGCACATGTCTATGGTTCGCAGGCCAACATTCATAACCATAAAGCATAGCAGGTCTCACGGCTGCTTTGTAAAACTTTCCTTTAATTTTTAAAGGAATTTTCTTATCACAGAGAACAGCGGAGGCTCCTTCTCCACTTTAGCCAGCCTGCATTTATTCTATTAGTAACATCTCCATCAATTTCCCCATCATGTTGCAAAATAGATCCCAGATATCTAAAAGAATCTCTCTTCTGAATGTTATCGTCACCAATCTTCACCTCGATTCCTTCACCATTGCTTCCATCAAAGGTGCATTCCATATATTCCGTCTTAGCCCTACTTATACGAAAACCTTTAGTCTCCAATGCATGTCTCCAAACCTCGAGCTTCTCATTTACTCCATCTCTAGTATCGTCAATCAACACAATATCATCAGCAAATAACATACACCAAGGTAACTCATCTTGAATGGGACTTGTCAACTCGTCCATAATCAAAGTAAAAAGAAATGGACTCAAAGTTGAACCTTGATGTAAACCAATGTTGATATCAAAATAGTCAGTCTTCCCCGTCAAGATTGTTGTTGGTAAAAACCAACAAATTTGGATTAAAATATATTTGACAAAATCAACTATAAATCAATCCTAAATTATACCAATAAATAAGATAAGAATATACAAGGAGATTTCATCTCCATGTACCTTCCATGTGGACGGCCACCCATTCCTATTAGGAATTGGGTGCCGCCCACCCTTTCCATATGGAGGGCAATCTCATGATAACTCATGAGATTGCATATCTCCATGGAAATCTCTCTTTATTTATTTCCAACAAATTTTGTTGGATTTTATTCTTCAAAAATAATTCACAATTATATTTGAGAATATTGCAAATCTTGCCATTGAAAAATTGTGAATCATATTCACAACCCAAAACAACATATAATTTACATTGTCAATTAATTACACAATGTGTATCCAATACACATAATAATTAATAAACAAATATAAATTATAATTGGCTCTCTCTAATACATTATAAATCACATTTATAATATATTATGAATAATTGGATATTTCTATCCACATTATTCTTGTCCATAATAATTAAATAACATTTAATTATATTGGATAATTTCTTCACACATCAAAATGATTAAATCGCATTTAATCATTATTTCTTCATTGCTTAGATCTTATGGAATTATTCTCGAACCCTTCAAGAATAATGCGATCTCTCCGCAGATACTTGGAGATAAGGACAGGGCGATTGTATTGTTCCACGTATAGCGACTTGGATGTTGAGATCATATCTCAAATCCAGATCCCATGGACCTCCCACTGATGCTTGATCAAATCAAGACCGTAGACTTAATCTTCTCATTGCATTTGAATCTCATTCAGATCAATATCCAGTTCATGGACTGAGATTAGGTCACTTCTCTAATGAGAAGAGTCACTAAAATCCAAACCTGTTTCATCACTCCCTCGGAATGGAAGCGTCATGGTTATACAATCGTTTATGATCACATCACCTTCAGGTATTCCCAATACCTGTACATCATGCATACTGGAAGTCCTATGATCATTCTGAAGATAAATATCACTTTTACACTGTCATCTTCAGGATTTGGTCATTAAGTTTCTCAATCTTGGTCACTGGGAATTGGTATAGATCATATGCTTTCCCAAAGCATATATCTTACCTTCAAATTCATGTCATGCTTCCAAAGAAGGACGACCATGCATGGAATTTGATCAGTCCCAATACCTCATGAGTGAGCTCATGTCTCACGGTTCACAAGTGAACCTGTATGATCCCTTTGAGAGATCGTATTACTCATATGTCCTTACATGCACAGAAACTCGCCGGTGTATAGACCTCGGTTAGGTCATTAATGACCTGCAAATTCGGCCCCTTTAATAGTGTTGAATTAACACTTGGAATTGTCGTAGCAGTCGAGCCGAATTTGGTCTATCAAAAGAGACCATCTGATTGAAATGTCGAATAAGAATAAGATGGTCATCATATTTATTTTTATTTTTACTTGGCAAGAAACCAAGGTCGGACTCAGGGACACAAGCCTTTCTTTAGTTATCCAGATTTCCATCTATCTAATTAAGCGTTGAATTAAAGAGCATATAGGTCAAAGTATGCAACAAGACACAACAATGCATCATGCAATTTTTATAAATTTTTATCATGCAAATCATTCCGTCCCACGAGAGATACTGTGGAGAGTTTTGGAGAAGAGACAAGTACATGTCCTATACATTAATCTCATAAAGGATATGTATGATAGGGCTTTGTCTTGTGTAAGGACCCCGACGGGGAAGACTGACTATTTTGATATCAACATTGGTTTACATCAAGGTTCAGCTTTGAGTCCATTTCTTTTTACTTTGATTATGGATGAGTTGACAAGTCACATTCAGGATGAGTTACCTTGGTGTATGTTATTTGCTGATGATATTGTGTTGATTGACGAGACTAGAGATGGAGTAAATGAGAAGCTTGAGGTTTGGAGACATGAATTGGAGACTAAAGGTTTTCGTAAAAGTAGGGCTAAGACGGAATATATGGAATGCACCTTTGATGGAAGCAATGGTGAAGGAATCGAGGTGAAGATTGGTGACGATAACATTCAGAAGAGAGATTCTTTTAGATATCTGGGATCTATTTTGCAACATGATGGGGAAATTGATGGAGATGTTACTAATAGAATAAATGCAGGCTGGCTAAAGTGGAGAGGAGCCTCCGCTGTTCTCTGTGATAAGAAAATTCCTTTAAAAATTAAAGGAAAGTTTTACAAAGCAGCCGTGAGACCTGCTATGCTTTATGGTTCTGAATCCTGTGAACCATAGACATGTGCAAAGAATGGCTGTAGCAGAAATGAAAATGCTAAGATGGATGTGTGGACATACACGTAAAGATCGGATTCGAAATGATGCAATCAGAAAGAAAGTTGGTGTAGCTCCGATCGAGGATAAGATGCGAGAAAACCGCTTAAGATGGTTTGGTCATTTGCAAAGAAGGTCAACTGATGCACCGGTTAGAAGATGCGAGTGGTGGGATGTTGAGCCGGCTAAGAGAGGGCGAGGACGGCCCAAGAAGTGTTGGAAAGAGACTATACGAAGGGATCTTAGTTTTTTGGATATAAGTCCGAGATTGACCTAAGATAGATCTGAATGGAGGCGAAGAATCCACGTAGCCGACCCTACTTAATTGTGGGAAAAGGCTTTGTTGTTGTTGTTGTTTATCATGCAAACAAATGCGATGGGATGCAATGAAAATATGCCCGAAATGATAGTTACTTGAGCCATAAAAATACGAGTCAACAGAATCAAATAGTGAAGCACTTCTCATTTATATAGCAATTAGGCATGAGAAACATAGAAATCTGGACACTTAGTTAATCTAATAGTGCATTACAGTTCATAGTGTCAAAACTAAAATCTAAACATGCCATAAGAAAGATGACGAGAAGAGCTTCAAAATGAAACTGAAATCACTTCAATCGGAAACATGATGCTCAAGTTATGCAACAATGAAGATAAGGGCATAAATGCAATAAAACATGAAAAGATAACTACAAACAGGTCCCTGGGAGGGACTAAAATGTAAACATGAAAAAGTGTGGGACCTTCCCTGTAAATTACCCACACACACAGAGGCCTTTTTGCAAGTTTGAAAATCTGCAGGGGTATGGTTGCCAAATACCCAATGCGTGCGTGGTCTGCACGTGTTATCAGGACCTGTTTGCTATTTGGAGAAGTCGGCGGGGCTTCTGCGTAAATCACCCAGATGGCACGTGCTATGCACGCGCCATCCAGGCTCGGAGGGCGGCTCGGGCTCGGCAGAGGCTCGTTGTTGCTTCGGGTTGGCTCGGAATACACGAGCCTCCAGGCTTGGTGTCGATGAGGCTCGGGGTAGTCTCGGGGACTGCCACGTGGTATCAGGACCTGGATATAATATGCAGAAGATGCGAGGGTGCCGATGCAAAAAGCCCAGAACCTATGTGCGTGAGGCACGTGAGCTTAGGCTAGGATGGGGGCGAGGTTCAGCGCTGATTCGGATGGCCGTAGCAGGTGGCTCGGGCCACGTGGCGGCTCGAGGTTGCCTCGGGCGAGGCTCGGTCCCACCGAGCCTCCGCGCTCCGGGAAGGCGACGTGGCTGCTCCAGGGCCGTTGGATCTCCGCCGTGGGGCGAGATCCAACGCCATCTGTGTCTTCTCCTCCCCTGATGGGTGGCGACGCGATTGGAGCTCCGGCGTGAGGCCTGGAGCTCCTCCGCGCCTCGCCGTGTTCGGTGAAGCTTGGGGAAGGATGCTGGAGATCTGGCGATGAAGTTCCGAGGTCGGAGAAGCTACAGGAGCATCTGGAGTGTGCTGCCAACGCTTGATCGCCAGAGGCAGAGCTCTAGAACCTAGCTCCGTCCGAGGTCCGGCCAATGACGATGGTTGACCTGCAAAAGGGGTTAAATGGAAATCGGGGCGTGCGTGCGTGATGGGGTGGACGGAGGGCTTGACGAGGGCGAGGAAGCAGAGCCCCTGGTGGGTTCTCCTCCGCCTCCGGCGGAGGAGAAAGCTTGGGATGGGAGAGGTCTTGACAGAGGAGGACGGTGATTGGGGAGTTCGGCGAAGGTGAAGGGTGCGCGGTGGAGCTCAGGAGGGTGACTGTGGAGGTCGAGGATGTTTGTAGAGACCTGGGAAATTATGCAAAATAAGGAAAAAAATTAGAGAAGATCGGAGAGGGCTTACCTGGCCGGAGATGGAGGTAATGGCCTGGGCTCGAGGTCATCGGAGGACCTCGGGGTCGTCGCACATACTGGGCGGCCGTCCCAGCGAGCTCGAGCGGGCTTGAAGGCGCCGCATCACCGCCGCGATTGGCGGAGGATCTCACCGGGGGATACGGTCGTCGTCGCTCGATCCAGCCATCTCCCCCTGTCACTGGGAGGTGGCGGAGGGCTGGGCCATGCCCCACATAAAGGTGGATGCCGGAAATAGGTGGAGGAGGCGGGGTTTTTTAAAGGGCGAGTCGGGGATTCCGGTGATGGAGACGTGGGTTTCGAGGACGCGTATGGGGCGAAGGAGAGGGGTTCGTGGGTTGACGAAGGTGTCGCGAGGATGGTGGGTGAATGGGTTTGGTCGTGGGGTGGTTAGAGAGAGGAGAGGTGGTAGGGTGAAGCGGCTAAAATTAGAAGGGTGGAGGAGGTCTGCGAGGCGCGAGGCTTGGGCGGAGTTTGCGGGAGGAGGAAGACGAGGTCCGAACCGTTGGATCGTGAGATCCAACGATCTGGATCAGATCGAAGGCGATGTGATCGAAGGGTTGATGATGTGCCACGTGTCGCTCTGGAAGAGAAGCGCGAGCGAACGGCTTAGATGAGAAGCTAGGGTTGATCGAGCGGTTGAAGACGAAGCGGGAATGAACAGCGGTGATGGCGAGATGGAGGCTCGATTGTGTGGCGCAGGAGGCGACACGTGGCATGATATGGTTAAGGAGCGAACGGGCGGATCAGATCACAGGTGATGAAGATCCGATGGCTAGGAAGAAGAGGAGGACGTGGAAAGCGCCGGGCGTTGGATTCAAAGAGAAGTCCAACGGCCAGAGGCGCGAGCGGCTGAAGCAAGGGAGGCGGGCCACGTGGCTCGCCCAGAACGGGTCACGTGGCCCAATCACATTAATCCAGAAGAGAAATTGATTTTTGAGGGTCAATTTGGCCGAATTTGAGAAAATTCAAAACATGAAAGTTGTAGATCTTGATGAGATCTACGAGTTTCATGTTGACCAAAACTGGAGATGAGGTCAAACAAAGACTCAAAATATTTTTAAGGGTATTTTTAAGGGTAAAAATACCACGGATTTTAATTTTGTCATTTTTTTGTGGTTTTTAATTTATTTGAGACTCTGTTAATTACAGGACATTATCTGGGTTTTATTGACAAATAGCTTAAGCAAGGGGGTTAATAATTAGAAATAAAGATGATGAAACCGAGTTTCATCAGTCATCAACCTATTGGTCTGCCAAATATACACACTCAGACATATAGCAACACATCTGTCTCCGGTCAGAGGATGCATGCCTATGTTGTGACAGTTTTCAACATAGGTCTGATTATCTCGATCTCGTTAAGTCAACCCATTGACTCAACTAACCTGACACCTCCGAATCACTATTCCCATGCAGAGGACCTGCATCAAGAGGTCAGTCAGATATCAGCCATCTGAGACAGGATTGCCATCTCCTACTCAGGCTGGAGATCATCACTTAACAATCATTTGATGATGCTTGATGAGTCCTCTATCTAACTCCTTAGATATTCATCCAAGCATCAGCCTCTATGATTCACTCAATGAGTCAACAGCTGTATGATTATCAAGTTGGCCATGGTACATAACCATTATTGTACAGAGGGACCCTATAGTGCATTCATTCATTCAATCTCAGAAATGAAGTGAAAAATAATCAATAACTTTTATTAATAATTTACTTATTAAAATAACATTTATTGTAGAAATGGTTCGCCCGGGGCTCACATTGCTAAAAACAGCATCACCCCAGTAAGAATGAGGAGCACGACTCTGTATCAACAATGTCCTGGTTACATCAAGTAAGTGACGGTGTTTGCGCTCGGCAATATCGTTCTGCTGGGAAGTATAGATACATGAGGTCTGGTGAACAATGCCATGTGATCTAAGGAACTCAGAGAGATGTAAGGTGCAAAATTCCAAAGCATTGTCAGAACGAATATACTTGATATTGGCAAAAAAATATTCTTTATTTCATTGATAAAATACTTGATAGTGGATCCAGCCTCAGACTTATTTTTCAATAAGAAGACTCAGGAAAGTCTAGAAAAATCACTGACCGCTACAAGATAAAAACGGTGTCATTGGAGATCAGGGACACGACTAGGACCCTAAATGTCTAAATGAAGAAACTCAAATAGCTGAGAACTGCTCCGACTCTGACGGGATGGAAAAGATGAACGGTGATGCTTCCTAAGTTGACATGCTTCACACTGAAAAGAGGATCTCGTAGAAATCAGAGGAAGAACATGACATAACTTTTGCAGAGGAAGATGTCCAAACCTAAGGTACAACAAATAAGGAGAGACTGGTCCAGTAAGTATAACAGAAACATTAGCATGAGGAGGTTGGACCAGTCTGTAAAGTCCCCGCTGCACATGGCCACTTCCAATCATCCTGCCCGTGAGTATATCCTGAAACACAAGAGATGAAGGATCAAAGATGGCACGACAATGCAAATCTTTAGTGATCTGACTAATAGACAGTAAATTCATCTGAAAGGCAGGAGCATATAAAACATTCTTCAGACGTATGGATGGTGTCAACTGCACCTCCTCCAGTCCTGTAACAGGTAAGTGGTCCCATTAGCAATGACGACCCATCTGCCAGGTGGTATAGCCCTGTAACACTTTTAGTTGCATTTTGTTTCCTCATAAGTGGTGAGATGCACCAAAGTCCACAATCCATTCTGTCATATCTGCATTCGTACTACCAGTAAAGGCATAGGTGATATCTGAGGAGCTCGAAGAGGCTCTGGCTGCTGTAGCAGTATCTGTGGTGGTGTCAGTGCTAGGAGTCATGATCTCTCGAATGCGAGAGACAATATCATCCAGGAGAGGATCGGCCTGGGGAGACATAATCTACTCTGCTGCTCGACCAGAAACGGGATAGCCATGCTTCTGATAGCATATATCCTCTGCATGTCCAGGCTTGCGGCAATAGGTGCAGGGACCACGTTGGCGTCCACCGCCTCTTCCTCGAGGTATGCATCCTCTGTCGCCCCACCTCGACCACGAGAGGTTGTCATCGCTGAGGAGTGCGAAGACGTGGTCGTCGAAGGAATGTTGAGTCGGCTGAGACGACTATAGGCCTCCTCTATAGGAGGAATGGTTGCTCCAGTAAGAAGATGGGTACGTGCAGCCTCATATTCTGCATCAAGTCCGGCAATGAAAACTCCAATCGTGGAGTTCCTATATGTCTTCTGTTGTTCAACAGACGTCGTAATAGGCATGTAGCTATGAAGTTTTTCAAACATGCCACGCAGCGAAGAACAGTAGACAAGCAGAGGGCGACCATTCTTCTTGGAGTTGTAGATATCAAACTGCAGTTGAAGGATTTGGCCTCATTCTTTGCTTGTGCATAAGTGGATGCCAAAGTATTTCACATTGCCTTGGCAGTGGGCTGATTCAGAATATCATTTGTTATTTCTGTCGTAAGAGTCCCGTAAAGCTAAACATGCGCATATGCAACATCTTGCTTCCAAGAAGCATTTGCACCAGTTTTGTCCGTTGGCTCTAGATCTGTCAAGATAATGCTCCTTGTTATTGCACTGCATGAGGGTGAGGAATTGCATGGACCACAACTCATAGTTGGTCCCATCCATCTTAACGATGGGAGCCGGGCCCTTGAAGGTTCCGGACGAGAAGATATCACCCTTGTTATCTGACATATTGTAAAATGGCCAAAAGCGGAACTCGACAAGAGGACAAATTGATATAAAGGAGTCTATCCGTCGATGGAACGAGAGCCTGGAGACCTGGATGTCTGGATGCGCTTGGGTCGAACTGCGTATGCTGGCTACTCAGTGGTAAGGGCGCATCTGGGCGGCTTCGTGAAAAGCGGTGGCAGATTGTTCTGTTGAAAGGCAGATACCATGTTCTGTTGAAAGGCGGGGGACGTCACGCGTAGTCCTCGTGGCTACGTCAAGGCGTCGACGCAACGAGATGGGGCGAGTGATCCGCGTGCAGAGGAAGGGCGCGGGATCCGTCTTCCACGCGCACGCACCACCGCAAGGGTCCCGCGCGCTTCCGGTCCCTAGACTTCGGCGAGCGCAATGGCTACCTCAAGGCGGAGGGCAGTAGGTCTCCAGAGGTGCACAGAGGCGAATCGCGCACAGAAGGGCGGAGTCGACGTCGGCACAGAGGCGGAGTCGCGCACAGAAGAGTGCGCGCGGGGCCTCGCGCACAGAGGCGGAGGTGGAGGAACGTGCAGGTCACCACGCGCGAGGGGCCTGGAGGCCACGCGCGGGGCGAGAGGCGTGGGGGTCCACGCGTATGGGCACAGGCGGCGATTCGAGTGGGGTTGGGTTTAGGTATAGAAATGAGGCTCCGATATCATGCTAAAAAGGATAAACTTAGATAAATTATGAAAGGCCCAAGGGTTCTCTTATATAGGAGAAAAATACATTGGATAAAATACAAAAAAAGAAAGGATAAATAGAGGATTACAAAAAATAAGCAAAAAAACAAAAATTGAAATTATCTAAATAAAGAAATAAGAATTATCTCAACAGTCATGAAGCAGATCAGTGATACTCCTTCCATTGGTTAGTCCATACACATTTGTCACCACAAGCTTTAAATCATCTGCCATTCACTGAAGTGCGATAGAAATAGAGTGGTTGCCTCTTGTTGCATCTCCCTCTAACAAAAGTCTGTCGCTGCTCCATCCAAAGAAAAGTTCCCCGATGCCTTGGCTGAGTCAAGAGCCCGAAACTCCGAAAGCACCGTACCTCCAATGGATTGCCAGATCACATCCATCCCCTGCGATAATTTAGTTTCCTGTGACAATACAAATGTCCGCCTTTCGCTTCCAGACAGAGGTCTCTCACCGTCATCCTCCTGTCCGACCTCACAAGGCCACTTACATTCCAGGTAAGAATACTCATTCAGAAACCCAATTTGCCCCATGCGACGGAACAACCCCTGAGCTATCCGCCAAAGTACGGTCCACCTCAACGGAAACAGGTTCCGTATCACCATCAGGCTTCTCCTTTGGTACCACAGGACTATCGTCCATATGTTCCCACTCGCCTCCACCTTTCCTTCCGCACTACTGGCCGCATTGGCCGCTGGAGCATCCCCAAACGCAGCCATATGTCGAACAGAGATCACCTGTTCCAACCCAGGTGACGATGTAGGACCCCCAACCCACCCTTCATAAGCTCAATGGCGGTGTAAAACCGCCAGTCTAAAGCGTCACCAGCGCTCCTTCGAACTCAACATCGAGTATCTCTTGCCAAAGCGCCCAGAGGAAGAAGTCTAGGGGAGAGAGGTCCCCGAGGCTCTCGCCCCACCGCAGTCAGATTTCCCGATGAGCTCGCAACCACAGGAGGAGGCGGCGCCAGCATTGCAAATCCTAGGGAAATGCCACGGACAGAGTATCCTTGAGTGCCGCCTTAATGACTGCGTCGAATCAAAAACATAATACCCGACCTATTTAGTAGGTTAGGTTGGGTTGGATTAGTAGGTTAGGTTGGGTTGGGCAGGGGTACCCCTATGAATAGTAAAGTGTGAGGAGGATTGGGGTGTTTGAAAGGAGGGGTAGCCCGGGTTGGGTCAGCCCAACCCTGCCCAACCCTGCAACCAAACAGGCCCCTATAATAGTTTGATTGGTCAGGCAAGCTCCTTTAATAAATGTGATGTGATATTAGTTAATTGTTATATTAATTTTTTTAATTGATTATAATATTATAATATTTTTATATGAATATTGTATTTGAAAAGTAATTAAAAAATATTATAACAAAGAAATTATACGATGAATACAATTAATTCCAACCAAGAATGATGGGATAGAGTAGGGGATATACCTGGTTACCACGAGGTAATCTAGTATTAAACGAGCCCATAGAGCCCAAGATACAGCTTTAATGAACCAACCTTCCAGCAAATCACGGAGGATTCCTCCCATTCGAGCTTCGAAGTAGGAAGTGCAACTGTTATCGCTCTCCAACTTCCACCAGCAATAGATACCGATCGTGCCCCTCCGCCACCGCACATGGCTGTGTTTGCCTCGGATGATCTCGGATTCATCATCATAATAGACTTTTTTATCCCTCTATCCTGAGTAAGTGGTTAATAATTAATTCTTAGTGAACTATAATCAATAATTAGAATCTTGTAAATAATTAACCATAATTATTGTTTTTAAATAACATGGCTATATGTGTATATATTCATCTATATTGTGTTATTATTCTATATCTTTTCTAATTGTTGAAATCAATAAAATATCGTGCATTATAATATGTGTATTATTTATTATTGAAAATACCAAAATTTAATAATAAAAGAAAAATAAAACAAGTGTTT
The DNA here is from genome assembly GCA_037367405.1 of Ottelia alismoides. Classification (NCBI taxonomy): domain Eukaryota; kingdom Viridiplantae; phylum Streptophyta; class Magnoliopsida; order Alismatales; family Hydrocharitaceae; genus Ottelia; species Ottelia alismoides. Next base: position 46,026 of record JAZKJV010005860.1, on the reverse strand, counting down.
TAAAATTAATTAAAATACTTGCAAAAATATTATAGTGTATATAGTACTTATTTTGATTTCATGTTCTACGTAAAAGTTTTAGATATTGAAAATATCTATAGCTTTTATGTTGAATATTTTTTCCTAATTATTCATCAACTATTTAGTTTCTATTTTACAAGTAATTTTAACATTTTGCATTATCCATGTGGCCCAATCCCTTACCTCCAAGTCACAGGCTCTTTAGAGACTTCCGCCTCTCTTGTGGACCATCTGATTTTTTAAATTAGACAGCCTAAAACACAATCTCTGCTCGCGCTTCCAACCATTTGATCAACTCATCCAGCGCATCTCATCCTTTCCTTCGCGTCCTATTGTAATCCATTCGATCTTCATCAGACAGTCAGGAGGTCATCCTCTACGTCTAACCTCCTCTTCATAAGAGTCACATTCCTTCGTGATTGCTCTCCTTCTCCAACTTCTCAATATTGCCTCATGTGCCAGAAATTCCTCAGGGCATCCTCGACCAAAGAGCTTCTCGTTAGGCCATTAGCATCGTCCTTGAGACTTTAGTACATGAGGAGAATGGGCGGTCGAGATCCTCATGATCGGAGCTCCACCCTTGCTCCTCCTCGCAAGGAGGAGGAGAAAGAATGTGACTCACAATCACCATTCGGTATTTACCCATCGGCACTCATCAGATGGTCCAAAAGCACGTCACGCTAGCCAAAGCACCGCTTCACCGTCAGCATTAGAGCGATTGAACCAATGTCGAAGCACATCATAGCACGACATGGATCCGAGCCTGATGCGTCACCTGAGCCTCCAAGTCACGTGCCAACAACACATGGTTGTGAGAATTTTGTAGAAGACCCTTGTTAGGTTTTTCTGTTTACGAATAAGTTCTGTCGCTTGTGATATTTGTATATTAGCCCAAGCAGCTTTTTTAATGCATTTTAACCTATGTGAGGGCCATTTTTGTGATGTTATTTGAATTTTTATTTATTCTTTGTTTGTTTTTATACTCAGGTCTTTACTAGTGAATAACTTGTAAACCATGAATGATAATTTAATGATATTGGTATCATTTTAAAGGTTTTGAGACCCTCTTTAATATGATGTATTTCATTCTCAGATTCATTATTTTTATTTAAACTAAAAATTCAAAGAACTTTATACTACTTTAATTGATGAGTTGAGCATCATTATGGCTTTGTAAAACCAATCTTTGATCATTTAATGCCCTGATTTGATTAACATTTTGGTGAATTAATAGAATAATTAATTCTCTGATTAGATAAACATTTTATTTAGATTAATCATCATTTTATTGAGCAATGAAACAAAATTGTATAATGAAATTAATGCATCAAATGGACATTAGATATTAGATTTTGATTACTTAATTGTTTTAAAAAAGGATCAAGATCTTTAAGCTTAATTGAACTGATCATCAATTAGATATTTAATTTATTAATCATGAGCATAATAGTGTGAATATATTGTAATATTCATTACTAATTTTCTGTGCATTTTCATCATGTTGTCACATACATGTAATAACATATAAAAATCAGATAAATTTGCATGTGTAGAGTTTGTTTTGCATTATTGATCTAGATACCACCTAAAATCACTTGAACTGAATATCTAGAACTTAGATTAAATTAGTTAATTTCTAATGTCCTTCTGTTTGACCATGGACTTATCCATGATAAATTAAAATTGAGTCATCTTTTTGGAGATCTTTTAACTCGATGCTAATAAATTGTTAAGTGATCGTACCACAATACGATACACTTTACTTAACCATTTACTGATTTATTAGATGGAACAATTGCTCGAGGCACGACATCATTAGTTGATTTATTTATGATTAAATATCTCGATTTTAGTGATTCTTAGTGTAATTTAGGTTTAGTGTTTGTTGTGCTGATTTTTATAGTTTTGTTTATTTGTAGTATGTTGTTTATCTTTGTTTTAAAATATTTTTGACCTAGATTTTTTATATCTTGATTATGTATTATCATTAGTTATTTTTTGTGGTAGGGCCCAAGAAGCCGATGGTAACCTAAGTATCATGTAATCGAAGAGCTTGGAGCTCATGTTGAGAAGACCACAATAAGTAGTTTATCTAAAGATAATTTAGTTAGATAAATTAGTCATTTTTGTTGTGTATAATTGTGTTGCAATATCTGTAATATTAATTGCCTTATTTATAGTGGTTCTCAATTGAAAGCTCGTGAGTGTATTTAAAGGCCTCTATTATTCTTTTATTGTATTTGTTGTTGAGGACCTGAGTGGGCTCAACTTGAATGGCAAATTTAGGTTAGGCACTCACTTCAAATAGACAAATCTAGGTCATCTTGAATGTGCCCAAACGTAGATTAAGCCACACATCTTACATCTTGAGATTCATTTATCTCAAAGATTAATTAATAGGTGCACCTAAGTACATTGAACTTAGATATAAATTAAATTGACTTCTATCATGCTTATAGAACTTCTACTTAGGGTGTGGTTTTCTCGGACTTGCATCATACAACTTATTATTTACAATTCAATCTAGCATCGCTGTAAATATCTCAAAATGACTGCAAGCATAATCGATTATCATCTGCATTCTGTTGTATGATTCCTTCCCCTTGTTTTTTTAACTTAAGAATACAAGGAAAAGGGACTGAATGTTAGGAGTATTTTATGTGGTCACACTAATTAAGAAATAACTTAAATCTTAAAATCATTACTCAATTATGCAAGTTGCAAAAAATAAATTGGAATAAAATTCATCTCGTACTACAGGCGCGCAAAACCCTCATTGAACGTAGGTTTTAAACTCCAAACAGAGTGGGCGAGGACAGATCCTTAAAGATCAGAGCCTAAAATCCTAGACTTCCACCCTAAGTCTAGGCCCAACCTTTATAGATTTGAGAGCTACAAGTAGTTGCCTCTGACCTTAGAAATATATTTTGGTTGTATGAGCCTGATTGTTTCTTTATATGTGTGATATTAAACCTAGTAGCTCGGGAAGATCGCCTCTTTGATTGAGAACCTTCAAGTGTTCAACTGAGTGTAAGGATACTCTTTGTGCTTAATGTACTGATAATTGTGCCTTTCACTAACTAAAATTGCCAAGATAAATCGACCGAACCTTTTACAACCTTCACCTGTGAAGTTAGTGATGCATTGTGTTTATTTTATGTGAGTTGATTCCACACATTCAAGTGCATCATAGTACTAGATCCCCTTAATTCATTTCATGCTCTTGTATGCATCCTTTTGAAATCGAAGATGGATAATTGGTCAGAGTTTTGTTCGAACTTTGCGAACCTCTCTTTGAATTGCCCAAATATCACATCTTCGGATGTCCAACCCCTCTTTTTCTAGACCTCCATAGATTCGATATGATCCCAATTTAGGATTTCATGATTCATTCTTAGGGAGCAGTCTATCTCGAATAATCATTTTCTTTCTTCACTTGTTACTAGAAGACTTGTGTCTTGGTGAGATTGATTTAATCTCAACTACCTCGTGAAAATATAAATCCAACCATTTTATTGATGAAGGTATTCAAACATCAATAAAGATGCCTCCAAAGAAGAACAAGATGAGGAGGAATGTGATGTCCATTTATACTTGCTGGGTGGTTGCTTCTGAGTAGTAGAACACATTTTTCAGAGCATAGTTAGGCTAGCTTAACGTGGGCACTAATGCACCTATGGACGCATCGTATAACCCATGACAAATATAGACATCTTAATTGGTTAAGTCCAACTTAACTTGATATTGAATTTGAGATGAAGCTGCATTTACTATCCTTACTATCGAATGCATATGAGGACCTGTACGCATTCCTTAGGGACTTTGAGTTAGTCTACGATAACTTAAGCATCCTAGGGTTATCCAAGACTACATCAGTCTCAAAGCCCTACATTTTGCCTTATGAGATGATGTATCTACAATTCTCATTATTTATTCTTTTATTTTAGCTTTATCTTTTAGCAGAAAAAACCTATAAAAATATGTAAATACAATAAATTAACACTGTACAGGTCTTGTTAATACTGCATAATTAACCCATATTTTTTAAAAATAAAAGAATAAAGAGAAAAGAAAAATAAAAAAGGATGTATTTAGAATGAATACATAGTGACCCAAATCCCGAGAGAAGGCCAAACCGTGGCCTGATCGACAAGGAATATCAGTAGGGGGAGATAGGGTACATTGTAGGTAATAACTATACAAATAAATAACCATTGTATATTTTGTAAATATTATATTTATTTTTGACCACTTGTAATAGCCATAATAAGAACATAAAAATAAATAAAAAGCAAAAAACACAAAATAAAATAAAAATCAAACATCATTTCAAAAAAGACACACATGTACATATATTGTATAAAACATCCATTTAATTAATATACTTACTTAATATCTATAAAAATCAAATAAAAATCATTTTATATTCCTTAAAGTATTTCGTAAATAAATAAAATATAAAATAAACCATTTTTATAAAAATAATGAAATAAAAATACTTGTATATAATATATAGGTATATTTATACCTATATATAATACAATATAATATTGTATATACTATATATATTAATTCCTAAAAATAATTATAAATCACAAAAATAGTTTTTAAAATAATATTTTATTTTATTCACTTTTATTTTAACATCACTTGCTAATTTTTATCCATTATTCTTTCATTTATTAGCCTAGAATTTTCTGATTGGACCATGTCAGAATGTTGACCGTGGTCAACCGTCTCCGCCAGCTGACCCAACCTGACAGACCCTTTGCCGGAGCTTCTTCTCTATATTTTCCTAATCTGGTCAGACCTCCATTTACACCGATTCTTGCACCCGATTATGTTCCTATGATCTAGGATCCTCATAGATTCCTAGGCGCAACTGGATCACCTTAGGGTTTTGCTGGATCTTCCGATCTTTTTAGACCCTAGCTTTCCCCTATAAATAACCTCTTCCTCCTCCTAAGATGAGGAGCTCGTGCCTCACACCACCATTTCCCCTTAGCCACCTATATGATAGTGATAACTCATCAAAGGACCCCTTTGGAGCTCCAGTGAGCTCCAAGTTGCACCTGCTCAGCTCGTGGTCAGAGTCCTCCACCACAACAAGCCTCCCGACCTTCCGCAGCTTAGTTGAGGTCATAACCTCGCTGACCACCTTGCCAGAAGTTCTTGAGCACATAAGCAACTCCAGGTACCTCTTATCTCGCTTCCATTTCCTTGCTTCACTTTGATATAGCTAGTCCACTCCACCGCAGCTCCAGCCGCTTGCTCCGAACACCGGGTCTGGAGTTCCGTCACACAATCCTCCCCAAAAAGATTGATCCGCTGACTCATCCGTCATCTTCTGACGCATCCTAACCATCCTTAGATCAACTCACCGGAGGTGGATTAGGGAGAGACCTCCTTCCTCCATTTTCGTCGGAGGTCGAAACATCATCCACCATCGCTTCCCTTGCTTCTTTTGCAAAATAACATTGGCCGGAGCTTTACCTACAAGCGTGGAGTTTCCTTGCAGGTTTAGGCACACACAAGAGCATCATTTGGGCCTTCTACGGACCCACCTGAGTAGATCCAGGTGGAGCTCCACCTTGTCGACCATCCGACTGTCACTTCATCCATCGTAGCTGGCCATTCAACGTGAAGCACCATTGCGAAGTTGCTAGACCTCTGGGAGGTTTGATCAGATCAACATATCCCTACCCATCTTTGATCAAGTCTCCCCCGCTACCTATTCTTCTAGCATTTTTCACGCCCATCAAATCAAGAGATGCTCCCCTAGATTGGATCTACGCCGCATATTCATGCCCTTTTTCAGAGCGTTAGATTAGCCTTCGATATGGATCTAACACACACGCTCACATGCAATCTGAGCCGTCAGATCCATGTCCCAATGGTCATCAAGACTGTAAGTTGCCGCTGAAATAACATTTTTCACAGAAGGTTGTATGGTCTCACAAGGCAAGACTGTAGTCGATGTGTTGATTACTCCAGAAAATCGCTAAATTCAACAATTAACCCATAATTAAGAATCAAGAAATGAAAATAAATGCAGAGTTAAAATTTATTATAACTCTACAAAAGCAGTGTACGGTGCAAGTAGTGTAAAGTGTCGAACACAGGGAACAAGCAGGATAGATCATGGCAATGAAGCATAAAAGTGTGAATTTGATGTATTTGTTTATAAGTGCCTTTTTTGTGGGTTTTTAATTTTATTTTTTAATTTATTTTGGATTCTGTATTTTTTATATTTTGATTTTTAATTTTTTGATTTTATATTTATATTTTTATATTTTATATTTTTATCTTTTTTCTTTTAATTTATATATAAAGCTACATATATGATATATAAATAATATAAGCTACAGTTGATATAAAAATCAACAAAAATATTCAAAATAAAGAAAATAAAACATTATTGGTTTATATATAATTTATTACCATTTTTGTGTTTTTTAATAATTTTTGTTAATTTTTATACATTTTTAAAGCAAAAATACCCTAAAATAGGGATAAAATAATATCTGAACTTAAAATAGAGATGAAAAATAGTAAATAGTTGAAATATCTCCAAATTAGTTTTTTTATACAGATGATAATATAAAGAAATTTCAAGTACAAATAATATTTTTTAAAACTTTTTATGATTTTATATATTTTTATAAAGGTTTTTCAAATTTTTACATTTTTTGAGATTTCTTTTGTATTTTTTAGTGATTTTTGGTCTAGAGTTGTGAAATAACTAAATAAATAAGAAATATATATTTTTGGATATTTTTAAAAAGGTTTTATAATTTTTATGTATTTTCTTTGTAAATAAGGACAAAAAGCATGCTTTTTTTGATAAATTTTTAAAAGCTTCAAATTACAAAATAAAAATATATACATGAAAGAGCAATGCAACATGAAGCTAGGTCTATATTTTTGTATTTTTTAGAGTTAAATAGATGTATGAAACAAATACGAACAACAAAGAGAATCTACACTACTAGCAAGGGCATAAATGTAAATAGCAAAAGTTCCAGGGCCCAAAGTGCAATTTCATTAAAAAGTTATAACTGAATATTCAAATATCTGGACCAAATACAAAATCGGAGACCTACGAGGGCCTCTCTACAAAAATTACAAGCTCACATGTGGAAACAGGTGGGATACGCTAACATGGACCAAACGTAATTATGAGAAACTTAGGGGTCTATTTGCAAATTTCCCAAAAATAAGTGACGTCAAAAACACGACTAAACAATAAATACTAAAACCTGTGAGGGTCTAGATGTAAATATTTCAAATTTTGTTGGCCGACCTGGATTGGACTAATATGAAAATAAAATAAATGCAGGGGCACGAATGCAAATATTATAAAACTTTTTAAACGATCAGTGGAAGATTAAGTTATATATAGTAAATACAAAAATGATCGAGAAAGAATCTACAAAATACCCAGTTAACAGGCACGGGCCAACGACTAGATTTCATTCACTTAACACGTGGCGTGCCCACGTACACCGATGTCGGTTCACGGATCAATGACTGGGAATAGATCTTGCGAGGAGATCAATGTCTGACAGGCGACCAGATCCAACAACAACTGTTAATATTGGGGGTCGAAGCTAATCCAATGGTTGTGGACCTCCTTGGATGAACAGGTAGAACATGGCCGCTGGAAAACTTCAAATGGTGATGGTGAGCGGATCCGACCACCTGAGATGTTGCAACAGAGCTCCAAAGAACTCTGGAAGGATCTTCGAATGTGCGACGATGCCAAAATGGCTGGAGGAGCACCGATGCGTCGGCACGAGGTCGAAGAGTATCTTGAGCTCCAAGTATTTACAAAGCTATCAAAAACTGACCCCTCAAGGGGTCTTGAGACTCCAGACCTGTAGACGTTAAGCACAACAAAATATGGAAGCTTCTGGGAGCTCATTTGGTGATGGAATGGAGCGGGGTGGGTAGGGCGGAGACCTCCAGCGTACGACACAGAAAGGAGGTTGACAAGCCAGATCCGTGGATTATCTAGAGGAGTGTTGGGTGGACAATGATGCTGGTGCGAAGATGAAGGAGTGGAGGTGGTTGCGGGGTGAGGCATGGTCGGGAACATCGGTGGAGGTTTACCGGAGGCGTAGCTCCGACGAACTATGGGCGGAGTGATTACGACTACTACGAGTGATAAAATATTAATACAAAGATCGAAAATGAATCTTAGAACTAACGAGAATATAAAAAGCAAAATAAGAACATACCTCAGTGGTTGGAACCACAAGATCGGACCTCAATGCCGACGAGGCGGCGGAGATAGGTGGAAGCGCCCAAAGACACAACTGGAGCACGCCCAAGGTAGCCGCAGGCTCCCCTGTCATGGGAGTCGATCCAGAGTCAACGAGGGAGGTCCAAGCATGGTCAAAATGGGTTAAAACGTCAAGGAGAAGGTCCGGATGGTTTTGTACAAGGGAGGTCGAGCGGCTCCAAAAAATGAGGCGTGTGCTCGATGTAGTGATGCAAAACCCAAGGTGATGCTTGGTGTGTATCATCTACAATAGAGGAGCAAAAGTCGTCAAAGAGTTGACTCGAAAAAGTTAAAGGGAGTGGTCTCTAAAATTGGTCGAATTCGAGTAGGAAATCAGATGTCAGAAGGCAGCAGAGGCTTGTTAGAGAGTTGACCCATGGTCAACTCTCTGACGCTCCTGCTTGGTCCACGTAGACCAACCAAGAAAAAGCCCTAGAAAAATATTTTTAAATTCGATTAAAATAATATACAATACATTCATTTTAGGTTATAAAATGAAAAATATTTTTTATTTTATAAGGTATTTTATTATGATTTTTATTTATTTTTTAGGGCTTTGTAATTACAAGTTACTTTTATGAGGGCTATATATACGTATATTCATCTATGTTTTTTATTCCTTTTATTGTTATTTATATTTTTAAATTTATCAATTTAGTTTATATTTTATAAATTTATAACTTAATTTTATACACTTAAATATATTTTTATTATATTTTTTGATATATTAGAAACACTTAAATAAATAGAAGTATTATTTATATTGGTATAGATATAGGTATTTTATCTATGTATTTTCTTTAAGTATTTTATTTTAGTGTTTTCTTGTTATTTTTATTCTTATTTTAATATTTACATACATTATAAATAATATTTACAAAATTATAAAAATATAAAATTATAAAAATAATGAATAATAAATAAAATGAATATTTTAGTTGGTATAGTTATACAATAGGGATCCAAAACCTGACTTTCACACGTAACTCCAAAAAATATGAACCACATTCATTAAATAGTTTAGTATATATAATTAAAGGTGATTTTGATATTTTTGAGTTTTTATTGGGGTTTTGGAAGCTTATTTGGACTGTATCTTTTTATCTGTACATTATTTTTGTATGAAAATTAATTTTGTATTTTTCTATATTTAATTATCTACAATTTTCTTTACAAAGTTTCTTTATTTAAGGTATAAAAAGTGGAACTAAAATAATTCTTAAAATGAATAAAATAATAGGGATATTTATTGGATTTTAGCCCTTATATCCCCTACTTTATTTCTTGTCAACCTAGTCATCGGGATGCCTAGGTCTCGGGGTTTAGGGTCATAAAATATTTTCAGGATATGGTGAGATCCTTAAGCGCATCACAGAAGCGTGAGGATCGCATCGTATACCGGAGCGACTAGTCACACTAGTCGCTCGATGCAGCGGAAATTAAAAAAAATTTCATGTGACGAACCACACGATCCAAGAACTCCGATTGTTCGTCTAAACCACAAACAAGTAATAGGAGTAGGATTACCTCTTGAAGTGTGGTTGCGATCGAGTCTCTAAACGAAGAGACCTCCTGTCTCAAGTTCGATCCGACGGAGGAGACGCTTGCGAGCGTGTTGATGAAACACATACTTCTCGCAATCCATATTGATGATCCAAGCAGCGGTTCTCCTGATCTCGACACACGAGAGCCGACGTCTTCTTCATGAGAGAGGCGTACCGAAGGAGATAGAGATCCACGCGCAAACGATCGGGCATCATAACGACGACGCTACGACGATGGAGGACCTCTCTAGGGCATCCATGGTGGACGGTCACATGAGATGGAGAGAGAGAGTAGACGCGTAGAGAGAGAAAGAGAGACTTACGTTCCCATTGTGTGTAAAGAATTGCAAAGGGGTACCTCTCCTTTTATAACATTTTGGGATCCATGAATCTTAATCCATGGACAACACAATTCCAATGGCTCTCATTGATTGTGTTTCTTTTAATGACTAAGATTTGTGTTGGTAAAAACCAACAACAATTAATTTAATTTAGATTAAATATATGTGATAAATCAACACAATTTAATCACAAATTAAATCAACAATACATAGATATAATGGAAGAGAGAATGCCTCCTTCCATGTGGAGAGAGACGACGACCACCCTTTCCTAATAAGAGTGGTGGCCGCCCACCCTCCTCCTTTAGGAAAGTGGCAATTTTTATCTTCCATGTAATCTCCATGATTTGCAACAACTTTTTGTTGCAACTTATTCTACAAAAATAATTCATAATTATTTTGTGAATATTGCAATCTTGCCATTGCAAATTTTTGTGAATCATATTCACAATCCAAAATAAAATGTAAATTATATTTTCAATTTAATGTCCAATGTGAATCCAATTCACATGAACATTTAATTAACAAATGTAAATTACAAATTGCTCTCTCTTATACATTATAAATCACATTTATAATATATATATATGACTAATATGGATATTGAAATCCACATTATTCATATCCATGATAATTAAATAACATTTAATTATCAATTTTCTCAATGCTCGGATACACATATCAACAATGAAATTATCCTTACACTCTTTCAAGGATAATGCGCTTTCTCCGCGGATACTTGGAGATAAGGACAGGGCGATTGCATTGTTCCACGTATAGTGACTTGGATATTGAGATCATATCTCAAATCCAGATCACGGGCCTCCCATAGATGCTTGATTAAATCAAGACCGCAAATCTAATCTTTTCATTGCATCTGAATCACATTCAGATCAATGTCCAACATTTGGACCAAGATCAGATCACTTCTCTACTGAGAGGAGTCACTAAAATCCAGACCCGTTTCATCACTCCCTAGGAATGGAAGCATCATGGTTATACAAATCGTTTATGATCACATCACCCTCAGGTATTCCCAATACCTATACATCCTGCATACTGGAAGACTCAGAATAAACCCGAAGTATTAGATCAACTTTACACTGTCTACTTCAGGATTTTATCAGTAAGTTTCTCATTCGATCATTGGGAGTTGGTATCGATCATATACTTTCCAAAGCATATATCATACCTTGGTCTTGATCATATACTTTCCAAAAGGATATATCAAACCTAAAAATTCAGTCAAGCTTCCAAAGCGAGACGATTGTGCACGAATTTGATTCTTCCCAATATCTTATGATTGAGCTCATGCCTTCCGGTTCAGTAAATATACCTGTATGATCCCTCTGAGAGATCGTATTACTCACATGCCCTTACATGAACACCAGCACGCTGGTGTATAGACCTTGGTTAGGTCATCAACCTATTGGTCTGCTAAATGTACATACTCAGACATATAGTAACACATCTGTCTCCGGTCAGAGGATGTGTGCCTGTATCGTGACAGCATACGATATATGACTTTGGTTATCTCGATCTCGTTAAGTCAACTCTTTGACCTAACTAATCTGACACCTCCGAATCTCTATTCCTATGCAGAGGACCTGCATCAAGAGGTCGGTCAGATACCAGCCTAATTGAGGAAGGATTGCCATCTCCTACTCAGGCTGGAGATCATCTCTTAATAATCATTTGACGGTGCTTGATGAATCCTCAATCTAACTCTTTAGATATTCATCCAAGCACCAGGCTCTATGATTCTATAGTTGAATCAACAACTGTATGATCATCAAGATGGCCATGGTACATAACCCTAATTGTACTAAGAGACCTATTATGCAAATTAATTATTCTTCATTTTAGATCAGGGAATGATATTTGCAATAACATTTATTGCATAATGGCTCGCCGTGGGCTTGCATGTCCAACAATATTTTCAATATTTTATTGTTTTTCTTTTCTTTTCTATATTCTATAATTTTGGCTTTAAAAACTGTATTTTATACACTATTTACACAATGGTGCATGAATGCCAAAATGTCAAAATTAAGGGTATTTACATGCATTTACTAGGGTTTTTAAGGCCAAAATGATAGAAAAAAGATGACGAAACGAAGATTCATCATCCCCCTATACTTGCCTTTGCTAGTACCTAACAAATACTTATGCAATAAGTGTAGAAAATAAAATAAAAGAAAAGAAAAAGAAGAAAAATGGATTAAGTTTAATTATCAAACTTGTCTTCACAAAATCAAAGTTTGGAGCTTAAGTCAGACCTTTGGAATTTTAGTGCAGGGAGAACCTTAATGAGAACTGTATTTGAAATCCAACAGCCTTCGAGAATCCTAAAACTCTGCTCAAGTCTCCTCAATAGCCAGATTAGAATACTTCAACTCATATGCAACCCTTACGACTATGAATCTGATTGGTACAGTGTAGGTAATGGTGGATCTCCCCAACTGAAATGACAAAGAGACAAACTTCTCTAGTATAACAACCCGATGATTCCCCAATCTAGTAACTCCTTCCTCGAGTAGCGGGGTATTCCCTTCTAAGTTCAAGTAACAACCAACTCAAGGGGAAGGGGAGAAGAGAAGATGGACGGTAGCCAGTGTAGCTACCTATCCTAGGATACAAGACCAGTGTAGTCAAGTCATCCAGCTGCAGGCTCACATGATTTGGCTTCGAAGCTCAAGCTTGCTTATCGATTATACAAATATGCACACTCCGACAGGAATTTTATTTTTAAACAAGCCTGACCACTTTTTTGGAGTTTTTTTGCTTTGTTTTTTTATTTTTGAATACTATTTACAATAATATTTACATAAGAAGTTTTTCCTCTTAAACCAGTAGACTATCCGTCTTTTGAAGCATTATTGCAACCCACACTCTCCTGTCTTCAAAATTTATCATCACTGGACGAGTTGGGGTGCACTTTCCTCCGTAGAGGAGGACAAATGTTTCCATTTGTGTGCGTATCATACCGACAAATCCAATCTCCTCACCACTTCAATTGAGTTGAGCCAAGTGAAAGGTGCATGTGTCCAAGTTAGGTCATTATAGACAAGATCCATGCATGTGCTAAGAAATACTCTACTAAGGCAGTCAAGAATCTATTGAACCAAGTCTCATGATCCTCAAAGAATTAAGCCACTAGACTTGAAGTATCTCAATTGCAGTTCCTATAAGGTTCCTATTAATTAGGTAGATTTAAGGTCCAACCAACCTCCAATCTTCGGATTTTACTTAGACTTATTCAATTATCAAACTCAATCCGAAAAATGCTAATGATATGCTGAAAATATTTTTGTGATGTAATTTTTAAGGTTTTGAACTTTTTATGTATTTTTTGAGAAGATGATGCATATGCATTTTTTGTATTTTTCAAAAAGATTTTTCAAATGTTTTTTTTGTTATTTTTAACCTTGCAAATGTTTTTTTGGTTTTTTTGAAAACAAAAAATTTTGGCTAAAAACTAGGTACAAATATTTACATGGGGATGCATTTTATATTTACAAGAGTTAAGTTTTTACGAATTTACAAGGGGTAAGTGGTCAATTTTATAGATAGATATATATAAAGAATTAATAAAGAATTTTAAGGTGATGTATATATTCCTCAAATTATTTGAAAAAGGGTTTTCAAACAATTTAGAAAACTATAGTCGATTATAACCAATTATTACAAACATGTACACACATCTGAAAATAATTTTGTAAAGGTTTTTCCAATTGTATATATAGATTTTTCAAAAAAAAAATAAAATTTTCAAAACAAAATAGCTTTACAAATGTTGAAAATATTTAACAAAAAATTTTCCAGATAGTTTTCAAAAGATTTTTCAACATGATTTTCAAACTATTTTTCAAACATTCTGTAAAAAAAACTTTTACCTGATTTATAATCAGTAGATAGAAAGAATTTGAGGAATAATATTCATCTTTTTATTAAGTGTTTTTAATGAATTTTATAGTATAATTAGTCATAATTATTAAAAAATATGAAAGTTCGAGTTATTGATGAAGTATATACGCGGTATATACGACCGACTTAGCTTGAGCTATGTCCTCATAGATTAGAGAGAAAAAGAGAAGACATAACTTGTACCGAGTATAGAAAAGTTTAAAGAATAAAGGAATAAGGAATGAATAAACGAATAGGATGTTGACCGTCCCCCATATACTTCGGATCAAATAATCCCAAGTATAGTGGATTGTATACAAAGCAGGAAGGGACAAACGTGGGATGAGCAGATCGTACTCAGACTTTCTCTCCCTAAATATCATTGAGTATAAAAAAGAAGAGGAGACAGTGGAGAAGACCAAAGAATGAAAGAACTTAGGGTGTGTACCCCCTATACTTAGGACAAAGTACGTTCTAAGTATAGAAGACTAAAAAAAGGGGCGACACCTTTTTCAATAGAAAAAGAAAATAGAAAAGGACAAGAATAAAAGAAGAAAAAAATCAGAAGATGGACAAAGATAGAAGAGGATGTACACATTACTCCCCCTATACATAGGGTAAAAGAATCCCTAAGTATAGGCAACAACATGAGTGATGAAACAAAACGATAAATGAACACTCGGCTCATCCACCCCCCATACTTAGGACAAAGCACTCCCTAAGCAAGGCACACACGAGAATGGGGTGGATGAGCTAAACTGTGGAGGACAGAGGTAAACAAAAGCGAATATACAACAGAGATGGATGTATAAAGATCAAGAAGGTTGAATGAGAACCTTCTTGCGAGACCGTTGAGGGATAGACTTGATATGGTACAGGTCGACATCGGGGTCCTCAGATGACACAAACTGATAAGGGTCGATAGGGTGAAGATCCTCAGTGGCCCTAGAGTGAGAAGCCACAGACGGGTCGGTGGAAGTAGTCTAGCTAGGTCTAGCCTTGGGAGTCTCACTGATATCAAAGTGAAATGGGATGAACTCATCATCGAAAGAAGTAGAGTTAGGATCATCCTATGAGGTCTCATCTAGATCAAAACCAAAAGGAATGAACTCTTCAGTGGAAGTAGTCGAATCATGTTCGTCCTCACAAGTCTCAACTGGATCATCATTCTCATCAGAAGGCCCGAATTCCTAAATAAAAGAAACAAGATCAAATTTAGCCTTGGTCTCATCAATATCCGCCCTCTGCTCAATGGTATTAATTGTGTAAATCCCATGGATGTCATCAACACATCTCCAATCACAGAAAGAGGAAACTCCACGGTCTATGCTTTTCGAGCCTTCTTCCTTGGAGAGGAATTCTCGGGTCTCATCATCGGTCATAAAGAAAGTCTCTCTGATATCAGCATAAATATCATAGGCCTCGGGTCGGCTAACACAAGCACACTCTCGTGAGATGCGGGTCTCTGGTTTGTGGTAGGTGTGGTGATCAACACATCGCTCCCGACATCAGAATGGGAGTGAATCTATCTAGATCTGTGGTCGATAACGGCTCTTGCAGAGGCAAGAAAAGGTCATCTCAGGATGATTGGAGGATATTTCACAGGGGCGGAGGTCTCCATGGGCAATAGAACAAAGTTTGTAGTGAAGCACGTGCTCTGAATCAGAATGACGACATTCTCAGGAATACCCTTCAGCCTCTTTATTGATCCATCGACAAATTCCACTATCATCCTGGTTTTCTTGAGAGGCCAAGGATGAATAGATTGTACCAACGAGAAGGGTATTATATTGATCGATGCACCACCGTCAACGAGAGTGTTATCACATAAATGGTCAGAGATGGTGTAGCTCACAAGAGGTGTGACAGTGTTCCTTTTCCTAGAAGAATGACGGTGGGTGATGGCGCGAGCCGTGGCCATGGTCAAGATATGACGCTCGGATCTGCTCCTTGCTTTCTCTTCTTATGATGAGGAGCAGATAATTGGGTCATGGCTTGTCAAAGTAGGCATTGTTTAACCCAAAAATTGAACGGTCTTATGTTCCACACAAGGCAGGAAACAATCATCGAATCAACCACACAAAATCCGGATTAAAACAACAATTAATTCACAAATAATTCAAGCAAAGAAAGTATGAATGTGGAGTTAAAATTTACTATAACTCTACAACAATATGTGTATAATATGCAAGTATGTGTAGAGTGTCGAACATAGGGAACAAGCATGATAGATCGAGGCAAAAATGCACAAAAGTGATAGTGATGTATTTGTCTATATAAGTGTTCTTTTTTGTGCGTAATTAATTTTATATTTTATTTGATTTTTGATTTTATGTTTTTATATATCGATTTTAATTTTCTGTTTTTATATTTTCTTTTATATTTTATATTTTTGTAGTTTCTTTTTCTTTTTAATATATATAAAGTTATATATAAGATATATACAATATATGATAGGGTTAATATAAAAATAAACAAAAATAAGCAAAATAATGAAAATAAAATATTTAGGTTTTAGATAATTTTTATTGTTTACATGATTTTTAAGAAAGTTTTTTAATTTTTATATACTTGTAAGGTCAAAAATACCAAAATTAGGGTTAAAATAAATACCCGAAATTAAATTGGAGATAAAATATAAAACAGTAACAAAATTCTCCAAATTAATTGTATAATAAAGATAATAATAAAAATAAATTTCAGAAGTAGAAACTATATTTTTGAGATTTTTTAAGAATTTTTATTTTTATAAAGGTTTTATGGGTTTTTCAAATTTTATGAGTTTTATTTTATATGTTTTAGTGATTTTTTGGTCTGAATTTGTAAATTAAGTACATAAATATAAAATATATATTTTGAATTTTTTCAAAAAGGTTTTATATTTTTATGTATTTTATAGTGCAAACAGGGACAAAATGGCACATTTTGATTTTTATAAATAATAAATAACTTCAAAATACAAAATAAAAATATGGACTTGAAAGACTAATGCAATAAGAAACTTTGTTTATTTTTTTGGATTTTTTGAATTAATTTTCTATTTAAAATAAATAGAGATAACAAAGAGAAATTACACTACTAGCCATGGTATAGGCGTAAATAACAATTACTCTGGGGGCCAAATGCAATTTTTACAGAAATATATAATGCAATATTCAAATTACTGGACCAATTACAAAGTTGAAGACTCGCAGGAGGTCCTCTACCAAATCGCCAAGCTCGCGTGCATAGGCACGTGAGCCACGTTGGTAGGGACCAGAATGCAATTACAGAAACTTCAGGGACTTACTTGCAATTTGTATCAAAAATATATAATGTTATAAAAATGTTCCTGGAGCTATTATAAATATCCAAACTTACAAGGGCATGCTTGCAAAATGTCACCTCACGTGCACATGCACGCGAGGTGACGTGGCGTGGATTAAACTGTAAATATGAGAAGTTTAGGGGGTTAAGTTGCAAACATTCCACAAAATATTTAACTGATTAAGTAATTTACATATTTACGCTACAAATACAAAAAAACACAAAGACAAGAGTAAAATTTACACCCTAAGTGGCGATGTGCAACGACTCAGATGAAGTGACTTGACACGTGGCGTGCCCTCATCGCATGATACCCTTTCGTTTCAGACGACCATGATTAGATCCCGCATCTGGATCAGACAGTTGAACCACAGGCTAAGTCGATGACAGCTACACCTCTGGGAGATCAAGGGCGGATCTGAAGGTGCTGGATCGATTAGGAAGAACGCTCGAAGAACTTGATCCTAACGAGATTGGTTCGTTCAGAGCCCGATCCTTCCCGTACTTGGGAGTCCCCCGACGAGCGTGATCGGTTCCTACAACTTCTATGCCCCTCCCAGGTCCTTCAGATGCATCCACCCGGAGGTTCGCCACCTAGATCTCAAGCTTCTGCAGCTGACCTGGGGGGTCGTCCATTGATGAAATCTAAGGCTTAGATGCCTCCTTCAGATCATGCAAAGACAATAACAAACACAACAGCACCAGGAGGAAGATATCCGGATATTATTGGCAAAAGATAGGCGAGTTATGGAATGGGGAGCGGTGGCTAGCGCTCAAGAGCTCCGACGAGGTGTTTGAGACCGAAATCCACTCTAATTACTTATTGAAATGACACGACGAAAGCGTGAAACTCAAGCTAGTACTTACAGCTAACGAAAAAGCAAATCAATCAAATGGAAATTGCATCCTCAACTGGACAAAAAGCCAGGAGAAGTACCTCACAACCAATGGTCGGAGATGGAGGATGGAGATTGCCCTAGATCACGTGCAACACTTCCTCGAACGCTTGATGAGATCCTGTCACCATCTCCTGTCCAGAGCACAAGAGAAGAGGCACCTTGCTTGGTCAAAAAGGGTTCAAAATCAAATGAGAAATTTGGTTGGTCTTTCATACAAGGTGATCGACATGGCTCAATGATCGAAGGAGATGGGGCGTGTCACTGTTCCAATCCCTGAAGAAAAGCTTGGGCGTGAATCATCGATCTACGGGGAGAAAAAGTTAAAAAGGATGCTTAGCGATTTGTTGAAATCATGGTCCTCGAAAAATTTGCGATTATGTGCGAAAACCAATGTCTGACAAGAGGTAGAGGGGAGGGTCAGAGAGATGACCTGCGGTCAACTCTCGGACGACCCTGGTTGGTCCACGTGGACCAACCAGGAAAAAGCCTTGAAAATTTATTTAGAAATTCTATTAAAAATAATAAACGATTTTATTAAATTTAAGTTCTAAATTATTTTATTATGATTTTTATTTATTTTTTTAAGGTTTACAATTAAAAGTTATTTTTTGAGGGCTATATATAGGTATATTTATTCCTTGTCGACCTAGTCATCGAGATGCCTAGGTCTCGAGGTTTAGGGTCACAAAAAACTTCCAATATTTTGTTCGTTTTCTTTTCTTTCCTTTATTTTATAATTTTGGCTTTAAAAATCGTATTTTATACACTATTTACACAATGATGCATAAATGATAAAATGCCTAAATTAAGGGTATTTACATGCATTTACTAGGATTTTTAAGGCTAAAATGGTAGAATAAAGATGATGAAATAGAGATTCATCATCCCCCTATACTTTCCTTTGCTAGTCCCTATAAAACACTTATGCAATAAGTGCAGAAAATAAAAATAAAAGAAAAGAAAAAGAAGGAAAATGGATTAAGTTTAGTTATCAAACTTATCTTCACAAAATCAAAGTTTGGAGCTTAAGTCGAACCTTTGGAATTTTAGTGCAGGCAGAACCTTAATGAGAATCGGATTTGAAATCCAACAGCCTTCGAGAATCCCAAAACTCTGCTCAAGTCTCCTCAATAGCCAGGTCAGAATACTTCAACTCATACACAAACCCTTACGACTATGAATCTGACTCGTACAGTGTAAGTGGCGGTGGCTCTCCCAACTTAAATGACAAAGAGACTGACTTCTCTAGTATGACAACCCAGTGATTCCCCAATCCAGTAACTCCTTCCTCGAGGAGTGGGGTATTCCCTTCTTAGTTCAAGTAACAACTAGATCAAGAGGAGGGGGTGAAGAGAAGAATGGACGGTATCCAGTGTAGCTACTTATCCTAGGATGCAAGACCTGTGTAGTCAAGTCATCTAGCTGTAGGCTCACATGATTTGACTTTGAAGCTCAAACTTGCTTATTGACTATACAAATATATACATTCCAGCAAGCATTTTATTTTTAAACAGGCATGTTCACTTTTTGGAGTTTTTGTTTTTTTTTTTCCTTTTTTTCTTTTTTTGAAACACTATATATAATAACATTTACATAAGGAGTTTTTCCTTTTGAACCAGTAGACTATCCATCTTTTGAAGCTTTATTGCAACCCACACTCTCCTGTCTTCAAAATTCATCATCACTGGATGGGTTGGGGTGCACTTCCCTCCCTATAGGAGGACAAATGTTTCCACTTGTATGTGTCTCATACCGGCAAATCCAATCCCCTCACCACTCCAACTGAGTTGAGCCAAGTGAAAGGTACATGTATCCAAGTTAAGTCATTATTAACAAGAGTCGTGCGTGTGCTCTAGAATACTCTACTTAGGCAGTCTAGAATCTATTGAATCAAGTCTCGTGATCCTCAAAGAATTAAGTTAACTAGACATGAAGTACCTCAATTCCAGCTCCTATAAGGTTCCTATTAATTAGGTAGATTTAAGGTCCAACCAAGCTCCAATCTTCAGATTTTACTTAGACTCGTTCAACTATCAAACTCAATCTGAAAAATGCTAATGCTATACAAATGATGTGCTGAAAAATATTATTGTGATGCAATTTTCAAAGTTTTGAAAATTTTTATGTATTTTTTGAGAAGATGATGCATATGCATTTTTTGTATTTTTCAAAAAGATTTTTCAAATATTTTTGGTATTTTTAATTTTGAAAATGTTTTTGGGAATTTTTGAAAACTAAAGATTTTGGATAAAAACTAAGTACAAATATTTACACAGGGATGCAACTTATAATTTACAAGAAGTACGTTTTAAGAATTTACAAGGGGTAAGTGGTCAATTTTATAGATATATAAAGAATTTTGATGTCATGTATATATTACTCAAACTTATTTGAAAAAGGTTTTGCAAACAAAATTTGAAAACTATAGTCCAAAATAATTTTTACAAACAAATTTTACAAACGTGTACACACATTTGAAAATCATTTTGCAAAGGCTTTTCAAATAGTATATGAATATCTTTCAAATTTTTTGCAACTATTTTCCAAACTATTTACAAATAGTTTTTCAAACAATTTGTTTCACACAAATAAAATAAATTTTGCAAACAAAATAGTTTTTACAAAGGCTGAAAATATTTAACAAGATATTTTTCAAAATACTTTTCAAAATATTTTTCAAAAGAATTTTCAAACTATTTTTCAAATATTTTGACCTGATTTATTAATCAGTAAATACAAAAATAATTTAAGGAATAATACACATCTTTTTATTAGGAGTTTTAAATGAATTTTAAAGAATTTTTAGCTATATTTTATAAATAAAAATATGAAAGTACGAGTTATGGCTAAAGTATATACAGAGTATATACGACCTCCCTATACTTAGCTTGAGCTATGTCCTCATAGATCAGAGAGAGAAAGAGAAGACATGACTCATACTAGGTATAGAAAAGTCTAAAGAATAAATGATTAAGGAATGAATGAACGAATAGGAAGTTGATCGTCCCCCCTATACTTAGGATCAAATAATCCTAAGTATAGCATATTGTACATAAAGCAGGGAGGGTCATAGGTGGGAATGAACAGATCGTACTCAGTCTGTCTCCCCTTATACTTAGGATAACATATCACTAAGTATAGATGAGAAGAGGAGACAATGGAGAGGATCAAAGAATGGAAGACATCAGGGTGCACACCCCCTATACTTAGGACAAAAGTACGTCCTAAGTATAGAAGATTGATAAAAAGGGGCAACACCTTTTCGGTATAAAAAGAAAATAGAAAAGGAAAAGAAGAAAAGAAGAAAAGAGATGTGAATATGGAAGAAGATAGAAGAGGATGTACACACCACACCCCCTATACTTAGGGTGAAAGAATCCCTAAGTATACGAAACAACAGGAGTGATGAAACAGAATGACGAATGAACACTCGGCTCATCCACCCCCATACTTAGGACAAAGTACATCCTAAGAAAAGCGCGCGCGCGCGCACACACACACACACACACACACGAGAATGAGGTGGATGAGAAATACAGTAAATAGATAGAGAGAAACGAGAGCGAATATACAACAGAGTGGATATATCGAGAATCAAGAAGGTTGAAAGCGAATCTTCTAGCGTGAACGCTGAGGGATATATCTAATATGGTGTAGGTCGACATTGGGGTCCTCATATGACGTTAACCAATCAAGGTCGACACGGTGTAGGTCCTCAGTGGTCCTAGGGTGAGAAGGTACAAATAGGTCAGTAGAAGAAGTACATCTAGGTCCGGCCTTGGGAGTCTCAATGATATTGAAGTGGAATGGGACAAACACATCATCAGAAGAATTAAGATCAGTGTCGGACTACGAGGTCTCATCTAGGTCAAAACCAAAAGGCACGAAATCATCAGTGGAAGTAGTCAAACTATGTTCATCCTCAAGAGTCTCAACCGGGTCATCATTCTCATCAAAAGGCCCGAATTCCTGAATAAAAGCAGCAAGAACAAATTCGGCCTTGATCTCATCGATCTCTGCCCTTCGCTCAATGGTGTCAATCGTGTAAATCCCGCGGATGTCATCAACGCATCACCAATCACAGGAAGCGGAAAATCCAAGGTCTATGCTTTCCGAGTCTTCCTCCTTGGAGAGGAATTCTCAGGTCTCATCATCAATCATAAAGAAAGTCTCTCTGATATCCGCATATAGATAATAAGCCTCGAGGTCAGCTAACACATGCATAATCTTGTGGGATGCGGTCTCTAGTCGGTGGTAGGTGGGGTGATCAACACATCGCTCCCAACATCAAAACGGAAGAGAATCTCTCCAGATCCATAATCAATAACAACTCTCGTAGAGGCGAGAAAGGGCCCTACCAAGATGATTGGACACTCCACATGGGAAGATCTTTCCATGGGAAAGACAACAAAGTCTGTCGTGAAGCTCATGCCCTAAAACAGAATGATAATGTTCTCAAGAATATCCTTCGGCCTCTTTATTGATCCATCAACCAATTGTACTATCATCCTGATTTTATCGGGAGGCCCAAGATGAATAGACTGTACCAACGAGATGGGTATTATTTTGATCGATGGACCACCGTCAAGGAGGGTGTTATCACATAAATGGTCAGAGATGGTGCAACTCACAAGAGGTATGACAGTGTTCCTTTTCCTAGAAGATGGATGATGGACGATGGCGTGGGCATTGGCCATGGTCAAGATATGATGAGGAGCATATAATTGGGTCATGGCCTGTAGATGTGGAGCATCAATGATCTCATGAATAGCGGCCACCACTTCAAGTTCATTCATTTTTTTGAATTTTCGGACCTCCTCCATACATGGAGGACGTCAGAATCAACATCTACACGAGGAATGCCAAGAGTAGTCTATATAGTGGCATGCTCGGAGTCAAAGGTGGGATAGAGTGTGAATGTATATGCGGTCAAAATATCTGGAAAAGGTACCCTCTCCTCACAGTCTGACTCGATCACATGTCTCCCGAATTATTTTTGGATTTTTAAATTTTGCTTATTTTTTGTATTTTTGGTGATTGCAAGCTCTCATGGAAATCCTTAATCAAGTCCAAATCATCAGATCGTGAATCATCAATATGGCTCTTATTAGGCTAGTGAGGTCGTCAATCGTCGAATTCATCTGCTCCATGAATCGGGTCACGGTTCAAGTGTCGAAATCATGAGAGGTGACTCTAACAGATCAATCTCGAGTGGATGTGAAGGGAAATATGGAGGTAGATAAAAATCCGAGGTCTGAATCTGTGGTTGAGGTGGATATGTACAAAAATCAAGAGCAAAGTCCTCCTGGAAAAATGGAGGTAGACCGGGAGTGAAAGAGGGATCTACAAAGTCTGGATAAAATACGCTCCAGTCGGCCATCTTGAAACAAATGGAAAATGATCAGGAGAACACAAAGGTCAAATCAAGAGAAGTGAGGAAAAAGGAGAAAATGCGCGAATCGATCTAGAATGCACACAATCTATCACAAAAAACACGCACAATACAAACCCCTAAATTCACCTACTAAACTCGGTAGAGACCGTGAAAGATCGGTCTTTTTATCTTGCCTGTTTTAGAGTTAGGTGAGAAGTCAAAGAGTTATGCAAACACTTAGGAGGTTGAATGGGATTTTGGCACCACTCCTTAGTGTGTACACGGACAACTAAAAGCAAAGAAAATGACGGGATTACTCTCCCCAAGATAAGATTATTCTTTTTGATGTATTTTAGGGTCAAGTAATATTAACAATCCCATTTTATTGGTTATCACTTTTTTGGATTTTTAGTGAGAAATGCACATGCTTATCGAGGAGTCAATTCCTTTAAGCTCCTAGGTGATCAACATTAGAGGTAGAGAGGCAGAAAAACAACGCAACTGGTGAAAACGATGATGTATGCTAATGTGTAAATGCTCACCTTGCCTCCAGCACTCTACATGCAAAGATGGTCAGTAAAATTGAAACCTACACTCTATGAAAATGCAAGTTGATGAAATCACCCTAAGTTCAGAAATTGTTGTTATCGTGAAGAACCAATGCTAATGACATAGAATGGAACCTAAGAGTCCGGCATGGAGTCTCCTCGGTACCCATAACTATGGGTCCTGCAAGCGTTGTATGGAGAACTCTCATGCGGGGGTGGGGGGGGAGGGTCTGAGACTAAGTAAGAAGCAATTCGAACTTTAACTAAGTCCAAATGTATCTACAGGTGCATGCAATGGTTATTATGTGTTTGACCTTAATATATCGCAAAAAGAAGAATAGCCACATGTGCGTGCACAGGCGCTCCTTAGAGATCCTCCCTCGGCCCAACGGTTCCTCGCAGCAAATTCAAACAAGGATAAAGTTAGACAGCTCAACAAGATATATCAAATAAATAGGAAAATAAATAGGGCACAAGAATATGCAAATAATCACAATCAATCAAAAAGCCAATCTGCGCTATTGCTCCCCGGCAACGACACCATTTGTTTAAACAAAAAATTGAGCGGTCTTACGTTCCACACAAGGCGGGAACACAGTCGTCAAATCGACCTCACGAAATCTGGATTAAAATAACAATTATCCCAAAAATAATTCAGGCAATGAAAGTTCGAATGTGGAGTTAAAATTTATTATAACTCTACAACAAAGATGTGTATAGTGTGCAAGTATGTGTAGAGTGTCAAACACAAGGAACAAGTAGGATAGATTGAGGTAAAAATGCACAAAAGTGATAGTGATGTATTTGTCTATATAAGTGCTCTTTTTTATGAGTTTTTAATTGTATATTTTTATTTTATTTTTGGCCCTATATTTTTATATTTTAATTTTAATTTTCTATTCTTTATTTTCTTTTTATATTTTATATTTTTACATTTCCTTTTTCTTTTTAAAATATATAAAGCTATATATTAGATATATATATATATATACACAATATAGGCTAGGGTTAATATAAAAATTAACAAAAATAAGCAAAATAAAGAAAATAAAATATTTTATGTTTTAGATAATTTTACTGTTTTCGTGATTTTTTAAAGAAATTTGTTAATTTTTATATATTTGTAAGGTAAAAAATACACAAAATCAAGGTTATTATAAATACCCAAAATTAAATTGGAGATAAAAATATCAAACAACAACAAAATTTCTCCAAATTAATTGTATAACAAAGATAATAATAAAAATAAAATTCAGAAATAGAAACTACATTTTGGAGATTTTTTTAATATTTTAATATTTTTATAAACGTTTTAGGGGTTTTCAATTTTTAGGGGTCTGAGCTCTACTTTGTTCAGCCATTCACTCGAACACCTTCCAAACGGTGTCCGCTCCTCGGGAAGTGTAGCTTCCTCCACAAGCAACACAAACTAAACCCTGCACCTCAGGGTGTAGATAGCAATAAACATGCTGAACCGAGATGGTAGGCTCTAAGCCATGACAAGGACACTTTTATAAGAGATCTTTGAACTTCTCCCATGAATCACAAAAGGCTTTATCAGGAAGTTGGGAGAAACTCGTGATGCATGAACACATCAAGTTTGTTCTACTCAAAGGGTAGAACTTTTTCAGGAATAAGTTCTTGAACTAAGCAAAAGTGGTGACACCTACCCCTAGATTCTTCATCCAATAATCAGCTTTATCCTTCAAGGCAAACGATGGGGCTTTGAGCCTTATGTAGTCTTAGTTAACCCTAGGATGTCTAAGGTTAGAACATACCAACTAAACTCCCTAAGGAATGCATATGGTTCCTCATGAGCATACCCAAGAAAATGTGGCAGCAAGCTAAGGAACTACGACTTCAGCTCGTATTCTACTTCTGGTTTAGCTGGGCTCAACCTATTTTGCATTTGAAACTGCCCATGATTGCATGCCTCATCCATAGGATTATCAGTACCCAAGTATAACTAGCCAAGTTGTGCTCTCATGAGTGCTTGATTCTGTTCGAATTCAGCTAACCTAGCCAATACTGCATGCATTAGGTCCTCTTGTTCTTCCTCCTCCCCATTCCTATTTTGTCTTTTAGGATTCATCTTTCTTGTGTCTTCGACACCTTCATCAAACAAAGGGTTGGAATGAGATCTACACGAAGATGACGAAATCACGTTGATATCACCAAGGCAATGATCTTCCTTAGTGAGAAAAGAAGAAGGAAAGGGGTTGGTCGAGATGTAACCTTCCCCGAGGAGTGAATCATGATACTCCAATTCGAAAAGAGGATGATGTCTGAACTGTGATGGTCCAGTAAAAGGAGAAGAAGGGGTCTGGATCGGTGAAGATTTGATATTTTGGTGGTTCGGTGAAAGGCTCGTAAAGTACGATCAAATACCTAACCAATTATCCATATTCGATTTCAAGAGGTAAGGAATTTGAGCATGCTAGATTTCAAAAGAACCTAATTCTACTGGTCACTTAAATGTGCAGTATTTTCTTACAAACTAAAGGCCGAGATGATTAATTCACCAACTAAACACTAAAGGCCGAGATGGCCTTATTATTTTGTCAAATTTTAATTGGTGATCAAATACAAATCATGGCAGAGTTACGAGCTGTTATGAACCTAAATTTTCTTACAAACTGTTCCAATTCCTATGACTAGTTGCATCCACTCTCGGCCAGTAAAGAGGTAAGTCGGACCGTATAATACGATTATCCATTTACTTGAGGATCGGGACTTGCACGATGTCCTCTAAACCCTCCACTCTACTAATGAAATGCAGGCCGTTTACCGGCTACCCGTAGATCCTCACTGAGAAGCAGCTAATTATTTTTATGGAACCAGTAGTTTATATGAAAATTCGTGGCATGGATCTATCCTAATGCCGTCCCTCTCTCACAGAAATATATCTGCAAACAATGAGGGTTTTACTACTCTAAAAAAGGTTGAGTTTATTCAAAATTTAGGTCAACTTGCATCAATTTAATCCTGATTTTAAGAGATTTGATTATCACTTGAATTTAAGTGATCACAATCTTCACCTAACGTACAGTCTCTTTTCCTTTATTCCTTAAGTTGGTAAAAACTGAGTGAGAAAAAAATGGAATGCAATCGAAAATCAATGATGCATACATTCGTTAGACATACTTACAGTGCTTCCCAACATTCTGCATGTGGAAGTAGAACATAATTTTTAAATCTAGCTATATGATGCAAGTCGAGAAACCATACCTAAGCAACAATTCTATTAGCGAGGAAGAAATCAGTTTATTTGACTAAGTAGAACGTATGTTATGTACATCTATGAATCTCCTAAGATTTTTGTAATTGTGAATCTTATGAGATTCGTGTAGTGTGTACTAAGTTACGAAATAGATCAGGCAATGAAATGACCTACAATCTTACTTGGCATAAATCTTGATTATAAAACATCACTCAAGTCGAGAACCACTCTCGACACAACCACACACAAGAATAATATAGTTTAAATGGCCTTTGTTTACGTGCACGAGATCTCAATCGAGAACCATTGTAAACAGGAAAATAAATTACAACACAATTTAATGAAATGTAATTAAGCTAATTAATTTCTCTACTAATTGAATTGTCTCGTGGTCTCTCTAAAAAGTTTCTCCAAGCTTCTTGCCTTTGCTGTCCTTCAGAAAAATGTCGGCTCCAAGGGCCTACTACAAAACAATATAAATATATGAGGACATTTTTTAGAGAGATTAAAACACTTAATTAAATGTCATCACAAAAACAACAACACAAGAAACAAGGTCAACTATAATTAAGCTCAAAAAATCTTAAAAAAATATTTTCTTCTAAAAATAACCACAAAATGTGCCACGTCCCCGGCAACGATGCCATCTGTTGAATCGCTAAATGCATGTACTAACTTCGATCATTTTATAGCATGGACACTTAGATTCTTATATAGAACTGAGAAAAATCTTACTAACGAGGTTCTCAGCTTTAATTTATATCCTGGGAAGTCCAGGGTCGAACACAAGGATGCGAGCAATTTGTTGAGTAAACTCAAAGATCAAATATTGTAGACAACAATCTTTAGATTAATTATATCGAGCATATGCACAAATCACAATAATATAAATAGATATATTTTCTAATACATTTTTGATGAAACTAAATTAATTGTGAACAATGATACATAAACAACAATAATAGGGCATCCCCACTTAAATTTACAAAATAGATAACTTGTATACGTTATGAAGATACCCTAAATTGACTACAATATAGATGACTTAACGACCAGTGAATTCAATCTCAAAACTTTATTCAATAATAGTTAAGAATTTTACTTGTAAGTTTTACTACATGCCCAACAAATAAATCTATTAATGACCTATTAATAATGATTAAAAATAACTAGTAATAGATCATTAAAGATTAAAGGATTTAACAGGGTCAA
The DNA here is from genome assembly GCA_037367405.1 of Ottelia alismoides. NCBI lineage: Eukaryota > Viridiplantae > Streptophyta > Magnoliopsida > Alismatales > Hydrocharitaceae > Ottelia > Ottelia alismoides. Next base: position 17,371 of record JAZKJV010005860.1, on the reverse strand, counting down.
ATAATCATTCAAAGTGAAAGTCTAATGAATTTAAGAGATGTAAACAAGCACTTTAAACAAAGTAAAATTAAGGATTGATTTTTAAACCAAATTTGTCCATGAAATTCACCTCAAGATAGAGTGTACAACAAGATTTAAAACGAGACCAAAATCACATTAAATGAACTTCAGGATAAAAAGTTATTCAATGATGAATCTAGGGGCACATTTGTAAGAAAGCTTCCAAGTTTCATTACAAAACATGACATACAGGGACATATATGTAAATACAATAACTTTCAGGGACTTATCTGATATTATGGAGAAGCTGCAGGATATTAATGTAAATCATCTATATCATGTGCGGGAGGCATGTGCGTTGAGGTTCAGTTCATACATAGACTCGAGAACGCGTATCTTGATTTAACACCTCGATGCTGGCTCGAATATCTTGAGTCTCAGGAGGTGAATCGGTGCTTTGGCGTGTAACGTAGAGCACTTTAGAGCGTTCAATCCAGGCTGCAGTCAGATAGATCGACGGTTTATGCTATTCTTCATTCAACGTGCTCCTCCGCAGGTGACGGTGATATAGCTAGTCTCCGATGACTATCATCCTCTTCCACCTTGCTTTATTTTCGTCGGTGAAGATCTATGAAGCTCTTTATAGGTTTAGCAAAATCAATGGCACCACAGAGAAGCTCTGCAATTGTTTAGATCTCCTGGTCTATGTGAGGTCATCGGAGGCAGCGACCTTGAACATCCCTTCATTCAATGTCTGACCATTGTAGTTGATTTGTCACCTACAAGTGTTAGCAGAAAAGATCCTCCTAAAACAAATGGTTTAGGGGATGGAATGGGCTCTATTGAAGATGGTGGCTGTGAGCCCTATATGGGTTTTTCCTCTAGAGATCGATGGAGAAATGGCTCAATGTCAATATAATCATGAAGAAATGTAGAGTGACAGGGGAAAGTATGCGTAGTATAAAGTAGATCAGATGAATAAGTTGAATATGTTTTGAGTCTAATTAAAATATAAAACTCAAGGAGAAAATTATGGAGAGGTTACCTAGAGATCGATGTGGAACAGGGGTAAATGAAGAAGATGCATAATACAAGCCTTTGGTGGAGCTTTTCAAGCTCCAGATCGTCACTCAATGCTTAGGCTTTCACAGATCTCGAAGAATCACTCGGAGAGGATTGTAACAAGGGATAAACTCCTTGGATCTCACCGGAGTAAATTCTCCATCGTTACACTAGTTCTCTTCGAGGTTACAATCGATGAGAAAAGTCTAGGAGGTTACTCTCAAAGTGGTGGATAATCGAAAACGATGGCCGGAGAGGAGGTATTTGAAGAAAAGAAGGCGGAGGTTGCAGGTGGTTTTCTTGGGTAGTTCTAACCTCTTCCATTGGTAGGGAAGTTAAGGTTAGGGATCAATAGGTGTTTGGCGGGAGTTAGGGAAGTTAGAAGAATGCAATGATGGTAGCAGTTGGTCGGGAGTTGATCAGGGATGGCCGGGAAAATAGGAAGGTTGCCAGTTGAATTGTTTGCGGAGTAGGAGAAGGATGATGCAGGAGGTAGAAGGAGATCTAGGGACCATTTGATTAAGATCCAACGATCTAGATTTGCGCGTGGTTGGAAGGACATGATCCACTTGATCAAGGGGATCAAGTGGTCCTAAACAAGACACTAACATACGACCTAGATGCATATGTTCAAGAAGCAATCAAAAGACCTACGAAGAGACAGGTGGTAAACACAAAGGTGGGCCACGTATCATGATCTGAAGGTGCCACGTGGCCCAATAGGAATTAAGTTAATTCAGAAAATCAAAGTTAATTCCAGAAGAATTAGTTAGAAAGCGAATGGGAAAAAGTGGTAAACATAAAAGTTGTCGATGAGATCTATAACTTTCATGTAGAAGTCAAAGAGATCAGACGCTGTGTATACATAGATAAAAATTAAATACTATTAAAACCATATAAAATATTTTTCTTTATTTTTTAATTTTTTATTTTATGTTATTATATTTATACAAAATTTTATTCTATTTTTTATTTTAATACGAAATTATATATTAAATATTACATCATATTAATATATAATAAGTGGTTTTAAATACATATAACACATAAATTAGCAATTAGTGTCAATTAGTCAATGAATCTTGTGATTTTACTTAAGCAAGAGAGATAATAATGAAGATTAATGATGGTAAATCTGGAGTTTATCAACATGCCATGTAGGTAGCCTAGAAAATACCATGTGGCCCAATCGAAATTTAAGAAAAGAATAAATACTTAAAAATAAAAAGAATTAGTTAGAAGAAGAATTAGATAAAGTGATGAACATGAAAATTGTAGATCTCAATGAGATATACAACTTTCATGTAGCATCAAAGAGAAATAAAATCAACTATACATAATTATTATTTTTATAATTAAGTTAAAGAATTAAATTACTTATTTTAAGTTTTTTCATTATTTTTTTTCAATTTTATTTTCTAAAAATGATTATACTAATTAATTATAGTAAATTTTATTTGATTTTTAATAAGAAAGAAATACATAAACTAATTGCACATTAATAGGTTATAAAATACATAATAATTTGGATTAATTATTTTCAGCACATAGTAAATTAAATAGTGCTAATTTAATAATAAATCTTGTTGAATTTCTTAATAAAGAGAGATAATTATATTAAATTATGTGACAAATCTGGGATTTATCAATCATGAATTTGACTAAGACTAAAGATTTAACTTGGACATTCAACCTTTACGCTTAATTATATACTTGCTGCCCAACTGATTTGACTATGTATCCAACCTAAGATCCCATTCTACTCACTGTTATTATTTTCACCTATCAGGAGAGATGCAGAAGATGCTGCAATGATATATCGCTCCCTAGATTATTATTATTAATTTGACTCAAGCATTTCCTTTTTATTTCAAATTTTATGTATGATTTTATTCTAGGACTCTCAAACAAGTTGGGGTCCATGAATCAACGCCCTAAGACCAGCTATGGAAAAAAAACTAAATGTCATGTTGATGCTCCTTGCCTACGCTAATTTCCTCCAGTTGGCTTTTTTGGGGGTTATATTTTGGTTGTCCTTCAGAAGTTTTTGTTATCCCTTCCCGGGTTTGTTGGGGAGTCGGGGCTAGACCCCTACTTTTGTATTTTTAGAACTTCTACTGCCCACGGATGTTGGGCTAGTCAAGGCTTTGACCTCTAAGAGAAAAAAGAGCAAGATATAACATATTAGAGAGATATTGTGTAGTTAGTATAGGGATGGGAAATGTGGAAAAGAAATATTCGAGAGGAGGGTGGTGAGAGAAAGAATTCAAAGAGAAACTCGTGTTGGTAGCTGAGTAAAAAATCCAACTTTACTATATAGAATAGGTTATTAGAAGTACGAATTTTAAGAGATAGACTAATTATAATTTGACTATACAAAATAGAAATTTCAATTGTTTGTTGGTTCTTAGTAGGAGGATTTCATCTCTTGTTAATGAGGCTGCGAAATTATAATTTGTTAGTTGACTAGTAACATGGGATGTTGTAGCCCTTGGTGTGGTAAGAGAAGTCAATGTGTTAGCATCATAGTTGGACATGTTTCTTGTTTGTGTTTGTTAAGTATTCACATGTAATTGTCTTTTTGTCCATTGAAGACTACTTAGGTCTTACATTCGGATGCTTGATTGATGCCATGTGCCGATGATCAGGTGTTAAGTTTGGGCAGATAGAGGAGCTACGATTTTGCTCGAAAGTAGGTGCTTGACCCAACTAGTGAGATGTCATCACAATAGAAATAGAACTGGACGACTACTTGGCCTTTTAGCTGTGTTCTTGTCGACTTTATGGGGGGCGCGATTGGGGGGGGGGGGTGTTATCGAGGCCTTTCATCCATCACCAACAAGGAGACACATGAACATGCGTGCATACACACATATACATTTGGTTGGGAGAGTACCCATATTAAAATAAGATATCTTAAGCTATCACATCTTGTTATGCTGATCAAGGTCGGTAAGGCATGCTTCTTATTATCCAATTTCTATATATTGCAAATAATGATTAAATATTAATCTTTATATAAATTATGTCACAATGTATCAATAAGTGTGATTTCTTCAAGAATACATGCACCAAAAAGAGGAAGATTACAATAATCCTCACTTCAATTAAAAAGCAAAGACCTTATCTACAACGCAAAAGATAATACAATTATCACTATCAATGTAGTTCTTTCTACGCCAGGCTTTCTTAAAATATCATAATTTATTACTGTAGTTATCATTGGATAAAATATCTGTCCCTCTCATTTCCAACCTCACTGAAACATGAACTCTATCTTATATCCGTCCCTACCTAAGGCAGATCGAAAATAGCATAATTGGTTTGAATAGGTTTATCCAAATCTTACTGCAAGCAACTATTTGGATAACGAGAGGAAAATAAAGGATATTAAAATCTAAATAAGCAGAAGATAAGAGGGGAATAACTGCTTTACGATATATGAGTAATAATGATTCATATGATCGTATGATATCTTTATGGAGATTATATATGGCACGACATGCTTCTCTTATTTCCATATAAAAGGACCTCATTCTTCATCCCAATATAAATTCATGAGGGGTAAGTCTATGATTAGGAGTAGGACTGCTAATCGAACTGAACATGTTCGTATTCGATTAGAGTTCGTTCGATAATAGTTCAAAAAAATGTTCGTTCATTTCTAAACGAACTGAACATTAACTTCAAATTTTAGTTCGATAGCTTAACGAACCGAACATGAACATAACATATGTTCGTTCGATAAATGTTCGAGTTCGATATATATATATGTGTATGTATTTGTATATGTGACTTAGTATTTATACACTTAGTAAATTTCGAGGGTAAAGAAATTGTGTTGTTTATTGGGCTTTGTATCACTTTAATTTGAATAATTTATTATTTTTACTGTATATTGAACCTTATTATCGAACTCCACTTTCGAACTTGTTCATATAAACAAGTTTTAATTAAGTTAAATTGTTAACGAACTGTTATCGAACTGAACTCGAACGTTCGTTTTCTAAACGAATTCGAACATATCCTATCGAACATTTATCGAACCGAACTCGAACTCGAACTTTCAAACTTCCTTATCGAACCGAACTCGAATATAGGTCCGTTCGTTACAATTCAGTTCGATTAACAACCCTAATTAGTTACCCCGAGGTAAAAAATCTCAGGATAAGATCGCCATGTAATGACGGAGAAGGAATCACTTATTTTTTTCTTTACAATTCCGGTTTCTTTTCGTCTCCAAAGGAGGTCGAGGACAACATAAACGTCAAACAAATTGCAGAAGTTTCCATCTAATATTCAAGCAATCGCAAATTAATTCGACAATTTTCCACATGCATTAACAATTAAAAAACTCGCTTAGAATTTTTCCGACCTCCAGTTCGTCGCACCAAAACTAAAGGTCCAAATCGACCCACGTGAGCCTGTCCTCGTCTCCATCCGCACATTCCAATCACACGTGCCATCACGTGATCCGGACCCGGCCTCTTTCAACAGCCCCCGATCCTTCCACGTCGTCCGCCCCGATCCGAATGTACGGCGGATATTCCCCCATCCCCTTCCGGGTCCACCAAGTAAACCCACGCAGTAACTCCATCAGAGTAGAAGCGTTTGGCACGCCAAGATCACCACCGACGCCCCCTCTGGACGCGTGTCCGACGCGTGCACCCATTCAACGCCTCTCGGTTTCTCCTCCAACTCCCCCAATCCATAAGCGTCCAACTGCCAACGTGTAAGTTCATACACTGCATCCTTCAACACGTTATACACGACAAAAGGAAAAGATGTAGATAAGCATCGATTCCTGGACCAAGATCGGGTGCCGCGAAGTGGCCCAATTATCCGGGACCATCCCAACTCCATTACCATTTTCGGCAATCTGGACTTGAAATGATCGAATTGGGTTCCTCTTGGACAATCATTGTTATTCAAAAGCGGTCGATTTCACAGAGGTCGCCGGCAATTTGACGTGCATGTTGGCTTCTACTCTACGTTCAATGGGTTCTTACCATTAATAAAGCCTTGTGTACGTCCTTGTGTGACTTGCGTTTCTGCTTTACATAGATGTGGACGTCCCGATCGAAGCAAAGTCCAGTCCGAACACACCATCCGTAGAATATCTCATATTTTTTTCCCATTTTCCTGTCCCTTTCACAGCTAATGTAACAGTAGCTTATTCGTTGTGATCTGATTCGTCACTGCCCTTTGTTTGACATCGATTATATAAGAGTAGGGTCATCCCTACCCTTTTTACATTTCATTGAAGTTCAAACAACGTTATCTGTGGTCGAATAGTGCAACGATCATGACCGGTAGCAGATCACTGGAGCTTCCCCCGGGGTTCCGGTTTCCACCCGACGGACGAGGAGCTCATCGTGCACTACCTTCGCAACCAGTCGTTGTGCAGGCCATGTCCGGTCCCCATCATATCGGAGCTGAACATATACAAGTTCGACCCTTGGGAGCTTCCAGGTATTTGGAGATCTTGCGTGAGTTGATTATTAAGTATATTGACATCAACTGTTCGATCATGATCACTAGATTGGTTTGAATCCAGGGAAGACGGAGTTCGGAGAGGAGGAGTGGTACTTCTTCAGCCCGCGGGACCGCAAGTATCCGAACGGGGCACGACCGAAACCGCGCAACTGCGTCCGGGTACTGGAAGGCGACTGGCACGGACAAGGCCATCTATAGCAACTCCCGGTACGTGGGCGTGAAGAAGGCGTTGGTGTTCTACAAGGGCCGGCCACCGAGGGGGGTCAAGTGCGATTGGATCATGCACGAGTACAGATTGGGCGGGCAAATTTGGGAGCCGCGAAGCCCAAAGGATCTACTAAAGTAAGTATATAATATCTCTGTCAAATGAGTATTAATTAACTATGGGTAAATGGATGGTAATATTTGTGCGGTGCTGGTAAAAACCGCAGCTCGACGACTGGGTGCTGTGCAGGATCTACCAAAAGAAGCAGAAGAAGAGTCGTGAGGAAGATGACGAGGGCTCCTGCTTGTGGTTGAAGTTGCCAGAGGATGAGGAGAAAGGAGTGGTGGTGGACTTCCCACGGTCGAGCTCGCTGGCGAATCTGCTGGAGCCGTCGGAGTACATCTCCGTCGACGATATGCTGAACCTCTACAACTCCGACGCTTGCGACGACTTCCATGCCATCGCCACCGGCCTCGACGATGCATCGCACGGTGGCGCTGTGGAGCACCACTCCTTGTTGTAGAGTCCAGAAATTGGACACTCACCGTTGATTATTTTGGGGGTATTGTTCCAATGTCAATACGATTGTTGTTGATGCTAGTTTTTACGATGATGAATATAGGTTTCAAGTTTTTGTGGCACGTGTATATAAAATTTTAATATTGGAAGATCTAAATGGTCGGAAAATGTAGATTGTTTTTTTTGGTATTGTTGGACTTAATGGCCTTTCTAGTTTTTATATTGATATTAAAACAAGAGATAAGCGAGCAACAAGTTGTGCGGAGTTTTTGATAATAACATTTGTACCTCTACTTCTTATATGATGTCTTTTAAAAAACATTTGTTTGAGTAATTGCTCAATAAATTTTAAAAAGAAATGTACATGAAATCGAGGATAGGCGGAGCGAAATTGCCTTAAAACATTTAAAAATAGCCAGCATGACTTGTAGTCAGAAGAGGAAAAGTAAGACTATGACCAACATTGTTTTCAAAATGGAAAGTTTGTATAAATTATGACCATAAAGCCTTAATATAAAGAAAAGTATAAGAAACACCAAAGAACCTAAGATTAAATAATATTCAACGAATTCCAAGCCTTCAACTCTCCATCATCTCATGAAACCCAAAAGTCAAAGACCTTCTTCTTCTTTATAGCCTCTTTGGTTCCAAAATGCTTCATTTGTATTTTTTACAAAATCAACACCTTTATATCGGAAAAGGAGGAGATGTCTTGCACACCAAACTCCACATCTATCTTCTCATTATTTTTAAGGAAAGGAAAAATCCCCCTCACTCTCCCAACTTCTTAGGCAAGCCCCTTAGGACAATCATATTGAAAAATGGGATTTTTTCTTGCATCTTGTAAACGTTTATCTTAAAATTTCGAATGAAATCATGCTCAAATGATCAAATGACCCTCATGTACGTGTTGGACTTGTAAGCCCTTGGCGTTCAATCGTTGCAATAGAAGTTATTGTTTATCATGTCCATTTGAAATGAACTGAATAATATAATGAATGCTTAGGGCCCCTTTGTAAAATTAGGGTTACGTACCATATCTGTATTGAATACCATGCAACTTGGAGGACACAACTAATTCAAACATGTGATATTCAATACAGATCTCTGGTCTGAGAAAAAGATGATAATCTTTCTCTAAAGACTGATTTCCAACTGACTCTTGATGCAGGTCCTCTGCATAGGAAAGAAGATTTGGAAAAGTTGAAACAATTAAGTCAAAGAGTTGACTTGATGAGGTCAAGATAAACTAAGACCTGAGTCATACCATTACGATCAAGTATACATCCTTTGACATAAGACATATATACATATATATGCATGAGTATGCACATTTTACAGACCAATAGGTTGGTAACCTAACCAAGGTCCATATATCGATGTCTTGGTGTGCATATGAAGTCATATGAGATGTACGATCTTTCGAAGAAATCATATACGTTTATAGTTGATGAACCGAGAGACAGAGACCACTCATGAGATGCTTTGAGGTCACAATGAAATCCATGCATGGTCGTCTTGTTTATGAAATGAGACATGAATTCGAATACATATTTGATTTTGGAAAGTATATGATAATTATTGTCGTCGAATTGTCAAATGAGAAATCTATTGATATATTTTGACAAAGATATTCAAACAAGGGTTCGACTTCATAGTTATCAAAATCTTCTAGTATGAAGATTGAATGAGTATTTAGAATACTCAAGGTTACATCTGTTGTAATGGATCATCTACCATGACACTTCCATTCTCAGGGAGTGATGAAACATGATGGATTTTAGTGGCTCCATTTATCTCGATGATTTGTGATTTAATTGGATTAAATCACAATTCATTTGAATCCAATTTCCAGTTCCAATTTCAATGTTCAATGTTGGAAACAAAATTGGCCTTGGAAATGGAAGTATACAAGCTCCTTCATCTCATTCTAAGCTCTAAATGGTTTAAACTTCAATCAGAAATGAACAAGGAAGCTGGATTCAGCTCACCGACACTTTCTCCTCTCATGGAGATATGATGTGTTTCGTTAAGCACACTGAAAGTGTAAAGTATTACAACTCAAGCTCACATTCATAGGTGACCAATTTTTGTTAAAATGGTAACCCTGAAATTTTATAGTTATCCACATTTCAAGTCATTGTACTTAGATAGTATGATCTCACCGACATTATCTCCAAGTATCAACATTTCTATCTCATGAGTCCTATTTGGATTATGACTCATACTTCTTGATGTCAACATTGTAATAATAATATTTATTATTGCAAGGGAAATTTTGTGAATAATATTTACAGATATATCTCATTAATTAATATGAATTGGGACTCACAATAGTAAATATTTATATGGATGTGATTCATACAAATATTTACGCAAATATGGTTTACATTATATTTCATATGAATGAGAGTATGGGAATTTGATTCACATTAATTTTGTAGATGTAAATTAGATTTACATTAAATTTTGAACGCATGAATATGATTCATAAGCTTTAAGGATAATTTCATAATTTCTACAATTACGATAATATGATTATCATGTTAAATAATTAAGGGATAAAAATGCAACAACCACAACCAAATATGGTTAAGGTTGGATGCGTACCATGTTATACATGGTTGAATCAACTTGTTGAGTTTTAATTGAATTAAGACTCTAACGTTGTTGCTTATTTTATTGTTAATTAAGTACTATTAATTAAATATAATAAAAAGATAATATTTATTGAATTAAGACTTTCTCTAAGCCATGTATAGCTTTAATAATATTATAAAAATAAAATAAAAATAAAAAAATAAAAAACATCCAACCTTTGTACAAAATATATACATATACACTACATTCATTATTTATTTTATACCCTTTAATAATTTATAAAAAAAATAAAAATTATTTTATACTCCTAAAATTATTTTGTAAATAAAAAAACATAAAATAAAATTATTTTTACAAAAATAATAAAATAAAAATACATGTACATAATACATAGGTATTTATACCTAATATAGTACTATATATCGTATATACACCATTTTATTTTTCATAAAATAATTAAAAATCATAAAATAGTGTATTAAATAATAAACATTTTTTTATTTTATACACTTTTTACTTTAAAATCATTTACTATTTTTATTTATGATTCTTTCATTTTTGAAAATCTTAGATTTCTATTGGGCCATGTCGGAACGTTGACCTCGGTCAACGTCCCCTTCCAGCTGGGTCGGGTCTGGACCCCTCTCGCTGGAGCTTCTTCTCCAATTTCTCTCGCCCGACTTTGACCTACGTTCCCATTGATTCTTTTCCCAATTCTTCCTCTAGGAACCGTGACCCTTGCGGATCCCTAGGAAGTATCAGATCTTCTTAAGGTTGCGCGCTCCCTTCCGATCTTTCTGGACCCTAGGGAACCACATAAATTCCCTTTTCCGCCTCCATCGCCTCGGAGCTCATCACTCGCACCCGCATTCTTCCCTAGCCATTTTCTATGGAGTGACAGCCACTCGAGGAGCAGCTTAGGATCCTTAGTAGACACTTGGAAGCTTGTAGCTCAGATGTGGCCAGGACATCTCCGTCGCGTGAAGCCTCTCTTGCTCGTCGCAGCAGATCGAGGCCAAGATCGATTCGTCCACCTTCGCCTGGAGTTCATGCATCTGCAGGTAGCTTTCAAGTATCACTCTTATCCCCCGCATTTTTATACTACATTGATTTTTCATTTCGATCACTCTCATCGTTCGTTGGCTCCGACCACCAGATTTGGAGCATGTTATCCGCTCCTATCTGTTCAGATCACGTCCGCTAGTAACCCAACATCTCTTACCACCACCTTATCATCCTTAGACATGCTCGTTTGAGCAAGATTAAGGCCGAGACCTCATTCTCTCACTGTCGCCGGAGGTCGAACATCATCCCTCGTCACTTCTCTTATTCTTTATGCAATAAACTCCCATCAGAGCTTTTCCTTTGGGTGTAGAAGCCTTTACAGGTATAGGCACACGTGCGGAGTAACATTTGGACTCCTAGCTACTCAGGCGGAGAAGCTCCAGGAGAACAACCACCGCCACGCTCATCTGACCATCTTTGCCTCCATCGGAGCCCTGAGTTCAACGTGCAGTACCTCCACGAGTCCGTTGGAGCCCTCAGACCTTTCATCAGGTCAGTGGATCTCTTACCCTGCTCGATTAAAGTTCATCTCGGGCGTGTTCTAGCATACCACTCCATAGCTGTCGGATCATCCACTCGCTGCCATATCTAATCTGAGCCAGCCGACAAGAGCATCTTTTGGGCCGTTAGATCAGGCCTTCTAATGCATCTGCACGCACATCCACAACATCCTCTGTAGCCACCAGATTTGTCCCCAGCAGTGATCAGAACCGTACACTTGATCCACCTCCAGCGTGTGCCATATACCCCCGTAAGGTTATATTTCACAATCCCTCCTGCGTTTTTATCTATGCAGTTTCAATCCATTAAATAAATAGTGTAGTTTAGTACATGTACAGTTTAGACCTCGTACTTTTTATATTCATACTTTAGTCCCTCCGAGTTTGAAGCTCATGTATGCTCGCATGGATTTTGGGTTATTTGCATGTTTTATCTTGGTCTTCTCTGTTGTACTGGAATGAATGTTAACTTTGTAGAAATTGCATTTATACCTCTGTGTGTTCAGTATTGAGCATGTACGTGAATTAAATGGGATTTTTCCGGTATCGAACCTGAGCTTCCATACTGCATTATCTAATAGGTCTAGCAACTTAAAGTAACTACAAATAAGTCCTTATGAATTGTGCTTAATTTGTAGGATTTGTTTTGGCCTTTTATTTAGTACATCACAAGATGTTGTCGTTAATCTTGGTTGGCCTTTTCTATGTGCAACCAAGACCATTATTGATTATGGAACATACAATATTACATTTCCTTCCAGCATCACAATGTTGAGCTCCGAGCTGATAGAGACTCTATCATCATACGAGTGTACTTCCAGGCCATCAGAAAGAAATGCATGTGGGATTATGACTGAAATTAAACACGATCCTATCACTTCAAATTCTACTGAGACCTGAGATTTCCTCCCCAAAGAGGAAAACTTGAAGAGCACATCCTTTGGTGATCCAAGTACATATGTTTGGAGATGTGTTGACGAAATTCATAGTATCTACATCATTGAAATGAAACCACTGGTGGCACATACCCCGAAGGCTGAACCCATTTTCGTCAGGTACCTTGGTTGAGACTTCCAATTATGAGACCACTAGGCCTCTTTTCATGTAATTTAGATAAGGGCTTTATTGACTAGGAGAACAATCAGATCGCAACAGAATTTGACTTCTTCATTGCATCTACATCAGACACGAGATGTCTCTACAGTCACACAGAGATGAGGATACAATGTTAGAGGATGCTTCTTCATCGTCTTATCCCAGTGCCGATTGTTATAGTGATTCAGAGACTATGGTGAAGCTTTTAGAGGTTAGTTCTGTCCATCTTTTCGACCATCTAGGCTGCTCCTCACCGATCGACACAGATCAGGGATCGTCCGATAAGGATATGGATATCTCTGAGGATGACCCTGATGTCTACATATCCTTTACACATTCCGTAGTCCCCACGATGATGCAATAAGGTCAATCTTTGGTTTTCTTGAGCATGTACAATTCATTTTGATTTGTTCATTCTTTTTCCCTTTATACATACGTGCTTTTTATTTTATTATTTCTTTCTTACATTTGTCTTACACGCTAGGTTTTGCATATAATTTTTTTTTATACTTATGATGGACTTTATCCTAAGTATAGCAGGTGTATACACTATGTTGTTCACATCGTTATGTTCTATTACCCTTGTTATTGCTTATACATAGGCTGTGCTTTACCCTAAGTATGGGGCGGGGGGGTAATATCGTTCATATCGCTTTTGATTGTTTTTGGTTTTTGTATGATCTGCTCTCTTGCATGTCCCCAAACTATTGATATTCTTCTCTATACTTAGGAATATTTTACCCAAGTATGGTGGGACAAGCCAAATCACTGATTGCGTACAATCTTTTGACCTTGATCATCTTCGGTGTTGAGTCTGCTATCTTTAGGATTACTTGATCCTAAGTATAGAGGGCATGATGGGTTCTATTCTTTTATTCGTTATTCTTTTAATCCTTTGTAATATAGAATTCTTTTCACTAATCTATACTTAGCCCGGGTTATATCTTCCTTTGCCGCTTCTTTGATCACTATGAAAACATAGTTCAGGCTAAGTATAGGGATGTCGTATATATATTCTATGTATACTTTAGAAGCCATAACTTGTACTTTATTGTATTTTCAATAATATAGCTCTCTAAAAGTATGGGTGTATATATTTTAAATTTTTAAAAGTTGAAAGAAAACCGTAAATATGACTTATAAAAAAAGATGTCTTAAAATTTGTATATATTGTAAAATACTTGAATAAATTCTTTAATTATTTAAAACTTGTAAATAAAATTCTTTTATAAAATCATGTATAATATCCGTATAATCTTGTATATAAAATTTATATAAAATTCTTTGTAAAATGTACATTATTCTTGTAAAATTTGTGTAAATTGAATTAATCCACTAACTTCGTTCAAAATGAATAAAAATTAAAAACTTTTAAAATTCAAAGAAAAAATTTCCTAAAAATCACATAAAATGATTAATCTAAAAAATCCACTTCATAAAAAGTTGTTGCATTCATTCACATTTTTTAGAACAAGTTTGATTCCTCAACCAAATGGATCTAAGTCTGAGAGATGGAGCTTGGTTTAGGCCTTAATCCACTTAATTCTAAAAAAATTTATTAGGAATTGGAATTAAGACTCCTTAGGTATTTTGGACCTAATTCTTTGTGTTCTATTAGACCATGTTCAGAATTCAACTTAAATTTACCTTAGTAGGATAGAAGGGTCATCCGTTTAACTCTTCTTCATTTGAACCAATTTTGAGCTCATGCACTTTACACTTAACTCAACTTGTATTGAGTTGCGAAGGGTAGCCCATTTTGGTGGTTGATAAACCCGAATTTCTAACGGTCTTGTGATCTACACAAGGCAGGACCACAGAAGTCGCTACGGTGATCGCTAAAAGTCCGAATTCAGTCAACAATGAACCCACAATAATAAATCAAGCAATGAAAACTAATGTAGAGTCAAATTTATTTTTAACTCTACAAACAAGGTGTATAGGTGTAAGTATGTAGAGAGTTCGAACACAGGGAGCAAGGTAGAATAGATCAAGCTAAGTGCAAAATGTGATGTGATTAAGTGTCTACAATGTGCATATTTTTGTGGGTTTTTTAATTTTCAATTAATTTTTTTAATTTTTAATTTTGTATTTTGATTTTAAATTTTCTGATTTTTTTATTTTCTTTTTATATTTTATATTTTTTTAATTTTCTTTTTCAATATTGGAATATATATACAATATAAGAAAAGAGGTGCTAGGCTATTTATAAAAAATAGGGGAAAATAGTCAAAAATTAGGAAATAAAATATTTTAGGTCTTTTTGTAATTTTTTACTGTTTTTGTGAATTTTGGAGATTTTTCAGAATATTTTTGGTATTTTTAAAAATCAAAACAAGAGAAAACAGTGAATTGAAATTCTGGCCAAAATTAAAAATGGGAGTGAAAAAAATAGCAAACTGTGTAAAAATTTTCCCAAATTAATTTTAAAATGAAGATAATAAAATAGGGAACCTATAGGACATGAGTTTTCATTTTTTGGAGTTTTCTAGAGTTTTTTAGAATTTTTTGAAGTTTTTAGGTATTTTCTAATTTTTAAGGTTTTGGTTTTGAAATTTTTAGCGGTTTTTGGATTGACACTAGAAGACAATTTAATACACAATAGGTAAATTTTTTGGAATTTTTTCAAGGTGTTTTGCTGATTTTTATGGGTTTTCTAAGATAGACTTACTGAAAATGCATGTTTTTGATTTTTAATAAATATTAAAATTCAATAAAAATGACATGCAAAAGTATGGCGTGAATGTGCAAGTTTACAGGAGCTTAAAAATGATTTTTATGGATTTTTTAGGGTTTTTAATGTGGTGTAAATAAATATAGAAAGCAAGCAAAAATCTGGGCCTATCAAGGGTATTTATGTAAATAGACAAAAATCCAAGGGCATGTGTGCAATTTTCACACAAACTTTATAACTAAATATGCGAATTAATGGACTAAATAACAATCACAGAATCCGCAAGGGCAAAAGTACAAAAATCCCTAAGATACACGTGCATAGCACGCGCACCTGTCAGGGGCTAAGTCGCAATTATCCAAAACCTTGGGGTCCAAATGCAATTTTACTAAGAAAAATATAACTTAATGCAAAATTCCAGTACTGAGTAATAATAACAAAAAGCCCTAGGGGCCCCGACGCAATGCCAAGGCGTGCGTGACGT
Source organism: Ottelia alismoides (assembly GCA_037367405.1). Taxonomy (NCBI): domain Eukaryota; kingdom Viridiplantae; phylum Streptophyta; class Magnoliopsida; order Alismatales; family Hydrocharitaceae; genus Ottelia; species Ottelia alismoides. Next base: position 1,670 of record JAZKJV010005860.1, on the reverse strand, counting down.
GCACGCACCGGGCAGGGACCCAGATGCAAATAACTAAAAGTACGGGGTTTAAATTATAAATATTACAATAATTATAAAGGCTGATGAAGGATTTAATAAACTAACTAATAAATGCAAATAAGTGCGGGGTACGAAGCGCAAAATTACCCACGCAATGGTATCCTCGGCGTATGATATCCCACTTGCCACGTGTCAGATGCATGGGCCGCGATACCGGTTCTAAGAGAAGGGCCGAGATTAGATGCTCCTAGATGATCAGACGGCCATAGCTGCAACAGATCTGACGGCCCCTGCTTTGCTGGAAGAACGGGGGCGAGATCAATGGCTGGGAGCCCCGTTGGATGAACACGGATGAATAGCGGCGAGGGGGGTCTTCACCGAGCCTGTTCCTCCTCCTCTGAAGCTTTCTGAGGTCCAAAGTTGGCCGACGACGTTCCCGGGAGGTTCTCCGACCCGAGGCAGCACCAAAAAGGCACGACAAGCACCAGAGCTCCATCGCGAGGCCGGAGACGAAAAGGGGGCCCAGGTACCATGGTTTCTTCAAAAATCGACTCCAGGGGGAGTCTCTTGACCCCAGGGACCTGCGAAGAAGCTCAACAAACAACGGAGATTGGTGGGCCTTATTGGCGAACGGATGGCGAGTATGGGGAAGATGACAGTTGCCGGAGCTCGAGGGCTCCGGTGAGGTGTGCGGTTGTGTGAATCTGGGCCAGTGAGTTGATTAAATCACGAAGTAATGGCACGAAGCAAATCCTAAGATTACCAGCTAGCTAAACGATAAGAAAAACGGACAAAATACAAGTAACTCAAGGGTGTATAACCCGAGGTTGAACCTCACGGACAGGAGGTGGCCGAAGATGGTGGAATCCGGCCCTCGAGCCTCGCCGCACCTCAATGGGGGTGTGGGTCTCTCCCCTGTCACCGGAGCTCCCTCTCTACACGCTCCCCGAAGGTTTAAGGCTCTCAAAACCGGTTCAAGGAGAGAAGAAAAGACATGCTGGGATTTTGAAAGAATGGTTATGGTGCTCCACAAATCGAGGCGCAACGCCTCGATCAGTGATCCAAAGCCCAAGAAATGCCTTGGGCGTGAATCACCATTGAACGAGGAGCAAAAACTCAGAAGGCGCCATCATGAAAGGAGGAAAGGGCTGACCTAGAAAAATGGGCAAAAAGAAGACAAAAACTCACGTCTGACATACCACATGGGGGCGGGTCAGAGAGTTGACCCGCGGTCAACTCTCGGACCCTTCTGGTTGGTCCACGTGGACCAACCAGGAAAAACCCTGGGAAAAAGTTTTGTAAAATTATTTAAAATAGAAAATGATTTTTTTAATTTTAGGTTATTAAATAAAAAATGTTCGTATTTATGGTAATTTTTATTTTATTTTTATGAGGTGTATTTCTACAAGTTGCTTTTTATAGCCTATATAGGTATATTACCTATATATTTATATTTTATTTTTATTTTGTGATTTTAATTTATTTATTTATAATTATAAAATACTTTATACACTTAATTACATTTTTATTTTATTTTTCTGAATTTTTTTGTATACTTAATAAAATATAAGTAAGTAGTATACATGTATAAGTATAGGTATTAATACCTATGTATAGAATATACAAGTATTTATTTGAATTTATTTTGTGTTTTTATTCTGGTTTTAATA
>JAZKJV010005859.1:0-21661 GCA_037367405.1 Ottelia alismoides | reverse complement strand
AGCTGCATTACTCAGAATCTCATTTGTCTGGTAACTCATATTTTCTTCCCGTCCCATAGCAGCTGAGACTAATGATGATATTCTAATATTCAAAAAGTGATCCCTAATAAAAGAAAAATGGTTGAAAAATTATTGTTTCTAAAATAGTTAATGTCTACTGTTTAAGATTTGTCAAATTAGATTTCCAGATGTCATCTTGCTATGATATTTATCTTTGGTAATTTATTGGTTAAATGGTTAAAAGTTAACTAGCCAGGTGGGGCTTTTGCTTTCGCAAGATTCAATAGGTTCACCTTATGCCAATTTCAGAACACCGGTTATCACAAGTGATGGTGGAAGTAATTGAGATGCTTTAGCACTGCAAGTTTCCAAGCTAATGCTAGATAAAAAAGGATTTCAGAGATAGTTTTCCTCGAGGTGGTGTAGGACGGGGTAGCAGTGGAAACAAAAGCGGATGGATATCGAGTGAACGGATAATCTTTTGACATAGGGTGAGAGAAAGCGAATTTTAATAATTGCTATGTATAATTAGTTTGATTAGAAAAAAATGAAACCCTTCATTTTGAACAAGAAAGAGCCATTGGTCACGTGACTCACGTCTGACAAAGAGTTTTTTCACCAATCCTTAAAGAGGCTATGGGGACTCTGAATACTTGTTTGAATAGCGAACTACATTTTCTTATATTCCATTAATGAATTGCATGTCTCGGGAAAGATTACAAAATCCCTTTTATTTCAGCCACATTTTTCCATTGAAAAGAAAACACGCACCCAAAATGGTGCCGACCCGCTAATATTAACAAATCAGTCACATTTTTTTGATACTGTTAGAGGGCCAAGACCGGTAGAAGTTGTTGTTAATTCCTCACATTGCAAATAGAAGAAAGCATTGTATTGGACTCTTAGCCTTGGATATTTAAAGGAGAGGGAAATATCTTGGAGCAAGGGCACAATTATTTGCTTTGAAACACTCTGTAAGTTAACACTATAAATGTTATTTGCAATAATTGTGTAACTTAAATATCCAAAGATAAGAGTCCAAAGTGGTTTCTTTGATGCACTTTTTCTCCGTAGTTAACACTATAAATGTAGCTCAAACAAAATTAATTTCATACATTTTATAACTCCACCATGCATGCTTGTGGTTGAACCCAATGGGACGAACCTTTTTCTTTTGCATCTCCATTGAGTTTTGAAAATTTAAACGCCTAAAGATAAATATAGAGGTATTGGGGATAAATAAAGAGGTATTGGGCAATGGGTATAAAAAGGAGGTTGTTCTCTCCACAACTTAGATCAAGTGTAAATGGTGGCGACCATGTGATTGGGTCATAGTTTGCTTATGCTTGTCCTAGATACTTCTTTAGTTTTTACTGCTTTTAAAAAATAAGATACTTCTTTGATAGAAAATTTAAGAACCTTATCATTCTTTAAGAGAGATTCTATTGTCCCAGCTTTTCGTAAATCAAGAGCCCATTTTCTTCTACTAGCACAGTTCTTGAAAACCATTATAATGTAGATAATCAATGTGGCAGTAAGGATTATTTAACCCAATGCGATAATGGCCTCGAGAGAAGCCGAATTTGATTCTAATCTATTTTAACCAATCAATCTTCGCACAACTGATCAATTTGGCACACAAGATTCCTCGAATTGTTTATAATGGAATAGTACGGAAACATGCTAATATTAACTCACAAATGCGTGCATCCATCACTAAGAAGCGACATCTTTGTACGCAAATATCACTAAGAAACATGCTAATATCACAAATGTGTGCATATAAATGTGTGCTAAGTTTATACCAGTTACATTTGAATGCAAAGAATATTGCAAGAGCTTGTGATATCCAAACAGACTCTTGGAAATTACCATTTCCTTGCACTTTCATGCCAGCTGTTTTTATGGTTCGGTCACCTTCCTAGGTGCTTTGTGTTGGACCGTGATCACAGAAGTAAGCTCATCCACTGGAACTTTGCTTCGGTCCACCAGCCCTCGCTGATCCCACAACCTGCATGTTGTTCCTTACTGAATGTCACGATCGTCTGTCGCATAAAATTTGGGTGAGCACAGATTGGTAGTGAGATGTGCAGGGGTCCGAAGGTGTTATCTTTGAAGGTTATTAACGTTTCTATGTATTTTATGATTATTGGAGTTTATATGTATTTTGAAATTTTTTGAAGAATATATGGTGCCGATATTAGTAATAAGGTCTGTTGAGATTGAGGTGGGATTGTCTGTCTGTCTCTGACCTTGCTGATCTGAATCTAAAATTTTGAAAGTTTTTTGGATTTTGGTTTGGGGTTGAAATGAGGATATGCATGTTCTTTATAGATGAACTGGGCACACACAGTTAATGGTCATTGTCAGTGGATCCCAATACAAGGATGACGAAACAACAAATTTCTTTTTATGAGAAAAGAGATTTATGTGCATCCTTAAAAGCCATCATTCTGGATCATGAGCTGGAACCGTGGTAGTTTACCGTCTCCATGTGTTGGAATCATTGGTATATAGAAGGGTACTAGAAGTCTTCCAGGATGAAGGTTTTGGGCAGATAGTCCACTGTTGGACAGCGCAAACATGTTGTTTAAAGAAATGTCGTAGTGAAGTTTGTTGGTTTTTCACATAGGACTGGCTTTTTTTTTTATTTCTTGGATTCCTCAAAAAGTCTGTTATACGATTTCTTTAATTTTTTGAAATGACCTGAATACTGTTTTGCAAACATATTCTTGTCTTTTATGCCTTATTTTTATTTCACATGGTCTGGTTGGTAGTGCAGTGTGCCTACCACTCAAAAGACCATGGTTCAAATCCCCTCTTGTGGGGGTTGCGTTAGGTAGTTGACAACCATCGTAAAAAATAGTCGGATCTTTCAACATGGATTTGAACAAGAATCCATGTAGTCGACCCCACTTAAAGTGGGAGAAGGCTGTGGCACATTGTCTGACTGAAATAACATAAAAAGACCGAGTTATATTTTTGGTATGTCTTTTTCTTTTGCTGAACTAATTCGTGTGTTTTCAGATGCAAACTGACAGTTTCAAGAGGATGAGTTACATTTTACAGCGTATACGCAAAATTTTGAGATATATACTGGATTTGTGGCTGTTTTGATAGGCTGGGAAGCTGTTTTAAGAGGTCGAACATTTAGTTTGAGAGGCTTGTCAATTCTGATGAGGTGTTGAATATATGCATAGAGAGGTTGACATCATCTTGAGTGTTTTTTAACTAAGCTTTGCTTGAATCAACCCAGATTTTGAAAGGCTAGTTTAAGAATTTGAAATACGTGAATGTTAAATTTGCGCGACTCGATTAAGAGTAAGGCACATTCACGAATTTGAAAGAATTGGAGTATTTTGCAAATTGGGCAGGGATGACTAAAATGGTTTTTATTATTAAACATTTCTGATAATATATGATGGAATATAATCTTAATTGAATGATGATAATGCAACTTCTGGATAATTGCTCTTGAAATACCAAAAAGATTATTTAGTTGATTATTGGATTAAAAACAAGGCCATGATTGCTTGCTATGCGTTGGAGTATTTGTTATATACGTCACTTGAGTTGCTTCCTCCCGTCAGTGCGGTGAGCGGCGACGCATATCAGAAACCCCCGCACATCGCAGCACCAGCAACATCGCGGCTCCCTTAGGTGGAGGTCGCAGATCCAAGTAGCAACTGCGATGCCGCTGCTTCCTCCCGTCAGTGCGGTTCCAAAGGTGTAGGCGGCGCGCCCTCCAACTGCGACGAGCTCCACCTCCTTCCTCAAAGCTCTAGGCAGCGGTCTTCCAAGCCACAAGACGCGCAACTACCAGGCGGAGCTCCTGTTCGTCCGATCTCGCTGATCTCGCTGATTCCCTAGTGCCGAATGCTTAGGCAGAGCATCTCCGTTCCCTTCTCAATGTTCAACACACCTTCGAGTACAAGCGCCGCCCCCTTCGCGTTGGCCTCCAGCGGGGCCACGATTTCGCAACCTCCCTCCAGCGACGGTGCTGCAATCTCCTGCAGGCGCCTCATCTCGATATGGGAGGATTCCCAAACAAGCGACGATGCCCAAAAATGGTCTTGCGGCTCTAGGGCCCAAGTGGGCCAGGTGCATTGAAAAAAGAGAGCCCAGAGTTGGGCTGTATTCTTAAAAAACACGTGTTTTTGAAAAGACGCGTACACAAAAAAAGAAAAGTCGTACACAAGTTAAAAAAATGCAAAGAAAAAAGGAAGGAAAAGCCGTAAGAAAAAATGAAACGGCTTAAAAATGTTTCAAAAAAAATTGATTTGAAAAGCCGAAAGAAAAATTTGAAATGAGATTGGCTTATTGTTTTGTTTCTCCCCATCTTCAGTTGTCGTCTCCCAACTTGGTCGATGTCTTCATTTTTTTTGAAACCAAAGCACTTCGGGGGATACACGCCATGGTGTTCGCCCCAAATATTATTTAAAAACGATGAAGAAGACAAGGAGGAAGGAAAGTTATACAAACACTAAGGATCGAGTGGATCCCGCCTGAGGGCCCCCCCAAAAAAGGAAAACACACGCCAAATGCATTACAGGAGCAGCCAGTCATTCAGAAGAAAAGAAACGTGTGCTAAAATATTCTCCTTGTAAAACCTTTGACCCCTTAAAATCTTCGCGTTCCTAGCAAGCCACAGCGCCCAAATGCACGCGAAGGGGCGGAGCAGCTCCCTCCTTGGCCGATCAACACTTGAGCGCATAGAATCCCAAAACGAGTTAGCCGAAGAAGCGTTGACCCAAGTAACATTGACGTCCTCCCAAATTGCGGCAGAGCTCGGGCAGAGAAAAAATAGGTGCTCCAATGTCTCCACACTGCCACCACACAACACACAGTCCAAGGAGTCAATCCCTGAAACAAACCTTGCACATCTATCTCGGGTCAAGACCCTCCCTCGCCTCAAAAGCCACAGGAAGAAAATCACCCTCTCAGGTAGCTTCATGCGCCACAGCCACCCAAGATCCTTGCACAGGAGGTTCAACTGAGAGTTCTGCTGCTGCGAGATGGCCCTGAACGCCCGCCTCGTAGAGAAGATGCCGTCGCGCCATACCCAGTGATCCCTGGTAGTCGAGGGCTTTGGCGCAGCCCTAAGCTGGTGCAGGAGGCTTAAGAACTCATCAAACCGCTCGTCGGATAGGTTGCTAGCAAAAGTAGGGGACCACTCGCCCCCGCTCCAAGAGGACGCCACCGTCACACGAGAGTCAGAAGCCATCGCGCAAAGACGAGGGAAAGAGTTACCGAGAGAGGTCTCCCCCGCCCAAGCGTCGCGCCAGAAAAGAAAGGAATTGCCATCCCCCAGCGCAGGCTTGAAGAGATGAGAAAAACGCCTAACCGCCGAAGCGATCCCCCGCCAGAATGGGGTTCCAGAACGCGGAGAGTCGACGTCGCGCAACATGTCCACCCCGATCGATAGAACATCCCGCAACATAGATGGAAAGAAACCGTTGGCGCTGCCCCAAAGTCTGTTGACCCACTTTAGCATCAACGCGTCATTAACCAAATCCAGCCTTCGTATGCCAAGACCACCATCGCACTTTCTTTTCGCCACCTCCTTCCATGCCACTAGATGAATGCCCCGCGACGAGGGACCCCTTCTTCCCCACAGAAAGCTCCGCATAAGGCCCTCAAGACGCCTCCTAATCCCCACCGGGATAGCCCAATTCGACAGAAAGTAAACGGGGATAGAGGCAAGGACCGACCTAATAAGCACGAGTCGGCCTCCCCGAGAGAGCATCGCCGCACTCCACCCAGCAAGCCTTCTTTCCGCCTTGGCCATCACCTTGTTCTAATCATTCAATCTTGGCCTCCTCGCTCCCAGCGGCAATCCCAGATAATCGATCGGAAGGGAGGATGGAGAACTTCCCAAAAGCTCTCCACATGCCGCTGCCGACCTCTCATTCCAAGCGAAAGGAATCACTTTGGACTTGGATTGGTTGATGCGGAGCCCCGAGAGCTCGCTAAAAATGCGATAAAGTGGGAGTATTGTGTAGAGCCCCGAGAGCTCGCTAAAAATGCGGAGCCCCGAGAGCCCCAAAAGCTCTCCACATGCCGCTGTCGATGTCTTCATTCCCACCAATATGGGATAAAGTGGGAGTATTGTGTAGAGTTACATGCCACGTTGACAGATTCTACATATTCCATATTCAGATATTCCAGGCCAGCTTCTTGTTCAGACTCTATAGAGACAGTTCAATTTTTCAGACTCGATGTCAGATTGGTTTCGAGTCTTCAGTTTCAGACACAGACACGTATGCGGTCTTTTCAGATGTGCACATGTATGCCATCATTGTTTGTGGTCCCCATTTTTTGTGTTTCGGTTAGGGTTTTCATGTGATCCATATGGACTCCAGAGTAGAGATCCCATTCTCTATGTCATGTGGGCTAGGTTTTTCATGTGGTTTCATCTGAGCCAAATGGGAGAGACCCAGTTTTTCGACGAGGAGACTTTTTCAGACTCCATTCTCAAGCGATCGTGAACTTCAATAAGAGATCCTTCCGAGGTTCCTATGAGAGAGAACCCACATTGAGGTCCCTATGAGAGAGATCCATTTTTAGAGATCTACGTATGGATAGTTAGCGACGTTCTTTGTTCGGCCCTATTCAAAGATGGAGCAGTTGTCCACATGTTGTGGTGGGCCAGAGTTCTCCAAGTGGAGACTCATCCAGTTGCAATGACTCTGACAGGCGCAGTACAGAGCACATGCTCTCCAACGAGGAGATTCAGTTGACTCATACTCCAGCTCGTTCGTCCTTCTCACCTGCACGACATGAGAAGCAACATCCTCGACATCAGTCGACGGTTGTGCGCGTTGAGTTGATATTGTCTGTAGTGTCATGTAACGTGAGTTGAGATTTCTTTCTATGTGTCCAAGCTGAGCATTGCATGCTCCAACTTGAGGGGGAGTGTTGGAGTATTTGTTATATGCGTCACTTGTGTTATAGATGGGTAAATGGATCACTTCAGGATCCATTTACCACATCCAAGTCTTTAATCCCACATCTACCAGTATTGAGATGTGTAGACTCGGTGAGGGCTATATAAGAAGCCTCTCACCCTCTGTATCAGATGAGAAAGTTCAATAGACTATCAACCCTCTGAGGCGTTCTCGTATGGTTTCGTCCCGCTCCTTAAGGAATAGGGTTCCACATTAAAATCCCGCTGTTCATATTTCTTTATCTTTATTTCTGATATTCGCTCCGCATTCCTATTTTCTAACACTATGATTGCTGGCAATTCCCATAGACATTGCTATAATTCCCGTCTCTTTCAATCGAAGTGAGGTGCGACTTCGTTTTTTTAGGCAAAAAGGGGGGAATACACGAGAGTGTCAGCCCTAAATGGATTAAAGTAAAGCATAAAAATTGTGTTACAAAAGCTAAGACTCGAGGAGAGTCTTAGTTGAAAGAATCACGTTTTCCACATAAAACGTTCTTAGCGAAAGGGGACCCATTATGCGACAATCAAATTGTGCCTAAACACATCAACTGGAAGGAGAATCACTCGTTTCGAGCGGAACCTGGCGCTAAAAGTGAATTTTAGAAATCCCTGGAATTCCTAGCGTCGATCAAATCAACTCCCAACTCTTCCCAAATCTCATTCCTCTTCTCGCACTGGAAGAAAAGGTAGTCAAACATCTCTACTTCCCCTCCCCAAAGAGAGCATATATGGTCATTGCACAGGAAAAGCTTGGACCACCTCTCCTTGTCAAAATTATCTCACACCTTAGTAACCACAGAAAAAATCTTGATACATGTTGGGATTTTCAGATTCTAAACAAATTTGCAGTCTCGAATCGAATCTTCAGGTATAGGGATTAAACGAATATGAATGATCGTGTAAGCTTTTTACACAAATGAAGTCACCATCTCTTCATGTTCAATTGTCTCTACCACTCGTGAGCCCTTCTAGGTTACTGATTGTCTTTAGGGGATGCCTGAATTCCCTTAGGTGTTGGGTAAAAAAATCCGACTGGAAAGTTGGAAACCACGTACCATCTACCCAAGTCTCAACTACCAATGCATTACGATTAGTTGCAAGAGAAAACGAGCGAGGAAAACAAGCTGGTAATGTTCCCGCCATCCATCCAACTGTTCGAATAAAAATAAAAGAGTAACCATCATCAAGGATTGGGCAGGAAAGCCGTGGTAGAGGTGGTAGGATGATACGTATGCCCAACATGATAAAAAAATAGTGGTGGTGTATCAAGGATCGCTAGGCATGGATACCATAAATGCCACGAATCAATTTGCAGCATAGATATTCATTTTCAACCCAGATTTTGGTGTCTCATTTCAGAGTGAGGCCCTATTCATGGTCTACAAGTGAGGGATACCAAGACCACCCTCCTCTTTGGGGAGTGTAACTGTATCCAATCAAGTAGATGAATACTCGAGTTGCTTTGATCATTTTTGCCCTAGAAAAATATTTGCATAATAATCTCTACATAATTGCCCTAGAAAAATATTTGCATAATACTCGAGTTGCTTTGATCATTTTTGCCCTCGAGTAGAGGCACTCCCATGGATTCTTTCCCTCCTTTTGGCGCGATGTCTTCTCTGTCTTCAACTGTAACCGATCCCTGTTTAGGCCAGCTCTCGGCGATGGGAACTCTTTCAGATTCTGGTCGGTGGATTGGTCTGGTAAGGGTATATTCATGAATCTCTTTCCTCGTCTTTTTGCGTTGGCCGGGGATAAACTTGCTTCGGTGGCTTCATGCTGGTGCGATGGCGCCTGGTGCCCTATTTTGATGGACAATCTTTCTGATCAGCGACTGCTTGACTTCTCCGCTATGATGACTCTCCTTGTGGATGCTCCTACACCATCAAGGGGCCGTGATCACTTTGAATGGAAGGAAGGGACCTTCAGCTCACGGAAGGCTTATTTCTCTATTCTTCCCACCGTCGTGCCTTCGGATGCGGCTTTTCTAAGCCATTGCAAGCTCATTTGGGATCTCAAGCTACCAGAAAGGATTGGCATTTTTCTGTGGATTCTTAGGCGTGGAAGATTGCTTACTCGCGATCGCTGTGCCTCGATTTTCCCGAATCTCTCGGCCTTGTGTGGTCTATGCGGTTCCGATGTTGAGACGCCCAGCCATCTTTTCCTTCACTGCAACCTCGTGCGGCCCATTTGGGATGACGTGGGATGGGTGAATCGTTCCGCGATTGAGGATTTCTGGGAGAGCTTATCTACCGCTGCTAATCGCCCGAGGGAGGAAAGACTTATTCCCATTGCGCGTATTTGGAGTATTTGGCTGGGAAGAAACAAATTGCTTTTTGCGGGGCAGAGATTTTATAAGGAAAATATTTGTATCGCTGCAAATCGCTTTTGTATTGATTGGTCATCCGTGTAGCGTCTTTCGGGAGGCGGATGGTATCCTTTTTGATATCATCTACCTTTACTTTTTGTTTTCTTTCCCACTGTAAGTATTTTCTATCTTCTTCCTTAATAATATGGGGCGGACACCTATGAGTGTCTCCCCCTCTTTTGAGTGTCAAAAAAAAATCTCTACATAATGATGCACCCTAATTGGTAATAACATCGAAGACATGAAGAAAATCGAGATTGTTGCTAAACTGCCTTAACAAGCACCAACTGATCGCCATGTGACAGCGTAAACATCTTCCAACTGGTTATCTTACACTCAAGTATCTTGCTAACTAGTAATTCGCCAACTATAGAGGACCACGGTACGAACCTAAATATCAGATGGACAATAAACCGCACTTAGTACCCAACTCCTCGCCGCCGATAGCTGCACTAGAGCCAGATAGTTCAAAAAGAACCACTGTCGACTTGCTTATATTGAGCCTCAACCATGACAAGTCACCAAAAATGTCGATCACCGCAACCATTCCCATCACCTCCTCCCTGCCTCCTTCAATAAAGAAGATAGAATCATTTGCATACCGTTAGATGGGAATGGAGATGTCCCCACAAAGAGTTATCCAATGTAGACTCCTTCCTTAGCCACACGATCAACCATACTGACAAGGACATCAACCACTAAAACAAACATCATAGGCGCTAATAGACATCGTTGACGGACTCCTCTTTATGGCTGGAAGAACAACCCCTCCCCATTCACAAGTATAAATTAAGATGAAATGGTGACACACCTTTTAATCCAAGAGATCTAGATGTCCGGGAAGCCCTGCCTAGATGGAGCTGACCAAATGAAGCGTCAGTCTACACTATCATCAGCTTAGGAGAAATCAACTTTCCAGAATATTCCGTCTCTTTTAGTTGGTAATAATCTCATTGGCCATAGCCAAATTGTCACCATTTTGCCTCTAGGGATGAAAGCAGATTGCACTGGAGAGATAAGCCCATCTAGGACATCATTGATCGTGTTAGCAGATACCTTGGCAACCACGAGGTAGATGGCATTCGACAAAGCAGTGGGATGGAAGTCTTCAATTCGCTTTGATACCTCCTACTTTAGAAGCCAAAAAATGAGTGCTTTGTTGATCTTATCGACTTTAAACCTAAATTGGCATGCACAAGCTCCTCCACAATCGCCATGACATCATCCTCCCGCCACTTTCTAGAAATCATGAAAGAAAAACACCGGGAAAACCATCCGGTCCGAGGGCATCACCAGCGTTGAGAGCCTAACTCGACACCTTCACCTCATCTTCCTCAAAAGGCCTCATAAGTTGGGTTATATGCGAAAATCATAAATGCGAGGGGTCCCCAGTCCCCACTCCAAACCATCTCCAGGGTTTGCTCCCTTCTTTACGGGAGATTCTTCAAAAGTAACTTGCCATCACCCTTCCCATTTCCCATTCTTCCTCCACCCGCATGTCATCAACAACCACATCATGAATCAGATTGCTTCTGCACCTCCCACTAGCAACAACATGGAAAATTTTGTGTTTATACGCCCTTCTTTGATTCGTTTCTGTTTGGATCTTTGTTTCCATTATGCTACCTGCTTCTTGTCCTCCTCTAGAACAATCTTTTGAAACACAACCCTTTCCTCTATTTCCACTGCACCGGGTCTCTGATATCTTTGATCTTGTCCAATCTCCCCATCTCTGACTCAACAAACACACGTCGAGTTCTTCGAGTCTCTTACAACTTTTTGTAAATGCAGAGTCGCCCACACAACTTTGTTAACTTCTGAAAAGCCATCGTCGAGCTAGAGTACTCAATAGAATTCCATTCCTCTGTAATCGGGCATCTGAAGCCATCATCCAATAGTCAAGATCTCTCAAATCTGAAGAAAGAGCATGGTATAATCTCCTCCCCCAAATCCCACAGTAGAGGGGTGTGATCAGACCTCGTGCATGAGAGAAGAGGGGTTTGTCATGGGGAAAGGCCTCCAGAAGCTTAGTAGACCCCAAGAAGCGGTCTAGTTTGGATCGGGACCCATCATTTCTCATTATATAACACATGTCTATCACATTAAGAATTTCCAGTTGCAAGTCACCAACAAACTCCATAAAGCCATTCGAACATGAATTTTGCCCTCCTTGGGGGCGAGGACGGTCAGATAAGAGAAGAATCACATTGAATTCACCTCTAATAAGTCACATCATAGTAGGGTATCTTTTTTTGATTACACGCTGTTCTGAACATAGCAAAGGCCTCAATGAAGAATCGGTTGGCCCATACATAGAAGACACGACCAGGGAGGAATCCAATTGGCATGGATGTAATACCACAGTTTGCACAAGTCTTCGGCATCGTCTGAAAGCAGAGAGAATTCCTCACCTTTCCAAGCAATCATGGTTTCACATGCACTGCCTACTGTGTAAATTACTTTGAAGTCCGAAATCGTAGGCACTCCAAGTGACCTCCATTGGAGGTCCGACCTTCTATGTTGTTTTGTTTCTTGTGGCAGTACCACATCTCTACACCACTTGCTTAGAAGTGAGCCAGTAAACTGGCATTGTTCGGGTGTCGCCCAACCCCCTTACATTCCAGGATATAACTTTCATTTAGAAACCTTGGATTACCCTATGATAGGTACCACACCTGCTATCTGAGTAATTGTCTGTTGAAGGAGCCTCTTCATATTTTCCCCAACTATCAATGAAGGTGCTTGTGGTAAATTGCCCACCACTGCGCCCACCCCCGTCAATGTTGTCTTCCTAACAAAACCCTTACCAGCAGCTTCAGCTTTTTTCCTATGAGGTTTATACCTCTTAATTTTTATGCAGCCTATTTCCCTTCCTAGAGCTTGCAGAAGCTCCGCCAAGGTTCCTGTAGAGGACGAAAGCGAGACTCCAAGCAAAATGAAAGCTAAATCGTCGTCACCTTGCAGTGGTGCAGGCACTGCCACATCACCAGATTCTGCATCATCACCATAGCTTAGAAGGAGATTCTTAACTCCCGCGACCTCCAAGAGGTGCTCTAAGGAGCCAAGACCACTCGTGGTTATCACTTGGATATCCGAATCCACTGAAACCACTGGATCCAAGTGTTGTACCATCAGGTCAGGGCTCATAACCAATGGGTTCACCTCCTTCGAGTCTTGGTGAGAAGAACTCGGGTCATGGATGGACACAATTGAAACTAAGTGCTTAGACATGTTTGGTAAATGGGTCGCGCTTATCGAACTCGGGCTGCCTCTTTTAAGGATCGACACATGGGAGTATCATGATGGAGAAACCTTATATCCCTTATGAAGGGATGAGATTGGCGCCTCCAACTCGTTCGAGAGTCTCGCCTCCAGCTGTGCAGATCTCTTCACATTCAAATCCACCAATGGCCCCTTTGCCAAAGTATCTTCAATTATCACCACCAAATTCGCGATTTCTGTAACCGACGACGTCATTGCCATCACGAGCCCGTTTGACATCTTCACTACCGAGCAAGTGTCATCTACCCTCCCTGGGTGCAACAAACTTAGTCCATAGTGTGGCAAAGTTGGGCATATATATATAATACTTGAATTCTAAAAGCAGCACGGCCAACTTTCATCAAATAATCAAATAGGGGTGGTACCCTCTTCGACCCTTCAAGAATGAAGATTACTGAATTGACATATGAGCATGGAGTGCTACCATTGGCAATAATTGAAATAACCTCATCGATGTATTTGAGGGAGAGCTTCGGACATCCCAGATTTCTTGAGTGAGAAGGAACTCCCTGTACACTCATAACCTTGCGTCAAAACTCCCTATGCTGTCCATTAGTGAAACCGACCTTTTACCACCGAAACATGTTGTACTCGTGAATGTTCGGAAGAATCCTTCCCGATTTTGAACTCGATAAGCCAATGACACTTACCAACCTCTCGTCCAAAGGGACCAGCTGCGTGCGTCTCTTGCCAAGGAAGGTCCGGTTGTTCTATTGATCTCCGCCACAACATCAGAGATGCCCGTGCTTTTCACCATCAGAGTAATTATCAATAGTTCTTGCGAAAAGAAATGAATGACTTGTTTATTCTGTGGCCATAGAGCTCCTTTATATGGAGGATAAAACCCTAGAGGGCACATAACCAACAACAACAAAGCCTTTACAATTAAGTAGGTCGGCTACATGGATTCTTCGCCTCCATTCAGATCTATCTTAGGTCAATCTCGGGCTTATATCCAAAAAACTAAGATCCCTTCGTATAATCTCTTTCCAACACTTCTTGGGCCGTCCTTGCCCTCTCTTAGCCGACTCAACATCCCAACACCCGTATCTCCTAACCGGTGCATCAACTGACCTTTGCAAAATGACCAAAACATTTTAAGCAGTTTTCTCGCATCTTATCCTCGATCGGAGCTACACTAACTTTCTTTCTGATTGCATCATTCCGAATTCGATCTTTACGTACTTGTCCACACATCCACCTTATCATTTTCATTTCTGCTACAATCATTCTCTGCAAATGTCCATGGTTCACAGGTCAACATTCAGATCCATAGAGCATAGCAGGTCTTACGACTGCTTTGTAAAACTTTCCTTTAATTTTTAAAAGAATATTCTTATCACAGAGAACAGTAGAGGCTCCTCTTCACTTTAGCCAACCTGTATTTATTCTTTTAGTAACATCTCCATCAATTTCCCCATCATGTTACAAAATAGATCCCATATATCTAAAATAATCTCTCTTCTGAATGTTATCGTTACCAATCTTCACATCGATTCCTTCACCATTGCTTCCATCAAAGGTGCACTCCATATATTTCGTCAGATGGCACATAATCGATGGGGAAATTACATGAAAAAAGAAATAATCAATACAAAAATACTATTTCTTATAACGCTCCTTGTCAAGTTGGAACATAGATATCTATCATGCTATACTTGGAATAATATTTCTGGAATGACCCCTTGGCTAGTGTCACAGGGTCAAAATCCTGCTATCGATTTTGATCGATCCTGTGCGGCGTTAGCTAACCCGTAGCTAACCAGCCTTCCCGAGTAGAACGGTCACGGACACACCCCAACTCTTCTCGACACTCCTGCTTGCTAACGCACCGACGTTCAGACACAAGCACAAGCTCGACTCTATGGATCACTCAAGAACACTCTCAAGAACTCGCTCAAGAACGCTCAAGAACACTACCAAACAATCACACAAGGCACGGGCACAAAGCTTCTTCTCTTTATTAGAAGGGGAACTCGCTCTGGAGTGGGGTGACACTCTACACTTTCTCTCGTGTACTCTGTCTCTGTGTTTACAAATGAGCCACCACCCCTCCTTATATACAAGACTCAAGGCAACCCAAGGAACACTTATTATTACATCTACAATAATGATACATAAAGACACAAGAGACCCTTCGAGTTCTTTGGCAACCCTTCGCGTTCCTCAGCAATTCTTCGTCTGCTCGTTTCTTCGACTCCCTTGTTGTCTTCTCGTCTTCCCGCACGGTTGACGCCCAGTCAACCGTCCAGTCATCAGCACACTCGCGCTCCAACGCTTGCTGATGCAGCCTTTGCCATAATTCATCAAGTGCCACAAAACACTTGGTCTTGTGCCATAAGGAAACCCGCGGCCTCCAGACCCTCGTGCGGTAAACCATTCCTTAGCGTTTTGCATGCTAAGGGGAAGTCCTCCAGAACTTCGTTATCCTGGCCTCCAGACTACTGTCGTACGCGTACTACCGAGCATGCTCGACAATGCTCGTACTCAGCATCTGCAACGCTCCATGCCTCCTTGGATCGCCACGCCTCGATACCGATACCGTGTGCCTTCGTGCGTACGGCTATGTGACCGTACCGCATGCTCCTCGATGCGTACTGCTTCACTGCATACCACCCTTCTGCGCTCGCGTATGTATCCCGCTGCGTGTATCCACTGTCATGTCTTGCACTGCTGCCTGTACTCGCTGTCCTCGCACTGCTACTAGCACCACGACACTTTGTTACCGAGCCAGTGTCCTGTGTGACGCTTCTCCATTGCCACGTACGGTAGAGCCTCCAGACTCTCATGGATAACCTCCCTGATATTCACGTATTTCGGAGTCCTCCTGAAGTCCTTGCTCCATCGATCATTCTCGAGCATCCGCTACCGGGTCTGCACGATCATTCTCCGATCACAGACTTTGGGGGTGTGACAAGCCTCCCCCACCCGAAGAATCGGTTGTCCTCAACCGAGCATCTCCTCTTCAGCTGGCGTCCCGTCACGATCCTCCATCCGTTACGTACCTCCTGATGCTGCTCAATTAGAAGGGTGGTGCTAGCGTACACCGCCTCCCTTCCCGCACTTGTTCTTCCCACGAACCGCGTCCCTCCATGACTTGGTCTTCATCGTGAGAAATAAAGCTTCCTTATCAGCTCCTGTTCTCGATGTATCCCTCCTGGATACATCAGCTCCATTGCTGGTTTGTGGCAGCTCCAGCTCCACATATGGAGTACTCACCTCCACCCTTGCTCGTTGTCGATCCCGATCGTTCCCTGTGGACATCCCTGCATCCTGGAAAATGAGCACCTCCTGCGCTCCGAGCGTCTTTGATATCTTGCCTCCTGCAAGACCGTTGGTAGTATGGTTCGTCACCACTCGACCCCCATGGACAAGTAGCCTCTTGTCCATGCTGCATCGCCCTCCTGAGCTCTGCATCGGCTTCTCGTGCACGGATTTTCTCCTAATCGTGGCTTCGGTTGTGTATCTCCAGCACACCTGTTGGTGCTCAGCACGCACCTGCGTACTCCTGTGCATCCTCGATCGAGCCTTGGCGCCTCCAAGCTCTTTGTTGTGGAGTTCCCTTGCTCCACCGAATTTGAAGTTCCAGCTCGAAGTGTCGTGAGAGCTACCTTGCTTATAGCACCGATTGCTCCCAAGCGTACCTCACCTTCTTCTTCTTCCTCCTCGTCCGTACGAAGAGCTTTCAGCTTCTCCTTCTTTGGGCACTCCGTGCCCGATGTGGTCTGTCACATATGAAGCATCTCTTGCTCCTGGGTTGCTCCTTCTTCTTGGAGTACTCCCCGTTCCTTCGTTGGTGGATCATGGGCAACGCCTTTTGCCCTTGTCCTTCGACCGCACCTTCTGCTTGCTGGTGAACTCCTTCTCTTCAACGTTGTGGCCTGGTTGGGCCCCGTAATCGACCAACGCATCCGCCACCACGATCGCTGAATTCAGGTCCTTCACGCCCGCCTCCGCAGTTCGGCTTGCGCCCAGCTCTGCAACCCGATCGTGAAGTTGAACAACTTGTCCTCCTCTGACATACCCTTTATGTCCAGCAACAAGGACGTGAACTGCTTCACGTACTCACGCACAATGTCTGTCTGCTTCAGGCGTCGAAGAGCCTCCCGTGCAATCCATGCAGTGTTCTTCGGCAGGAACTGCTCCTTCAGTTCTGTGACTAGATCATCCCACCTGGATATCTTCGTTCTTGCCTCATCTGCTGCATGGCTTCTCCATCACAGCTTTGCGTCGCTTGACATGTACATCGATGCCAAGCCAACCTTCTCGGCTTCCCTCGTCTTGGTTGCCTCGAAGTAAACTTCCATATCCCATAGGAAGTTCTCCAAATCCTTGGCACTCCGCGTACCTGTGAAGGGTTTGGGCTAGGGTACCTTGCTTAGGGGTGCACGTGGATCGGATTGGATAAGATTTTACCTTAATCCGTGTCCAATCCAATATTGACGGATTTTTATTTTTTGAATCCAATCCAATCCATCAAATTACTTCATCCAATCCGATCCAATCCATCGGATTACGGATTGGATCGGATTTTTTTACTTGCATTTTCCTGCTCAGTAATCTACTCTCTCGTGTTCGTATTTTGTAGCCCACTAGCCCTCAACATTTGAATAATATCATAAAAATCGGTAAGATGAATAGATGTAAAAAAGACAAAAGACATAATCAAATGAAAGTTGAAGGATTTCAATAATCCATTATAAAAATTTGAAGACCACACACTCAAATTAAATGATTATATTGAATTTGAAATTTATGTTTGTTCTTATAAATGATGCATTTGTTTGTTTTTTTACGTAATTTTCAACAAATGATTCAAATAAGAATAATACTAGTTACTAAATAAGGATGCATAAACGACCTAGATAATAAAAATTGTGATCTTGATCTGTAGTCGGATATTGATGAAGTCCACGACCAACCCAACAACTTTCAAGAATACCCTTGAAAGCTCTATAATATATCGTTAACAAATAGTAATCAAATAACATTCATACTCGTTTGAATATCCAACACAAAATAACTTAAATATAACCCACCATTTGAGAAATATAACTCTCATTTAAATTATACTTGAAATATAATTTATTTGTAAGATTATACTATACTAAAATATACATATTTTATGAAAAATTGAATCAAAATCGTATATCAATTTAAAAATTAAAGCAATTGAAGTAATGTTTATTTATTCTTAGATGAGTGCGGTGCATTTAATCATTTAACTGATCCAGTTTTATCCTTATAATAAGGTTTCAAGCTAGAGCAAGTAAAAGATAATAAGCAAAGGGGTCAAGAATAATTATCAAATGTACTAGGCAACTATCTCAAAATTATATTCTTTTAATGAAGATCAGAATAGTGACAACATATTGAGGATAAATGGTGTCGCAATGGAGGGGGATGGCATTGTATGAAACTGGTGGCGACATCGCGAGGGAGGGGTCGATGGGTTGTACTAAGGGGAATAATATTGTGCAAGAGGCAGTCGAAATGGAGTGAGAAAGAACTAAGAGGAATATTAGCAGTCAAGAGTGAAATGAGTGGGGGGGGGGCTAGGAGGAGAATAAAAGAACAAGGTTTACAATTTTACAGGTTATAGTCATACTTCATTATTTTGAAGATTTAACATTTGACCTTTCAAGAGAAAAATGGTGGTGGAAAGAGGACTTGTATCTAAGATTAATATAAGAAAGAAATGAGATGAATGCATTGATTACAGTCATAAACGAATTGAAAATGTGTGCACATATATTATATGTATGTAAGTTATTTGTATGTATGTGTATGTGTATGTATATGTGTATGTGTATTAACGGATTATCGGATTGGATCGGATCGGATTTCAATAAAGATCCGATCCAATCCATACTTGAACGGATTTAAAAATTTCCAATCCGATCCGATCCATTAGAATGATAAAATCAAACCAATCCAATCCAATACCATCGGATTGGATCGGATTACGGATTTTATCCGATCCATGTGCACCCCTACCTTGCGTCGCTGCACCTCCGTGGAACTCCCGCTATTCGCCAATGCCTTCTTGATGAGGGAGATCTCGCTGCGTAGATCTTCCATCATCGTGTTGAACACCTCCAGCTTGTCCTCCAAGGACTTGATCTGCTCCGCTGAGCGTTGGGGCTCCTCCTCAACATCCGATCCTTCTGAAGAACGATCCTCCAAGATGGCGATGCGATGGGCATGAGTCCCAATGGTGGACTCCACTTCTGCCATCGCTTGCTCCAGTGCTGCCATACGCTCGGTAACGCCCACCATCTTCGCTCCGCTGGTTGAAGATGTACTTGCACAAACAAGTATCCTTGTTCCCGCGATCGTCTGCACCAACAACCGCTCGTAGCTTTGCCCGCTCTCTTGCCTGCTTCTTGGCACCAACCAAGCTCTGATACCAATTGTCACAGGGTCAAAATCCCGCTATCGATTTTGACCGATCCTATGTGGCGTTAGCTAACCCGTAGCTAACTAGCCTTCCCGAGTAGAACGGTCACGGACACGCCCCAACTCTTCTCGACACTCCTGCTTGCTAACGCACCGACGCTCAGACACAAGCACAAGCTCGACTCTATGGATCGCTCAAGAACACTCTCAAGAACTCGCTCAAGAACGCTCAAGAACACTACCAAACAATCACACAAGTCACAGGCACAAAGCTTCTTCTCTTTATTAGAAGGGGAACTCGCTCTGGAGTGGGGTGACACTCTACACTTTCTCTCGTGTACTCTATGTCTCTGTGTTTACAAATGAGCCTCCACCCCTCCTTATATACAAGACTCAAGGCAACTCAAGGGACACTCATTATTACATCTACAATAATGATACATAAAGACACAAGAGACCCTTCGAGTTCTTTGGCAACCTTTCGCGTTCCTCAGCAACTCTTCGTCTGCTCGTCTCTTCGACTCCCTTGTTGTCCTCTCGTCTTCCCGCATGGTTGACGCCCAGTCAACCGCCCAGTCATCAGCACACTCGCGCTCCAACGCTTACTGATGCAGCTTTGCCATAATTCACCAAGTGCCACCAAACACTTGGTCTTGTGCCATAAGGGAACCCGCGACCTCCAGACCCTCGTGCGGTAAACCCTTTCTTAGAATTTTGCATGCTAAGGGGAAGTCCTCCAGAACTTCGCTATCGTGGCTTCCAGACCACTGTCGTACGCGTACTACCGAGCATGCTCGACAATGCTCGTACTCAGCACCTGCAACGCTCCATGCCTCCTTGGATCGCCACGCCTCGATACCGATACCGTGCACCTTCGTGCGCACGGCTATGTGACCGTACCGCATGCTCCTCGATGCGTACTGCTTCACTGCATACCGCCCTTCTGCGCTCGCGTATGTATCCGCTGCGTGTATCCACTGTCATGTCTTGCACTGCTGCCTGTACTCGCTGTCCTCGCACTGCTACTAGCACCACGACACTCTGTTATCGAGCCAGTGTCCTGTGTGACACTTCTCCATTGCCACGTACGATAGAGCCTCCAGACTCTCGTGGATAACCTCCCTGATATCCACGTATTTTGGACTCCTCCTGAAGTCCTTGCTCCATCGATCATTCTCGAGCATCCGCTACCGGGTCTGCACGATCATTCTCGATCACGGAATTTAGGGGTGTGATAGCTAGAGCCTTAGTGAAAATGTATGCTGTTTGTTCCCTTGAGCTAATGTGATATGTAGAGATGAAGTCTTTGTGTATCATGTCTCTGGTGCAGTGGCAATCCACCTCGATGTGTTTGATCCTCTCATGAAAAGCTAGGTTGTTGGCAATGCATAGTGTAGCCTAATTGTCACATAGTAGTTGCATTTGAAGTAGTTATGAAAATGGTCAGATTCGAATATGAATATAGGTATAATCATATCCTTATCCATTTTAAAATACGAATGCGGATATGAATATTGTCGGATATGAAGTGTTAATATTGAGGCGCGCGCGGAGGCTGGCAGGTGGGGGCTAGGGGCGGGCACTGGTGGGGTACTCGATCTCCGGTCTAGGACCGTCGTTCTGATACCATGATGAAGGACAAACAATGAAATTTGTCTATTCATGAAGCCCTGGGATTCTCTTATATATGAGAGTAACCTGTTGGGCAAGTTACATAAAAGACATAATGCATAAAAGACATGAAAGATAGCTAATATCTCAACAGTTACCATATCCTTAAAAGAGTCCATGATCTAATCTGAAATATCTACCATATGACATGTGGTAAGTGCATAATATGTACCTGAGGTACTAGTGGAGACTGCAACTTTAGATGAGGCCGGAGTATCATTAGTAGAATTGGTGGAAGGAGGCTATAATCTCCTTAGACGGGAGACAAGATCATCATACTTCTGAGCAATGGGAGTAACATTAGGCTCAAAATTGCCCAACAACGTGAGAAGATGCAAGACGGTTATGCATCTGATAACATGTATCCTTAGAGTGCCCTATACGGTTGTGGGCGAGAGCGACCACTTCCTCTGGGACTGTGCTGAACTTCCTCTGCCACGAGATGCGAGCATAACAGAGGAGGTCTGAGTAGTAGCTGCATGGGACATTGATCCCGTTCAGTCTGCTGTAACCTCATCCATCGGAGGTACAAAGCGTTGGTAAGGAGCTCGCTATGGGTGGTACTGTTGTAAAAGTTGACCGACTAGGCCGATTAGTCTGCCCGACTAGTCGAGTTGGGGGGTAGCCGACTCGATTAGGCTTAGTCGGCTATTAGTCGGTCAACCCGACTAATCGGGCTGACTACTCGAACGACTTTTACATAGGATTTTTTTTAGTTTTTGATTTTTTAAAAGCAAACTTATTCTAATATGCTTAGTGTTATATTTAAAGACAACTGCTTCTTTTATTTCATTATGATTATGATAGTATAGAAAATGTACAAATTGCTTTTTTTATTTCATTATGATAGCATAGAAAATGTACAAATCAATGTAAATATATAAGAATATATGTACAAAAATTGATTTATATATTTAAAATAATTAAAAAAATTCAAACCTACTAATGACCGACTAAATCAGATTAGTTATCTGAATGTCGATTAATCCTTA